>JALAZF010000770.1:1557500-1921438 GCA_022829125.1 Lathyrus tuberosus | reverse complement strand
TCTTCATATTTGTTTTGGTTGTGTGCTACTGTTCATGTCTAGTTGAAAAAAAATTTTATATTATGTCAATTTCGTTACTATAAATTTCAAATTCAAATTCAAATTTCAAATTCATGGAAAATTTAGGGGTTTCAACCTAACCATATTTCTACCCATTTAACACTATCAAATAATCCCAATAATTAGGTAAAAACCCACTCTTACCTTAATTTTTGATAGATTATTGAGTTCTTGAATTTGGGTTCCTCTAATTCTCCACTCCTCTGTCCCTCTTGCCTCTTTTTCCTCTTTACTAACTTTCTAACCCTATTCTCTCTCTTTCTCTACTTTACCAACTCTCACAAATTTCTCATTAAACTATTGGGCTTACTCAACCCACTATCACAATTTCTATTCACACTCTCAACTAAGCCCAATTACTAATTTCTTAAAATAAAATAAATCAATTAAATGGGTTAAATAGTGTTTACCCCCTGCCATATAGACGTGTTTTGGTTTTCCCCCCCTGGAGTTTTTTTTTTGTGATTCCCCCCTTGTAAAACTAAGATTCTGTTTGCAGAACCCCCTATCCCTTGTTTGGCTGACTGGATATGGAAAATTTGCACACGTGGCATTTACGGTCTGCTGATTGGGCTTATTTTTAATTTTAAAATTTTTTTTTTATTTTTTTTAGTTTACGTTTATTTAATTTTTTTAAGATTTTATTTAATTTATAATTTTCTTAAATTATTTGTATTAATATTTTTTTGAATTATTATTTTAAATTTCCCAAATAATATTTTTTTTCAAATTTTTATTTTAAAAATTATTTAAATTGGGCCAAGCCCAATACACATAATCCAATACTCAATGGGGGTCTTTTTGGCACATATAATATTTCATTTACAATTTAGTGTACATGTTAGTAATATATACACTAAATTCATTGCATAACTATCCGATGTGGGACAAAAACCTGGTGTGAACGGGACTATTGACAACCATCTTCACTGGCACTTGTGAAAAATCAATGACAGGTGTGAACGAGACTATTTTCAACCATCTGGTTCATTTCTTTATTGGCTGTCTCCTACTGTTATTTCTGCTGTTGTTTTTATTGGATGTGCTGTTATCAATAGTGCACCATTGAATGCTGAAACTATTTTCACCATTCTTGCAACATTGAGAAACATGGCAGAGCCTGTTAAGTTTCTAATATATCTAACTATAAGTTTCTAATATAAATGAGTAATCAGTTTTAAAATAAAAAAAAGGTGTGAACGGGACTTACTTCTATATGGCCAAATCAAAAGAGGAATGAGAAACAACAACCCAAACTTCAATGTTCTTCCGGGTTGCTCAAATTCATCACCTTCACTTGCGATTTTCCAACGGTCTTCACCGTCTCCATTTCCGATTCGGCGCCGTCAGCTGTAGTTTCTTCACCGGAAAAACAATATCGTCACCATCCATAACTCGCACCGATCCTCATCCCTCTTTGAATCGTCTCTAATTCTTCTATCTCTCTTATTTGATTTTTGACGGAGGTTGTACAAAACGAAAGTGGTCATGGCATTTGGTGGTGAGCGATGGACAGAGACGGTTAAGGAAGTATGGTCGGACGTGTTATTGTTGTTCGAAGGGCGAAGATGGTGGTGAATGGAATTCGGTTTTCATAGCTGTGAAGATTTTGCAAGTCGGGAGTTTTGATTGTAATAATTTTAGTTTGTGCTGTTTGTGTGAATTGAAAGGTGAGTGAATTTGAAGTGTGGTTTGAGGTGGCACTTTTGCCTATGTTTCCAATCTTCATGGATACAGAGTGGAACAATTCAAGATAATATACTCTTTGGCAAGCCAATGGAGAGGGAAAGATACGAGAAAGCAATTAAAGCTTGTGCTTTAGATAAGGATATCAATGATTTTAGCCATGGTGATCTTACAGAAATTGGTCAGAGAGGGATAAACCTGAGTGGAGGACAAAAACAAAGGATTCAACTAGCTAGAGCAGTCTACAATGATGCTGATATCTATCTCCTTGATGATCCTTTCAGTGCCGTTGATGCTCATACAGCTGCAATACTATTCAATGTATTGGTGTTGGTGGTGCATTGAGTTATGAGTGGTGGCGTTGTTCTAATGACAGAGGGAGTAGCATGAAACAATAGTCTTGCTGCTAAGGAGGATGTTCACAAGTCTCACATCGGTTGATGTTGGAATTCATTGAGGCTTTATATTATAACTTGTGCATTGATATGGCAATTAAATAAATACCTGGACCAAGAAAACTAAGCCCAATAGTAATTACAATAACTCTGGCCCAGCCCAATTATAATTATTTTTAAAATAACAAAATTATAAATTATATAAATTCTAAATAAATAAAAAAATTATAAATTATATAAAATCTAAAAAAAATTAAATAAACGTAAATTAAAAAAAATTAATAAAAAATTATAAATTAAATAAAATCTAAAAAAATAAACATAAACTAAATAAAAAAATTAAAAATAAGCCCAATCAGCAGACCCTAAATGCCACGTGTGCAGATTCTCCATATCCAGTCAGCCAAACAAGGGATATGAGGTTCTGCAAACAAAATCTTGGTTTTACAAGGGGGGAATCACAAAAAAAAACTTCGGGGGGGGAAAACCAAAACACGCCTATATGGCAGGGGGTAAACACTATTTAACCCATAAATCAATTAACTCAAATAAATCAATTATTTCAAATAAGTCTAATAAATCAATTAATCCAAATAATTTAAATAAGTCAATTAATTTATATAAATCCAATAAATCAATTAATTCATTTAAATCATTTAATTCAAACAAATCAGTTAATTCAAATAACTCAAATAAATCAAATAATTCATAAAATCACTCAATTAATTAATATAAATAATTAATTACTAAAAATTGAGGTGTTACAGATCCAACTAAGGAAATAGGTTGAATGTCTCCAATATGATAGGGGGAGTTAACCTTAGGGATTAGAGTCACAAAGTAAGAAGCAAAAGTACAAGGTAGAGATGCAAAACAATGAAATTGATCGAATATGATCACCAAGTCAACTCTAAGAAGGTTTCAAAATCTTTTAAAAACGGAGAGGTTAAATTCATAAGGACTTGAACTTTTATATATATTTTTATTTATTAATTTTCTATTCATAATTGTTCTAACTAGTAGACAAGTTATATTTTCATTTACTAATTTTGTGTTCTTTAGAAACAACATTCCAATATATGGTGCACAAACAATAATACAAACAAAGACTCAAAATATAAACACTAACATAAGGAATCTTCAATACTTGCACGCTTTAAAAGTTAGGTTTGAGTCTCCTTAAATAGAAATGAAAACTATGGACTTTTCAAATGGGCACTAGATCACGTCTATAATTGTAGGATATTCTATTAAGATTTGTTTTTCAAAATACCCTCCAAAAATATTTGATTTAATTCAAATTTAAATTTCCATTTAAATTGATATGATCACGTCCAATCTAATCAAACAAATATGCATAAATGCAATGTTAAAAGATAGCAACAAATCTACAACAAATTTGATTGAGATCCAATCCGAAAATCATGCTCAAAACAGCTACAACAATTTCCTGCTGATAAGGGCCAAATATTGCACACATACTAGAACATCATGTCCCACACGTGTCATTTCTTCACCAAACATCTTGCACATATGCTGGAACATCAGGTTTCACACATGTCTTTTCTTCACCAAGACATTTTGAACACTTCATGTTATTTTGCATAATGCATTCAATCCAAAAGGAACAACAATCTCCCTGTACATCCTAGAATTCCCTGAGCCGAGTTGGTGAAAAAGCTAAGTACGATGAGGCAAGTTGGTCGGATGATCATACAAGTTGGAACTCGATTAGTAACACTAAAGCAAGAACGTCGAGGCCGACTTCATACATACAAGTCGGATCCAATGTCAATGCTAGAATGTCATATGAAGTGTCATGAGAGATAGTTACATAATACTCCATAATGGCATGAGAGTTACAAATATTGATGGGAAAGAGGTTATCTGGCAATTATAGGGGGCGACAGACGTTATCTGAGGCTGTCTTTATGAGAGATACGAAAAGGAAAACATTAATGGATCATGGATGAGTCGAGTCATATAAATAGGAGATTCTATGAATGAAAGAGAGGAGCAAGAATCACCTGGGAATACCATAAATATACACTTAAACCAATCATTTTAGGTTCTCCCTGATTGATAATAGGGAAGTAAACCTTTTGGTGTTTTTTCGCAAGAACATTTGGTGCCCAGTGTGGGGCCTCGGTAAAACTTTCCTAGGCCACACAAAAATCATCATCTGAATCACTAATAGCCCAGCGATGCGATGTCAAGGTCATCTCCCAGTCAAAGTGATCTACATGCACCACCAGACCTAACCTAGCTACTCATGGTAGTAGAGGCTTTTCGTCAACAGAATGAAACCTTGTAGGATAATGTTCATGTTTTGCAGGCATAAAGTCAACAGGATTGGGAAGTAGAGGAAAAGCCTCTAGATTCTCAACCTTTGTCTAAGGCAATATGGGATGATTAAGTCCTAAAAAAATTCACACTACCGTCTTTGGTAACTTTTGATGGTAAAATTGACCCTCACGAGCATATTATTGCGATCAATAACCAGATGAAACTAGTAGGGAGCTTATGACTCCCTTAAGTATAAACTCATGGCCGAGACCTTTAAAGAAGGAGCTCTGAGATGGTAGATGAGCTTAGCTAGATTCTCGGTCATTAGCTACCAAGACTTAACTAAAAAGATGGTAGAACACTTTTCAACAAGCAAGCATAGAAAAGTGTTGACTACCAGTCTATTTAATGTCTGACAAGGATACTCGAAATCCCTCAGAGAGTATCTGACAAGGTTTAATGAAGAAATAATTAAAGTGTCTCATCTGAATCAGAAAATGTTCGCGAGAGTATTTCAACATGGCCTCAAAACCGGGTAGTTCAATGAATCCTTAGCTCAAAACCTAGCATCCAACATGGATGAGGTTATTACCAGAGAGGAATGATACATAAAAGGCGAGGAAAATAACATGGAAAAGAGATCCTGAGATGCCAAAGAAAAAGTACGAGTTAAAGAGGAGGGGTCTAAGCATAAGAATGACTACCCTAAGTCCGGATTCAGAGACCGGACAACAATGAGGCCATCCTGACTTTTGTTTAATAAAGAGGCTGAGCACAAACCATTGAATGACAGGTGGGAGGATATCTTGAGAGAAGTTTATCATCTCAAATTAATTCACATATTGGGGCGTCCAAAAAGGGTCAATGTTGTGATGGGAAAAGATGGGAGTGCATGGTGTGGATACCACAGACTCTGTGGACAGCACACAGAGAATTGTCATCAGCTCAAAAAAGAAATTGAGATCTTAATTAAGAGAGTTCGGTTGTTGTCCTATGCTAAAGATGTAAGAATATTGGCAGGAAAGAAAAGTCCTCCTCGGGAAGATACCAGCTCAGATAACCCCACACAGAAGAAGGGGAAGAATACAAAGGAAGTCCGTGAAGCCAGGGTGACCCATCATACATTGAACACCATTGCTTGGGGATTCATAGGAGAAGGAGAAACCAGTTCGGCTAGAAAAAGGTATGCCCAAACAATGATGCATGTCAGGCAGAAGTCGCATTCAAAAGAAGAGGAAAACCCGACCATAATCAGTTTCTCTATAAGAGATGCCAAAGGAGTATTAGCCCACGAAAATGACCCGATGGTGATCAAAGTGCAAATCCGTGACTGGAGTGTGAAACGAGTCTTAGTAGATCCGGGAAGTTCAACATACATTTTGTATCGGGATGGATTCAAGGGGATGGATTTTGATATCACCGAGCTATTACCTTTTAAAGTTACTTTAGTCAGATTCTGTGGAGAGCAGGTGCAGGTGTTGGGATATTTGGTCGCGATAACGACTTTTGGCAGTGGAGACAACATGAAAAGTGTCAAGGCGAGGTACTTAATTGTCAATGCTACATCTCCCTACAATATTATTATTGGCAAGCCGTCATTCAATGCCTTAGAGGTGGCATTATCCACTTTATACCTCACACTGGAATATCCTCTTGAAGATGGCCGAGTAGGAGTAGTAAAGGGTGATCAGGGGTTAGAAAGGAAGTGTTATAAAGACAGGCTGAAACTCAAAAGAAAAGCTCAAACTAACAAACCAATAAAAGATGATCATTTAAAAGTGAACCTAGTTGATATTGATCCAAGGGAGGATCCAGTAGAGGATAGTCTAACACTCATTGAGGATGTAAAGATGGTACATATTGGTGCCCAATCATCACAAATAACTCAGATTGGCTATAGTCTGTCTTCACAGAGGAAGTCGAGATCATCAAAATATTGAGGGAGAATGTAGACCTGTTCACATGGAAACCAGTTGATATTCCCAGAATCGATCCAAACATAGTTTGTCACCATCTAGCGCTTGATTCGACTGTCAAACCGATATCACAGAGAAAACGGAAGGATGGGGAAGAGAAGAGAAGGGCAATAGAAGATGAAGTCGGAAAGCTCATGAAGGCCAGTTTCATTCAGGAGATCAGGTATCCGACTTGGTTGGCTAACATAGTTATGATAAAGAAGAAATCAAGAAAGTGGCAAATGTACGTGGACTTCACTGACCTAAATAAAGCATGTCCCAAAGATCCTTATTCGCTTTCTCACATTGATCGACTCATTGATGGGGATTCCGGTTTCCGTCTTCTTAATTTTTTGGATGCCTTTTTGGGTTACAATCAGACACAAATGAATCCGTTAGATGCACCCAAAACGACATATATGATGAACATGCATAATTACTATTATAAGGTGATGCCTTTTAGGCTAAAAAATGCAGGGTCTACCTACTATAGACTGATGGATACAATGTTTGCTTCCCAAATAGAGCAAAACTTAGAGGTGTATGTGGATGATATGATGGTAAAAACCTAGGAATACCAGAAGCATGTCAAAGATTTAGAAGATACATTTGGATCAATCAAAAGTTACAACATGAGACTAAACCCGGACAAGTGTACTTTTGGAGTACAAGCAGGGAAGTTCCTTGGGTTTATATTAACAAGCCGAGGAATAAAAGCAAACTCGGTAAATTCCAAGCAATCATTAATATGAGAAGTCCATCAACAGTAAAAGAGGTACAACAGTTGACGGGACGTTTGGCCGCTTTATCTCATTTTTTATCTTGTGCAGGGGATAAGTTGATCTATTTCTTTGTTGTAGTAAGGAAATCGACGAAGTTCCAGTGGACAGATGACTGTGAAGCTGCTTTTAAAGAAGTAAAGTGGTTCCTATCTGAACCTCCCATCCTAGTACGACCGAAGGATAACCAACCTCTTATCCTATATTTAGCCGTATTAGACAAGGCTATGAGTTTTGTGTTAGTTCAGGAGATGGAGGAAGGAGACAGTCCAGTATATTTTGTTAGTAAAGTACTAAGAGGAGCGGAGTTGCGTTACCAGAAGATTGAGCGCCTCGCATTAGCAGCAGTGATTACAACCCAAAAGTTGAGATAATACTTCCAAGGACATCCTATCATTGTCAAAACCAATTACCCCATTAAGCAGATATTGATGGTAGCCTAGGCGGTAGAGTTGTCAGAATATGATATAAATTTTGTACCCTAAAGTAGGATCAAGTCTCAAGTACTTGTCGATTTCCTGATTGAATTAAACGCTCCGATTTTGGAAGAATCATCAAGCAGATGGATTTTATTTGTGGATGGGTCCTCTAATATCAAAGGAAGTGGATCTGGGATAGTATTATAAGGACCGAGTGACCTGGTCCTAGAATATTATTTGTGTTTTAATTTTCAAGCTAGTAACAATCAGCCGAAATATGAAGCTTTAATTGTAGGAATGAAGTTGGAAAAGAAGGTCAGAGTAACGCATTTGTTGGTTCAAACTGATTCTCAATTAATATCCAGCCAAGTCAAGGGAAAGTTTCAGACAAAAGATCCATCATTGGTCAGATACTTGCAAAAAGCTCTCAAGATGTCTTAGACATTTGAAGAATTTGAGATAAACCACATCCCCAAGGAAGAGAACGTCAGAGTCGACCACTTAGCACGGTCAGCAAGCACCAAAGGTGTTGGTTTAAACAAGACTGTAATTTAAGAAGCTCTGGAAACATCGAGTATAAAGGTTGAGGAAGTTATGACATTGAATAGTGCAAGGGGCTGGATGGCACCTATTGTTCGATATTTGACCAAAAATGAGCTATCTGAAGAAGAGGTGGAAGCCAGATGCATTAAAAGGATATCAGCTAGATACCTCATTGTGGTTGATCATTTATACAAGATGGGAAGGTCGGCTCCCATGCTGAGATGCATTTCAAAAGAGGACACGATGCTTGTCATGAAAGAAGTACATGAAGGGATATGTGGCAGTCACATCAGAGGAAGAGCACTATCAAAGAAAATACTTAGAGCACAATATTACTAGCCAATCATGCTGTAAGATTATGCATAATTTATAAGCCGGTGTGAGAAACGTCAAGTGTTCGCTCCTTTTATCCACTCTCTTGCAGAATTATTGCATTCAGTATTTTCACTATGGTCGTTTTATCAATAGGGGTCGGATATTCTGGGTCCATTTGCCATGGAAGCCGGACAATTGAAGTTCTTAATAATTGTTGTCGATTACTCACTAAATGGGCGGAGGCAGAAGTAGTGGCACGAATCACTACGAAAAGAGTACGCTGATTCTACTGGAGAAACATAATATGTCGGTTCAACCTTCCCGAGGTTATTGTGTCAGACAACGACACACAATTTGTTACTTCATCAGTTATAGAGTTTTGCCATGATTTGGGAATACAAAATCGATTTATTTTAGTGGAACACCCTCAAGCAAACGGTAAGGAAGAAGCAACAAATATGATCATTTTATCCGGGATGAAAAAGAAGTTAGATGAAGCCAAGGGGTTATGGGCCGAGTACCTGTATGAAATTTTGTGGTCTTATCATACTACACCTCATTCAACTACTTAGGAAATTCCTTTTAGGATGGTTTATGGAGCCGATGCAATGATAACGGTCGAAATCAATACTCTGACTTGGAGGCGTGTTGCTTTTGATGAAAACACCAACTTGAAAGGTATGGATAATGCGGCAGATTTATTGGATGAAGTCAAGGAATTAACCCACATTAGCGAATTCACACTACAAAGAATTTACCGAAGGTTTAATATCATATTAAGGCAAGAGGGATTTCACAAAGGAGACTTGGTGGAGAAGAAGGTGACTGACCCTAAGAAGAAAGGAAAGCTAGCTCCGAATTGGGAATGACCTTTTTGTATCCGTCAGAGGTTGGATAATTGGGCTTACAAGTTAGAAAGTTTATAAGGCATTGAAATACCTAGGACATGGAATGTAACTAGTCTTAAGTTTTTATCTTAGCGAGACTATGCAATAAACATCATAAATAAAAATTATTGGAATGCACTCTTTTCCCTTGCAATGGAAAGGGTTTTTTAATGAGGAACCCATAATTAAAACAAATGTATTGTATAAAGCAGGTAAAGTGGTCCTAAGACACGACCCAGGATGAAGTCCAAGCTACTTGAAGCCTCTGGCATAATCAACTACGGCCGGGCAACGTTAATAAAACCTCTAGCCTAATTGAAGTCCAAGCTACTTGAATCCTCTGGCATAATCGGCTGTGGTCGGTCAACGTTAATAAAAGCTCTGGCGTAACTGAAGTCTAAGCTACTTGAAGCCTTTGGCATAATCAGATGCAGTCGGTCAATGTTAATAAAACATTTAGCCTAGCTAAAGTCCAAGCTAATTGAAGCCTCTGACATAATCGGCTGCGGTTGGGCAATGTTAATAAAACCTCTGGCCTAATTGAAGTACAAGCTACTTGAAGCCTCTGGCATAATCGACTATGGTTGAGTAACGTTAAAAGGGTTTTCGACCAAAATAAATCGTTTATGGCCAAGTTAGGTGTGCGACCTATGAAGCCAGCTGGAACCTACGGCCGGAATCAAGGCCTATGACTTAAATAATAGACAAACAATATATTTGAAATCAAATGAAACACGCAAAAGGATAAAGAAATAACATCGTCAAAAAATGAACCTTGAAAAGGCTTAATTGTTTGGTAGTAAAAACAAAATATTGTTCAAGAAATACAAAGTGCACATCACCATTGGTGGCCAAAACACAAAAATTGAGTAAATTCAAACTTCATGCTCGTCTGCCTGAGCTTCTGATGCCAGATTATCCACCGTCATGTTCTTCAAGCTTTCTACTTTAGAGGAGGCTTCTCCCATGTCGACTGGATACTTGTCCACCACAATTTTGAAGAAATCCATCCTTGACACGTCCAGGTCCAGTGCGATGCATAAAGCTTGGGATTTGGGTCTCTTAAAGGCTTCATTATCAGCGGAAAGCAAGTCCACACGGGCATCTTGCAGAGATTTCTTTAAAGTCTCGTTCAGAGTTCGAGATTGTTCTACGTATTGGGTTAAGCCGGCATTGGCCACTTCCAGTTTCGAGAATTTGGTCACCGCAGTATCCTTCTGCTTAGTTATTTCCAATAATTGGGATTCCGACATCTCTTTCTGTTTGTTCATCTCTGAAAGTTGCTTGGTCAATTCCTCTACCTGGGCAGTCTGGGTCTTCAAGTCACCCCTTAACTGGGTTAGGTCTTTTTTAAGACGAATCCCATTATTTTCTTGTGCGTCACCCACTCCAAATAAACCCCTATTCATGACGACACATCTCATCAAACATGCCCCAAGATTTTGGGTCAATTGTTGAGAACCTATTGATTTCACTTTCTCAACGTTTTCGATCGCATTTAGATGGTCGTAAAGATATCTCAAACCATCAAAGTTGTTTGACTAGAACTTAAACTCAGAGGAAGGGTTGGTCTGATGACTGCTACCTTAATCTTGCATCAAAGTAGTGATTTTTTCAGGCCGACTTGACTAACATTGTCACTCATTAGGGTTTTTATTTTCTTTGGAGAACTTGACTTTGAGTCCCTCGGGAGGAGGAACAGAGATCGGTTGGGGCTCTGATATGACAGGAGTCGCCTTAGCAACATCCACCTTATTCCTTTTGAAGGTCCGAGTCTGAATACCCGTCAGATCACTTTTAGAAGTAGATTGATCTCCACACCTTGCTATGGCTTCAACCATCAATTTCTTTTATTCATAAAGTTTTAGATTTGTCATTTTTGCTGAAAATAAAGGACCATAATTGAAATCAATAAACATGGAGGCTAATAATATCATGATAGAACGATAAATAAACACATATAAGCATTACCAAAAAAACTAGAAATTTGTTCAGGGTCGTCATCCATCTATAAAAAATCTTTAACTTTCATTACCCGGAAGGCATCCAAAACGGCCAAAGACCGAATTTCCAGAGCATTCAACTTGTCATAGTCAAAGCTAGAGATCGAAAAAGGACTATTCGACCAGTAGATCGGGAAATGATAGTTCTCGTCCAGCGCATATATAACCCGAGGACATCTTTTTACACTTTTAATGTGGATTAATTTATCCTTAAAACCCTTATAGTTGGTAGTGTAGGCTTGTAGAAAGCGTTTCCCAGGAATACCGCTGAGGGAAACACAACCTCCTTTTATCCCCTTTTAACTAAAAAAACGAGAAAAATAATCCTAAGGTCAGTGTTATATCCATTGTACCACAAACAATTTCAAAAGCCTTGATAAAGCCCCAACCATTGGGGAGTAACTGAGAAGGGGCTATATTTTTAGTTTTGAGAAGATTGGACTTAAAATCGGTAAATGGAATGTGGATTTTAAAGTTCTCGATTACTCCTAAATAGAAATAGAAATACTCCTCCGATACTCCTTTGGGCCGAGTGATACAGACCCTCTCACCAACTACACAGGGTTCCAGTATAACATCTTCCTCATTCCCAGTTGAAGAGACTAAGGTATTAGAATGTAGCTTCGTGAGGTAGCTTTCATCAATGATACTATGGTTGTAACTTAGAACCTCTTTATCTATCAAGGATCTTGTTGCTTCCATCTGAGTATCCAAAAAACCCGAGGATGAAAACTTCGAATCAGTGTTGCTAATAGGTGAAGGGATTCACCATAAAATTTTCTAATAATCCGATCAAAATTCGCTGTACTCAAATAACCCTCACACTCTCGTATACAAGCATTCTAAATCCTATTTCTATCACTAGCAGTAAGAAAAACTGAACATACCTTTGAGTAACTACCATTTTGAAATGAAGACATAATAAAAAGGGCAGAAAGGAAAAGAAAGTAATACTTGGAGATTGAAGAAACGAGTGACGAATGAAGGAAATATCAGTTTGTGAACACTTAGGAAAAAGATCGATTGGAAGGTAGAGATGTCCAAATAAAAACTAGGTCTTTTAAAGCAACAAGTTTGTAACGGTCTAGAATTTCTATCAAAATGGGTATTGACAAAAAGTGGTAGTTTCCATAAAAATCATCATGATGAGGAGAGAGAAAGACTTGTCATTATTAAATGGATGACACCCGCCATGCAAGAAGTCGGTTTGGAGGGAGGGGAATTCCAAGATTGTCTTGTCCGATCACTTCAATCCAGTAGGACTTCGTGCCTTGAACTTGAGTTGGTGAAAAAGACGAGTACAATGAGGCAAGTATGTCGGTTAATCATACAAGTCAGAATCTGATTAGTAGCACTAAAGCAAGCACGTCGGGGCCGACATCATACATATAAGGAGGATCCAATATCAATTCTAGGATGCCATATGAAGATTCACGAGAGACAATTACATAATGCTCCATAATGGTGTGGGAGTTACAAATATTGATGGGAAAGACATTATCTAGCAATTATAGGGGCGACATACATTATTTGAGGTTATCTTTATGAGGGATAGGAAGAGGCAAACATTAATGGATCATGGATGAGTCGAGCCATATAAATAGAAGATTCCATGAATGAAGGAGAGGATCAAGAATCACCTGAGAATACCATAAACAAACATTTAAACCAATCATTTTAGGCTCTCCCTGACTGATAACAGGGAAGTAAACCTTTTGGGGTTTTTTAGCAAGAACACTCCCCCTTTGGAAAATTTTGACAAAATAACTCTTTTACAAACTTACAAGATATGCAAAACAAAATGAGCAACATAAGCACACCAAAAACAAACACACAAAGAAAATAGCTGCAGCAGGAGAAGTAACACATAAGTAAAGTGGTTGCTACACAAAATAAATAATTCTCCCTTACAGCCAAACACACACATAATGAGTCATGCATGCACACATTCAGTAGTCAGTAGTCAGTTGGTCAGGTCAAAAGTTAGTAAGAACACACCACTACACTACACAACAAGCATCATAACATCAGAGTACATACACATTCAGTAGATCAACACACACATGCTCAAAGGCCATATGCTCCAATGCGAGAACACATTAGTATCAACATAATTCTTCATAAATAATTAGTAGTTAGGTTACTCATCAAGCACAACTAATACCACTACTCCCCCTTTTTGTCACAATTTGGAAAATGTATTGAAAGGAATAAACCAGATCAGAGGGTATCAAACATCTTAAACTAAATCCAGAGAATATCATAATAGACCCATGATTGTTAAGGAGTTATTACAGATCCGACAACAAAATAAGGAACATACAATCATACTAAATTATAAACACTTATAAAAATCAATCTTAAGACTTGATCTCCAGATCAACCACCTTCTTCAATGAAGGTAGCCCAGTTTTCTTCAGCATCTGAGTCAGAATCATGTGTTTGAACAGGTCTCTTCTTCAAAGACTTCATCTTTGTTATAAACTTCTTTCTAGTTAGAGATGGTCCAACATGTGTCCCCACATTGGATTTCATTATTTACTAGATCCTTTTTCTTTGACTCCGGAGCCCTATGTAACACCCCATACTACTTTCAGGATTACCGACTGACCCCACACACCAACACATGTCTTTTCAGCATGCTTTGTCCTCACTCACACGCTTTTTGGGAAAATTTCTAGAAGGCCACCCATCCCAATACTACTCCAAGTCAAGTACACTTAACTATGGAGTTCTTATTGGTTAGACTACCAAAAAGAAGATGCATCTTGTTGGTATAGGTAGTCCCAATTAATACTTATAAGTCTTCATTCAACTAAGGAGTCCTACACCTCCTACCATACAATGCCTCATACAGTGTCATTCCAATGCTAGAACAAAAACTGTTATTGTAGGTAAACTCAATCAATGACGAGTAACTATCCGAAACACCACCTTGTTCTAGCACACAAGCCCTCAGTAGATCCTCCAATGAATGGATAATCCTTTCTGTTTGACCGTCCGTTTGTGGATGATAAGCAGAACTCAATTTCAACATTGTACCTATTTGGTTATTGTTTGTTAAACCGTTCGGTTGATCGATTGAAATTGGGTGACCGAATGGGATTTGGGAAAAATCCCTTTTGGTTACCGTATGATGAAATTGGGGATTTGGGGACACTGTAATTTTTGTTAAACTTAGAAAAACGTTCGTTTTTGAAAAATATCAAAAATTGGCATTGTAGAATTATTTTTCTATAAATAATAACTTTTTCGTAAGAAAAGTAGTTTGGGGCGTTACACCCTAGCCTTCTTCCCATAGTTGTGAGTACTTAATTGTCATCATGTCTAGCAGTGAAAATGGCGATTCTTCAATTGTAGGATATGTTGATTAAGACTGTTGGTTATATGAATGATATAAGGTCAACAACATTATATGCCTTTACTTTAATATGAGGAACTATTTGTTAGAAATCATCGGTTTAATTCATAGTGGTCATGTCAAGAACTAAAGCCAAGTACATGGTAATATGTGAAGTTTCCAAAGAAGCCTTATGGCTCACAGGATTGGTAAGAGAATTGGATGTTGAAAAATGTGGAGTTTGATTGCATTCTGATAGTCACAATGCCATTTATTTTACAAAAAATCAGGTATATTGCTAGGACCAATCATATTCATGTTATGTTTCACAAAATTAGAGAGTTACTTGCATTTGGACAGATACTACTTGAAAAGTTCTTACTTTGGAGAATGCAACTCATATGTTTACCAAGCAAATCATCAATGAAAAATTCAAGCATTATGTGATATGGTTACATGTTTCTCAATGTTATGTAGGAGATGTTCCTCCCTAGTTACTAGGATGTGATTATGCAATAAGTCTTTTAAGGGGTTAATTTTTCGTAAGGGGGAGATTATTGAGTATGATTCATACAAAGGCAAAGAGGAACACAATAAGGTAATAATAAATTAACTTGGAAATTACAAATGTGTCTTAAGCTCAACTATTTTTTGTGGCCATGTGACAGGGGGGATGCAAAGGTAGGAGTCACCGCGACATGATTCAAGAGAGTTATCGTAAATTGAGTCATAATATTATATATATTACTTGTAACAATAAAACCCTAATTATCACAGAAATAAAAAACTATAGTTGTTTTGTAGTTGTAGAGGTAGACACTATTGACACGCATTAACAAAGATCGATCATGTTAATCGTCTTTTACTTGTTTCTCTTTTATTTTCTATATTGGTTGTTCTAAATTAAAGGTGTGTAACGATGTTATTTTCTCAAATATGTTAAATAATTTATTTTATCTTATTTAAAAATTATTTTAATTATGCATTTATATTCTAATTTACACTAAAACTATGTTTGAATATTATAAAATGAAGGGAGAAGAATGAAGCGGAATTGAGTGAAATGGAGCAAAGTGGAGTAAATATTCTATTCTATTGTTTAAAAATTTTAGGACAAAATAAAACAAATTATTCATTCCTTCTAAATTAGAAGAAAAGAAATATGATGATAAATGATAGAAGAAATGAAATCCATATATACCACTCCATTTTACTTTGCTCCATTCAATTATATTTTTTAGTTATGGCCTTCTAGTGTTTATGGGCAAAAGTATCCTTGTAGTTATTGGGTCATGAGTGTCGCTCCCAGAATTTTCATCCAGATACAAACGCGAAAGTGGCGCAGAAACAGAGTCTTCAGCAATGTGTATTTATCTCAAGAGAGGGAAAGGAAACACTGCGTAAACCTGAGGGAAAGGAAAAACATGGTCTCGTGACCAAGAGAAACGGGTAAGGGTGTCGGTTATGCGAGGGGAAGGTATTAGCACCCCCACGCGCCCATCGTACTCGATGGGATCCACGCTTGTTGTCTCGATCAAAGGGTGTCGTCGTCTGGAGCTCCACTGCTACTGGAAAGGAAAAGGAACGGGAACAAAGAAGAGCGAAGAAACGGGGGAGAAAAGAAAAAGAAATGACTCGATAGGACATCGCCGTCCTATGCCTACGTATTCCCTTGTGCAATGGGAAAGTCAGAGTCAATGTAGTTCGGACACGAACTAAGGGGGCGGTTGCTTGCCAAGACATTGCCGTCTCGTGCCTACGTATCCTCAATCGAACTAGAGAGAGGAAATCAGAGCAGTCATAGTTTGACCTAACAAGGTCGGTAAGCGTTTTTTATGAGTGACGTTAAGTTCGCATCCGACAGTTAGGGTCGATGTCTGTTTGCGACAAAACGGAAAATAAAGTGCTCTTTTCTGAAAATGATTTGAAACTTAACAATCCCAAAGGATGAAAAAGGTTTTCATTTTGTTTTGTGTTTTTTAGACAGAAATGGATTGAAGTTAGTTTATAACTTGCATTGCACCCAAGTCTACCATGCAGGTACGAGTGAGTCGCATGGTCGCCCCCAAATGGGACGTATGCTAAACGCTCTAGAAGAGGAGGGGAGACCCCTCATTCTTCATTTCCTACACTTAAGGCTTGAGCGTAATATACGTTATATTTATTAAGTGTTTTAGAAGTGTTATGAGATGAGAAGAGAAGACTCAAGGAAAAGAAAACACTAAGGGGAATTCTATCCTAGAGTTATCATGCAAGAGTGGAACGAAAACAAGAAACGAAACTAAAAAACAACAGCCACAACAGCGCTCCAGCACCTGCACAGCGGTAAAAACCAGCATACAAACAAGACAACTTTTAACAGCACACATATTCAGCACAAAATAGGTGTAAAAGGCAGCAAGCAGCAAGTGTATGCAATTGACAGCACATAAACAATTCAGAACAACAACTGTAAAAGAGCAGGGCAGCATGCATCCAAACAAGTAATCATACAAGAAATGATTGCAAACGAACACGCATAGCAAGGCCAACCAAGCATAGAGGTTGCAAACGTCAAGAATGAACAAACCTGATCACGTTAACAACTCAAGAACAAGTATGCTCAACAAAATTACACAATTCAAACGTTGATCAAAATCATCATGCACAAGCAACCATGGAGACAAACAACAATCACGCATCATATGTCCAGCAAGTTGAGCATTAACCAAGGATTAACATGATTCAAATGTGTGTGCAATGTGTTCATCGCATCAAGTAATCTACAACGCAAGCTTAAACATTCATCGATGAAAACCAAGAATCACGTGTCGAAGAATCGTGTTCATGAAATGGTGTGAGGTATAAAAGCTCAAGAATGATCCACAAATCATCAATATATTAATCTATGAAGTTTAGACATGCAAAGGATCTCAAACAAACAAGAAAATGCAAGAAAATCACATTCTATCCCAGAGTAACCGGTTAACGTGTGGTGAGTAACCGGTTACTTAGTTCAAAATCAGCCAGATTGCGTAAAAATACAAAGGAGTAACCGATTAACGCATGGTGAGTAACCGGTTACTCTGGGACAGTAGTCAAAAAAACCAGTTTCAAAAGCACTTTTCAGCAGCGAATCACTTCACCAAACATCCAAATGATCATGCAATCAATTAACCACGAAATTCACATCAAATAACAACAATCAAACACCAATTGAATCCAATAATCATCAACATCAAGAGTCAAATTCAAACAAAATGGATCCAAATCAAAAATCACCAAAGATCTACATTGAATAAGTTGTAAATAAGCTAAAACAAGTATAGATCTAAGGAAAACCAACCTACAAAGCGGATATTTGCTTTGGTGATTGTTGCAAACGAAAATTGATGGATCCAAGCAAGAAATCCAAGATTTATGCAAGAAACTTCAAGATCCTAGCAAGAAATTCAAGATCCAAACAATGTAGTGGTTTTGCTTCAAGCTTCCTCCAAAATCAGTTCCAAAAGCTCAAATCCAAGAGTGAAACAACAGCAAATTCAAGATCCTTTCAAGAATTGATGAATGGATGAAGGTTTAGTTCCAAGATCAACAAATTTCAATGCAAAATTTGTTGAACTTTGATGAAGGAAATTTGAGTAAGGGTTTTGAAATGAGAGAAAAGTTGAGAGGAAATTGGAGTGAGAAGTGTAGAAAGTTCAGAAAATGGATCAAAGTTCTGTGAGGCTTGGAATGAATTGATTTAAATAGAAGCTAGGTTAGGAATTCAAATTTGGTTTGGAGTGTGGGTTAATGAGTGGAATGGAGATTAGGAATGGAATTTGGAAAGAAGAGTGGGGAATTAGAGTGGAAAGTGATGGAGGGAATTTGAATTTTAGGTGGAAAATGATGAAAATAAATCAATTTTAGATCTTTCCCACACATGCACAAGCCAAGCACATGATGCAAATTTTAATTTTTCAAACTGTGCTCAGAGTAACCGGTTAACGCATGGTGAGTAACCAGTTACTTAATTCAAACTTGCTGAGGATGCACAGAAAAACAAGGGAGTAACCGGTTAACGCGTGGTGAGTAACCGGTTACTCAGTTCAAATTTTGAATTTTGGCGCCTTTTGGAGGGAAACTTGGAAAATGACTTCTGGCAATTGTTTTTAACCCGATAAGCCTCTGAAACTCAAAACTTGATATTGCTACTGAATAACACTTGAAATGAAACACAAATTCTTGCTGACACCTCAGGATATCCTGCTGAAAATAATTGTCTGGTGCTGAATCACTGATAAAAAATGACTGCCGGAGCTTATGATTATCAAATCATCTAATGAGCAAAATAAATACTCAAAAGAAACTGAAAGCTATCTGCTTGGCTCTGAACACTATTGAAAATCTAACTAGAACTGATGACACTATGAGCTGCTGGAAAACACCTTGATCCCATGCCCAAAAGAAACATGCAAATGCAGAAATGACGATGCAAAAATGATAATGCAAGAATGAAATGAAACATAAGCCAGTTAGAGGTTAGAAAAAAGAAGGCAAATTTTGGGGTGCTACAGCTGCCCCCATTCAATCTTCTTGGACCTAAAGGTATGATAGCAATGACTTTCAGACATTCAAGGATACACGGAGATTGAATACCAAAAGAACCCTGAAATTTGCAAACTGTGGGGATAATGAAACGGAGTGTTTGCCAGCCGAAGGTGAACTACCCAACAAAATAATACTAGGACGGCCGAAGACGAACTCGAAAAGGAAGACCAAGCCGAAGGTGGACTCGAAAAGAAAGACTAAGCCGAAGGTAGACTTTCAAACCCAAGATAATACGAGGACGACCGAAGGCGGACTCGAAGAAGAAGACCAAGACAAACATGGAATTCTCTGGGGATAAAGTAAAACAAACTCTTCCGAGTCATGCCATCTCTGCTGAGGAAGAGAATTGGGTTTCACGAAATAAGTCAGATGAGAACTGACTACCAGGCGAGAACTGGATTTCACAAAAATAAGTCAGACGAGAATTGACTATCAGGCGAGAACTAGGTTTCACAAAATAAGTCAGATGAGAACTGACTACCAGGCGAGGACTGGGTTTCACAAAATATGTCAGACGAGAATTGACTACCAGGCGAGAACTGGGTTTCACAAAATATGTCAGACGAGAACTGACTACCAGGCGAGAACTGGGTTTCACGAAATAATTCAGACGAGAACTGACTACCAGGCGAGAACTAGGTTTCACAAGAGTTGTCAGGCAAGAACTGACTACTAGGCGAGAACTGGGTTTCAAAAAGAGATTGGCCAATCAAAGGCAAACTCTCAGAAAAGATACGGTCGTGAACCGAAAGGGTGAGATGTAAAATCAACGGACTTACAACCCAAAGATAAGATGACTTCGCTGGGGAAAGGAGAAGTCTAAATAGAAGACTCTGCCGAGGAGCACAGGTAGGATGAACACATCCCTCGGTCACCGAGGATAAAACGAAATCTCCTGAGTTATGCCATCTTTGCAGAGGAAGAGAACTGGCAAAGAAAGTATCAAACCTGGCCTATGCTTCGAATGCACATGTTTGAATTTTTCTATGGCGTAATGCTCCATACGAAATGGAAATGCCACGCGTTTGGGAGGATGCCATGCAAACGATGCTTATGCAATGCAAAAAGAAACGCTCCAGCAAAATAAATGCTGAAAACGAAGGCAGCTCCACCGGGGATGACAAAATAAATTGTCCTCCGAGTCCAAGAACTCTGCTGAGAAAGATCACACTGACTAACTCCTTTGATCAACAACTTCTGCTGGAGATGAAATCCAGAAGAAAATCCACCCTGCTGGGGATTATATATAATTCTTTGAAAAAGGAAACCAGGACCTGAATCGGAAGAGTGCCAAATATCACTTGGACTTAAAATCAGTTGGGGATGTCAACCATTGCTGATCAAACCTGCTGCGAAGACTACCACCAAACTCTGCTTGGGGAGACAAATCACAATTACTAGACCTGCTAGGGACATCATTGAACTGAGCCCGCTGCCAGGGAAATGAATTCGCCCTTATCCTGCTGAGGGTTGGATCATGCTGTTGCTGGTGAAAACACGTTTCCTGACTGGCCGAGGGGAGTAGACACCAAGACTCTGTGGGGAAGACAAAATCTTTGTCCCGGGAATACATTCCACAAATCTTCTGCGGTAATAAAACAACATCCATCCTAAAGCAATCCACTTTAAATGCTGGCTGGGGAACAATCTTTTGTACTCTGACTGGGGAGAGTGACAGTCTGATGAGGATGATGAAACCTCAATGCTAGGGAGAATAACCCTGCTGGGGAGAAAAGTCAACGAAACCTGTCGAGGGATGTCATTGAGCTTAGCCTGCTGTTGGAGGAAAGAAATTACCCTACTGGGGATTAGAGTATGCAGTTACTAACAGAATTATACTTCCTGACCTACTGAGGAAAATGAGTACCAGGCTCTGTGGGGAAAATAAAGTCTTTTCAAAGACATCCAACACATCTCCTGCTGGAGATACAACCAGATTCACCTTGGAGCAATCCACTTCTGACTGCTTGCTGGGGAATAATAAACCAACCATGACTTCAGCTGGGGAACACAATCCTCTGTACTCTTGCTGGGGAGAGTAAGCTCTGCTGTGGATGATGAACTTTCAGTACTGGGGAGAGTAACGCTACTGGGGAAAAACAAACTTGTTACCCAGCCCGACCTGCCTCTATGGTTAAAAATGAACCTTTGAACTCTCCACTTGCCCCAGACCACCAGGTCTAAAGGAAGAAATCATCTCAAGAGGATTTTATAGAAGACCGGGCATTCACAGTGCCCCAGGGTCTTCAAACTCTTGGAGAGATTTATCAGATCTCGACATAACTGCCCCAGACTTCATATTCCATGAAGTGACTTGCCTCGAAACGATTTGTAATTACTGGAGATACTTTGCCACAGTATTCTGAACTTTAAAGAGGTGCTTTCAATTAATCGTCTTCAGGAGTGGACAACTTCTCACGCTCTAGAGGTGGCCTGCCCCAAGTCTTGAAGAAACTTTGCCCCTGACTGATCTTACAGAGATTTGTCAAATCGACCTGATTGCCCCATATTAAGCGCTTGTGGAGAGATTTATTGAATCTCGACATAATTGCCCCAGTTTGGCTGCTTCTTATCACCATTTATCGGGTACCCCCAGGCTGCGCACAGTCTCTTGGCCACATGCCCCTTGACATGACTGTCCTTCAGAGTTTTCACCATCTCAACTTGGCGTGATCGAGCTTCTCGACTGACGTTCATTGTGTAAGTTTCTTGGGTGTCAAACACATGCAAGCAAAAAATGTTTATTATGAGAATGACAATTCTAATGCAACACTCGTGTTAACCTGAAGTTTTTATTGAAAATATGTCGCCAAGCCTTGTGAACGAATCACTGGCTGGGATGCGACATTGATTTTTGAATGGAAAACAATACGCACATTTAATACCAACTAAAATCTTATTAGCACCACTCATGGGAGTCAGGAACGCTATCTCATCGGAGTAAGCTCTCGAAATAAACCCTGTTTCAATTAGGACTTTTGAGGGTTGTAACGTGGCCTGGTTCACGGTTTTGAGAAAAAGGACTTAAGGCTCAAAGTTTATCGGTGCCCACCCATTCTCCATGATGTTCTCCAGTCCTACGTTCAGTTAATCTGACATAAGCGCTTATCTCTCAAAAGGTTTCATGATCCTTAAGGAACCCATGTAACTGATGGTTTGACACCTAATGAGGTTTTGGAGTGATAGTCACCTCTTTTTGTCTTTTGTTCATAGTCATACGAATTTGTTCTTGCTCGAGGATTTTCTTTTGTAATCCTTTTCATTTTGTTTTTCGCCTTTTTTAATTCCCTGATTTTGCCTGGACTGATTTTTTTTCTTTTGATTTTGAAGTCCAGCAGGATGCCCTAACTTTTTCCTAAGTCGCTTGTTTTCAAGTTTCAACTTAGCGGGCTTTCTTTCTTTCTTTTTTCTTTTTTTTTTGAACAAATCGTGTGACACTGGTTTGTCTGACTTGCTTGAAAGGGTTGTGACTGGCTCGCTCCTTGATTGTTGATGGATAACCATTGTGGTTTCACATCTTTTGACCTCCTGATATGTGAGGAAAGAAAGGTAATGGATCTTCAGATGCACACTCCTTTTGAAATTTAGGCGCTCGGTCAAAATAACTGACGCCTACCCTGCCCCTGGGTTAAGTGTGAGGGTTTCTTCGTACGAAAGAAACTTCTACTTCAAGGCTCAAAGGGATTAACGAGGGTCTATCTCCCTTATATCTCTGGTGTTTGGGGATTTGAAATAATGCCTGTACATCCTCAACAGGGTTCTATCCAAAAGCACACAACCAAAGATTTTGAGTTTTCATCTCATCATCCTCCCTCAAGAGTTTAAGGCAAGAAAGTTGGTATAGCAATGCATATAAACATGATATGAGTGCATAAAAGTAAATTACTTCAAGAATAACACATTCATTGCATTAAAATCAACATTCAAAACACAAACAAGTTTTTCATGCAAACACTGTTTAAACAAACAAATGAAAGCTATATATGAAAATGCAGTAAAGAATCCGAAGACTGCCATTGTTGAGGAGACTTGACTCCGCCTGGAATTATTGTTTCTGACGATGCTCTTACAATTTAGATGCTCATTCCAGAAA
This sequence comes from Lathyrus tuberosus, assembly GCA_022829125.1. Classification (NCBI taxonomy): domain Eukaryota; kingdom Viridiplantae; phylum Streptophyta; class Magnoliopsida; order Fabales; family Fabaceae; genus Lathyrus; species Lathyrus tuberosus. The sequence continues at coordinate 1,898,105 of JALAZF010000770.1, read as the reverse complement.
GGAGTCTTCAATTCAAGTACAGACCGTCAGGCATGATCGTGATGACCTTTGAGTTGACTAAGTCTTGTACCTTGTGTTGCAGAGCTTTTCAATTTTCAATCAAATGGCCAGGTGCCCCTGAATGGAACTCGCATCTTGCACTTGTGTCCCAACCTGGTGGTATCTTTGCTGGACATGGTGTGAAAGTCCTTAATTAAACCAACTGATACTTGAGTAGATCAGGCAATAACTGAGCGTATAGCATGGGAAGAACATCAAACCGTCTTTCAGGATTCTTCTGCCTTTGTTGTCCCTTTCTAGAGCAATTCCCTTATTGACACTGATTCGAGCGCACAATCTTTCCGGCGCTTTTCTCTTCAGACTTGGTCGAGGCGTAGGCAGCAGTTGCGGACATGGGGATTCTAAGACCAAGGACTGTAAGAAATGCCCCTGACTTGATGTAGCTTTGGGAGAAGCAACATGGATATTCACTTCTTTTTCAACAGCTGGAGTAGGACCACCTTAAAAGCTTACGCCGCCCGGCGTGAATTCAATTACCTTCGAATCGATCAGATCTTGGACAACATGCTGAAAGGCCTTACAATTTTCCACATTGTGCCCCAGCACACCAGAGTGGAAGTCACAATTGGCTCTTGCGTCATAACCTGGTGGGGGAGTACTAGTATGAGGAGCCAAAGTTCTTTTCCGTACCAGTTGCAACTGGAGAATATGTTGTAACAGCTGAGAATATGGCACTGGTGGAGTCTCAAAGTCCTGGTTCATCTTTGGTCTATCTTGACACCGACGAGGAGCACTTCCCTGTTGTGGAGATATAGTCGGGATGGTCACAGTGGTAATCTGCTCACTCTTTGGGAGGGAACCCTTGAACAATGGAGGAGAGACAATTCCAACCGCAGATTCAGGCATGGGAGTATTATCTTTATTTAGTACACCTCTCACGACCTCCATAACCAGATTCATCTAAGTCTTCAGTTAGTTGACCTTTTCCTTCAGCCCATTCTGGTCTTGAATCAAAGCTTGCATGCTCCCCATAAATTGCCCCGTATGGCTTCGCACTTCCCTCAATTCCGCTTGAATTTGCTCCATGGTCAACTTCTGACTGGCTTGAAAAATTAAGTCTGCAATTCTGAAGAAGACCAGATCAGGACAAGAATAACCAGCCTCGAACACCTGTTATGCAAATGAGTATGGAAATGCAATGCAAATGCCGTTCGAATATTTCCAAGGAATCATTCTACTTTGATTCAAGTTTTTTCTCATACAAACCACAAGAAAAATATGGAAATGCTCAACAACGGGTCTCAAAGTTAATATCCCTTGGAAATACAAGAACATGTATGCAAAAATGATGATGCAGATGCAACAGACATGGGATCAAGGCTTCCATAAAGCTCTGTACTGCTGTGCTGCTGAATGGATAAGACCCAGAATATCAGAAACCCAGAAATCCAAAGTAACGGCTCATTTAAAATACCAGAATACCAGGATGATAAACTTGCACTGATAAGAAATCCAGAATACCAGGTAGGTTGAAGGTTACGGTTACCTGCAGACCTGCAAACACCCATCCTCTCTCACATGTGGGTTCTAGAAAACCGAGGATCCTCAATATCACAGGCTCTCAGGTCGAGAAATGATGATACGTTCACCATTTATGGTTAGACATCATCATCATTCGAGGAGGCCTCAACTGATTCCCCTCAAAAAGGTCATCCTATATGAGTTCCCAGCATTGGGTCCTCTGATCAAGAATGCATAATGGGTTTGCCATTTCTGGTCTGCCATTATCACATCTCGGGAGGAGTGCCGTTACTGAGTCATCGGGAATGGTCACCAGATTCGACAGTTCCTCAGGAGAATAACTACTGGCCTGTATCAACATACAGTAGCATATATCTCCTGATAGAAACTCGTCTGGTTGTGGGTCTCGTAAACACTCGACGTGGCCAACACCACGGGAGTGTCACGCCTGGCCACGCTAATACCCATGTGTATGCTTAAGCCTGGGTAGTGGGCTTATCTCTCAGAAATCCCAACCTGTCAAACAGAAAATCCAGTACAACACATCACAGTCCAGCATAATAATGAAATGCAATGCCATAAATGCGGTAAATACAGTAAAAACAGTAAAACACTAATACAGTAATACAATAATGCACAACAAAATAAAGCACCACAATAAACACCCAATGAAAAGAAACAACCAAGCGCTAGAATTGACTCGCAAAAGGGATGGACCAGCAAGAGGTCAACTAGTCCCCAGCAGAGTCGCCAGCTGTCGCTCTCGGGATTTTCATCCAGGTACAAACGCGAAAGTGGCACGGAAACAGAGTCGCCAGCAATGTGTATTTATCCCAAGAGAGGGAAAGGAAACACTGCGTAAACCTGAGGGAAACAAAAAACATGGTCTCGCGACCAAGAGAAATGGGCAAGGAAGTCGGTTACGTGAGGGGAAGGTATTAGCACCCCCACGCGTCCATCGTACTCGACGGGATCCACGCTTGTTGTCTCGATCAAAGGGTGTCGTCGTCTGGAGCTCCACTGCTACTGGAAAGGAAAAGGAACGGGAACGAAGAAGAGCGAAGAAACGGGGGAGAAAAGAAAAAGAAATGACTCGATAGGACATCGCCGTCCTATGCCTACGTATTCCCTTGTGCAATGGGAAAGTCAGAGTCAACGTATGTTCAGACACGAACTAAGGGGGGCGGTTGCTCGCCAAGACATCATCGTCTCGTGCCTACGTATCCTCAATCGGACTAGAGAGAGGAAATTAGAGCAGTCGTAGTTCGACCTAACAAGGTCAGTAAGTGTTTTTTATGAGCGACGTTAAGTTCGCGTCCGGCAGTTAGGGTCGATGCCTGTTTGCGACAAAACGGAAAATAACGTGCTCTTTTCTGAAAATGATTTGAAACTTAACAATCCCGAAGGATGAAAAAGGTTTTGAATTTGTTTTGTGCTTTTTAGACATAAATGGATTGAAGTTAGTTTATAACTTTCATTGCACCCAAGTCTACCATGCGGGAACGAGTGAGTCGCATGGTCGCCCCCAAATGGGACGTATGCTAAACACTCTAGAAGAGGAGGGGAGACCCCTCGTTCTTCATTTCCTACACTTAAGGCTTGAACGCAATATAGATTATATTTATTAAGTGTTTTAGAAGTGTTATGAGATGAGAAGAGAAGACTCAAGGAAAAGAAAACACTAAGAGGAATTCTATCCTATAGTTATCATGCAAGAGTGGAACAAAAACAAGCAACGAAACTAAAAAAGCAGCTACAACAACGCTCCAGCACCTGCACAACGGTAAAAACCAGCATACAAACAAGACAACTTTTAACAGCACACATATTCAACACAAAATAGGTGTAAAGGGCAGCAGGCAGCAAGTGTATGCAATTGACAGCACATAAACAATTCAGAACAACAGCTATAAAAGAGCAGGGCAGCATGCATCCAAACAAGTAATCATACAAGAAATGATTGCAAACGAACACGCATAGCAAGGCCAACCAAGCATATAGGTTGCAAACGTCAAGAATGAACAAACATGATCATGTTAACAACTCAAGAACAAGTATGCTCAACAAAATTGCACAATTCAAATGTTGATAAAAAACATCATGCACAAGCAACCATGGAGACAAACAACAATCACACATCATATGTCCAGCAAGTTGAGCATTAACCAAGGATTAACATGATTCGAATATGTGTGCAACGTGTTCATCGCATTAAGTAATCGACAACGCAAGCATAAACATTCATCGATGAAAACCAAGAATCGCGTGTCGAAGAATTGTGTTCATGCAATGGTGTGAGGTGAAACAGCTCAAGAATGATCCACAAATCATCAGTATATTAATCCATGAAGTTTAGACATGCAAAGGATCTCAAACAAACAAGAAAATGCAAGAAAATCACATTATGTCCCAGAGTAACCGATTAATGTGTGGTGAGTAACCGGTTACTTAGTTCAAAATCAGCCAGATTGGGCAAAAATACAAAGGAGTAACCGATTAACTCATGGTGAGTAACCGGTTACTCTGGGACAGTAGTCAAAAAAACCAGTTTCAAAAGCACTTTTCAGCAGCGAATCACTTCTCCAAACATCCAAATGATCATGCAATTAATTAACCACAAAATTCACATCAAATAACAACAATCAAACACCAATTGAATCCAATAATCATCAACATCAAGAAACATGGATCCAAATAAAAAATAACCAAAGATCTACATTGAATAAGTTGTAAATAAGCTAAAACATGAAGAAAAGAAAAACACAGGAACGGGGGTTTGAATTGGGGTTTTCAAAAATTAAAGCAAAAAGACACGTTGGTTATCCTGGTTCGTTTGAACTCAAACTACTCCAGTCCACCCGCCAAGGTGATTTCGCCTCTCTCTCTTGAGGACTTAATCCACTAAACAAAAAGGATTACACAATCACAAAGACAACTGTCAATGTCTTCTTGAGTTTTAACCACAATTCGGTTATCTCAAGGAATTACAAAGGTACAGTAAAGGAACAAGTGTGTATACTAGTGCTTCTAATAAGCTTTATCACAACTGTGATGTTTACACAATATTTAATTCAAAATGAAAACTTGATGAACTTGATGAACTGTAAGATTTGTATGCGCACAAGTGTTTTTCATCTTTGCAAGGGCTCCTTTAAATAGATGAAGCTATTTAGATCCGTTGGAGACATAAGAGATATTTTTGGAGGTTGATAAAACGCCGTTTAATGCTCTTTCCAAAAATACAAATTTTGTCTGGTACTAGCTGTTACTTTGTGATACTCATTAATTTGAAGGATAGCGTATCAGAATATATGTTGAATATTTGGATTATCAGAGTTTCTTGATCAAGGCAGCTTTGGTGCTGAGAGCGTGATATTTGATAAGCGTTGATTCAGATCTTCTAACCAGATCTTCTTAACTTAATTTGTTCGCCTACTATTTTGCTTCCATATCAGAACTTCTTTAAATCTTCTTGGTGCAAATATTTTCCAAGATATATGCTTTGATTCAGAACTTCTCTACAAATCAAAAGAGATAATTTAGGGAGCATATTTGTTCTATATAAAATAGTATGTTTGTTATCATCAAAACTGTTAGAGGATGTAGAATCAAACTCTTGTTCTAACAATCTCCCCCTTTTTGATGATGACAAAAACTTATATATTTTGAAGAAAATAGAAAGTATACCAAACCCCCCCTGAGTTGAAGACTTCCCTTATGATGTTTGGTTGGAGCTTTGAAAGGAAGTTCTGATGAATATAGAAAATGTTCGAGACTTAGTCCTGGGGTACTATTATATTTCAAAATATTTTACGTTCTCCCCCTTTTTGTCAGTAATAAAAAAGCAGAAAAAACATAAAAAGATCAAAATAGATTCATTGAATATAAGCAGATAACAGCAGAAGCAACAGAAGCAGAACTACATAAAAAAGAACTAAGGTTGAGGTGCATTGGAAGTCGTGTGAACAATGCTTCCAGATGGCTTTTGATCTGATTGGCTGATTCTTCTTGCTTGCCAAACATCCCCTTAATTTATGCATTTGTTTCATCCTGTATATCCAAACGTTTCTTGACATCCTCATTTTCTTTCTTCAACTCATCCAGAGTTTTCAGTAAAAGAGAGGATGGAGTTGAATAAGAAGATACCAAATCCTCAGAGCTTTTTGTAGAATATTTCTTGGGAGAGACTTCAGCTGTCTTTCCTTTGACTTCAGTCATTACCAGAGTTTGATGTTCAGAGGTTTCTTCCTGAAGTTTTGAAACCATAGGAGTTGTCCAGCCTAGATGAAGAATGGGTTTATTTTCCCAGAACTTTAGAACTTGCTCCTTGAAGATCTTCAGATGATCGCATAAGTTCTGTTGAGCTAGTTAATAGCTGAGTTCCTTCATCTTCTAGGATTCAATATTAAACCATTTTCTGAACTTAGTCTAGAGATAGTCAGAAGCAGCTGGATTCAGATTCTCCACACAGCCCTGCTTCAGAAAATTGACCCATTCCTACATTTCTGTCTCGAATGCCAATAGAGAGTTACCAACATCTGTTTTGGATGTTTTTGGTTTTGGTTTGGGAATGGCTATTTTAAGAGAAGTTGAGGCAAGTTTGTCTAGAGCTTCTAAGTCAACTATGGTTCTGAGGGGGTCTTCTGAGAGGTTTGTTGGAGGAGGAGAGTCAGAAATGAGAATGGGGGAGGTAGGTGATGTATTTCCTGGAGTGGTGACAATTTGTGTGGGACTGGTTAGAATATGTGATGGTTGAAGGGTGTTGAGAGGACAGATGATACCAGGGATAAAGGTGTTTGGGAATTGTTCAGGTTTTTGATTTGGATTTTCTGGTTGAGGAGCAGTGAAGAGAGGTTGAAAAAAAATCAATGTCAGACAGAACTTGTGCAAGTTCTGGTTGTGTGTCAATAAAATCGGTAGGAGTCGGGTCAATTTTGATGTCAAAATCGTCAAGAGTTTGTGGTGATGATGGTGGATTTAATCTTGTTGTTAAAGACATCTGCAACGTATAGAATTTTATCCTTAGGTACCCATATCTTTTTGGGTCCTTGTTTGTTAGTGTTCACAGAATTCTGATTGAGTTTTGGTTTCTCAATAGAATTTGAAGAGTAAGATTCACTTGTATATTTTATATCATGTTGGTGTCCATATGTCGTTAGCATCCAGAGTCCAGGTTCCATGATTGAAGAAACCTCTCTTCACTGCTCCTCAACCAGAAAATCCAAATCAAAACCCTGAACAATTCCTAAACACCTCTATCCCTGGTATCAACTGTCCTCTCAACACCCTTCAACCATCACATATTCTAACCAGTCCCACACAAATTGTCACCACTCCAGAAAATACATCACCTACCTCGCCCATTCTCATTTCTGACTCTCCTCCTCCAACAAACCTCTCAGAAGACCCCCTCAGAACCATAGTTGACTTAGAAGCTCTAGACAAACTTGCCTCAACTTCTCTTAAAATAGCCATTCCCAAACCAAAACCAAAAACATCCAAAACAGATGTTGGTAACTCTCTATTGGCATTCGAGGCAGAAATGGAGGAATGGGTCAATTTTTTCAATCTTCTGACCGTCTTTTCCAACGGGATGAGTGTAACCATCAGTTACCATATCCCAGAGATCGCCGTCATGAGCCAGAAAGAAACTTTCGATTACGCCCTTCCAATAATCAAAATTTTCACCGTCGAACACTGGTGGTTTGCCACTGATTTTGTCATTGTTGTTCTGAACTGGTTCCGCCATAGTGTTTTTCTTGAAGGATCTTTTTCAGACACGGTTAAGTGTTAGCACCCAGAACCAGGCGCTCTGATGCCAATTGAAGAAAAGAAAAACACAAGAAAGGGGGTTTGAATTGGGGTTTTCAAAAATTAAAGTAAAAAGACACGTTGGTTATCTTGGTTCGTTTGAACTCAAACTACTCCAGTCCACCCGCCAAGGTGATTTCGCCTCTCTCTCTTGAGGACTTAATCCACTAAACAAAAAGGATTACACAATCACAAAGGCAACTGTCAATGTCTTCTTGAGTTTTAACCATAACTCGGTTATCTCAAGGAATTACAAAGGTACAGTAAAGGAACAAGTGTGTATACTAGTGCTTCTAATAAGCTTTATCACAACTGTGATGTTTACACAATATTTAATCGAAAATGAAAACTTGATGAACTGTAAGATTTGTATGCGCGCAAGTGTTTTTCATCTTTGCAAGGGCTCCTTTAAATACATGAAGCTATTTAGATCCGTTGGAGACATAAGAGATATTTTTGGAGGTTGATAAAACGCCGTTTAATGCTCTTTCCAAAAATACAGATTTTGTCTGGTACTAGCTGTTACTTTGTGATACTCATTAATTTGAAGGATAGCGTATCAGAATATATGTTGAATATTTGGATTATCAGAGTTTCTTGATCAAGGCAGCTTTGGTGCTGAGAGCGTGATATTTGATAAGCGTTGATTCAGATCTTCTAACCAGATCTTCTTAACTTAATTTGTTCGCCTACTATTTTGTTTCCATATCAGAACTTCTTTAAATCTTCTTGGTGCAGATATTTTCCAAGATATATGCTTTGAGTCAGAACTTCTCTACAAATCAAAAGAGATAATTTAGGGAGCATATTTGTTCTATATAAAATAGTATGTTTGTTATCATCAAAACAGTTAGAGGATGTAGAATCAAACTCTTGTTCTAACAAAACAAGTATAGATCTAAGGAAAACCAACCTACAAAGCGGATATTTGCTTTGGTGATTGTTGTAAACAAAAATTGATGGATCCAAGCAAGAAATTCAAGATCTATGCAAGAAACTTCAAGATCCTAGCAAGAAATTCAAGATCCAAAGAATGTGGTGGTTTTGCTTCAAGCTTCCTCCAAAATCAGTTCCAAAAGCTCAAATCCAAGAGTGAAATAGCAGCAAATTCAAGATCCTTTCAAGAATTGATGAATGGATGAAGGTTTAGTTCCAAGATCAACAAATTTCAATGCAAAATTTGTTGAACTTTGATGAAGGGACTTTGAGTAAGGGTTTTGAAATGAGAGAAAAGTTGAGAGGAAATTAGAGTGAGAAGTGTAGAAAATTCAGAAAATGGATCAAAGTTCTGTGAGGCTTGGAATGAATTGATTTAAATAAAAGCTAGGTTAGGAATTCAAATTTGGTTTGGAGTGTGGGTTAATGAGTGGAATGGAGATTAGGAATGGAATTTGGAAAGAAGAGTGGGGAATTAGAGTGGAAAGTGATGGAGGGAATTTGAATTTGGGTGGAAAATGATGAAAATGATCAATTCTAGATCCTTCCCACACATGCACAAGCCAAGCACATGATGCCAATTTTAATTTTTCAAACTGTGCTCAGAGTAACCGGTTAACGCATGGTGAGTAACCGGTTACTTCATTCAAACTTGCTGAGGATGCGTAGACAAACAAGGGAGTAACCGGTTAACGCGCGGTGAGTAACCGGTTACTCAGTTCAAATTTTGAATTTTGGCGCCTTTTGGAGGGAAACTTGGAAAAGTGACTTCTGGCAATTGTTTTGAACCCGATAAGCCTCTGATACTCAAAACTTGATATTGCTACTGAATAACACTTGAAATGAAACACAAATTCTTGCTGACACCTCAGGATATCCTGCTGAAAATAATTGTCTGGTGCTGAATCACTGATAAAAAATGACTGCCGGAGCTTATGATTATCAAATCATCTAATGAGCAAAATAAATGCTCAAAAAACCCTAAAAGCTATCTGCTTGGCTCTGAACACTATTGAAAATCTAACTGGAACTGATGATGCTATGAGCTGCTGGAAAACACCTTGATCCCATGCCCAAAAGAAACATGCAAATGCATAAATGACGATGCAAAGATGATAATGCAAGAATGAAATGAAACATAAGCCAGTTTGAGGTTAGAAAAAAGAAGGAAAATTTTGGGGTGCTACAATGAGGAGGAGCATCAACATTGGGTTAAAAGTAACACAAGTGAGAGAGACACCACATATTCACCCAAAACCTTAAGGTGACAGGTGGTGGATTCTCTCACTTATAAATGCTCAACTCTCCACATTTATAATCAATATGGGACTCCAACTCACACTTGACATATTATTATTCTCAACACTCCCCCTCAAGTGTGAGTCTACAATCCCCCTTCAAGTGGAAATTCTTTTGTCCACATATATTTGTATCGTCGTTGACACCTATTCCTGGGAATTTAAATACACTTCTTCTTGGGTATTTAGATTTCAACGGGACACCTCTGTCTGGGCATTTCAATACAAGTAAGTCGGTCCCTTTCTCGAACCAAAGACTCATGATACCATTTTGTTGGGTCATGAGGAGGAGCATCAACATTGGTCCAAGAGCAACACAAGTGAGAGAGACACCACATATTCACCCAAAACCTTAAGGTGATAGGTGTATGGGTTCTCCCACTTATAAATGCTCAATTATCCACATATATAATCAATGTGGGACTCCAACTCACACTTGATTTTATTATTCTCAACGCTCCCCCTTAAGTGTGAGTCCACAATACTCCCCCTCAAGTGGAATCTCTTTTGTCCACATACACTTGTACCGCTGTTGGCACCTATTACTAGGCACTTCTTAATAGGCATTTCGATACACCTCTTTCATGGGCATTTTTATTTCAACAAGACACCTCTTTCTGGGCATTTCGATACAAGTAAGTCGGTCCCTTTATAAACCAGAGACCTGGTTTCGACGAGACTCTAAAAGCAAAGAAGCTATGGTTACTTGTTATTCAGATGCTGACTATTGCAGAGATAAGGAAGATCGAAGAAGCACTATTGGATATTTCTTTCAAGTATTTGGTGCCCCAATTTCATGGTGCTCGAGAAAACAACCTGTGCTGGCACTATCATCATGTGAAGCAGAATATATAACAGGATCATATGCTGCATGTCAAGCAATTTGGATCAGATTGGTACTTAAAGAAATGGAGGTCGAAGTGAAGAAACCTCTTGTGTTGCAAATCGACAACAAGTCTGCCATAAATTTGGCGAAGAATCCAGTTCTGCATGGAAGAAGTAAGTATATCAAATCTAGATTTCACTTCTTAAGGGAAAAGGTAAATCGAGGTGAACTTAAAGTTAGGCACTACTCAAGTGAAGCACAGTTTGCCGACATTTTCACCAAAGGATTGAAGATTGATAGATTCCTGAATTTGAGAAAGAAATTAGGAATAATTCTGATCGACTATATTTAGCATAGGTTTGACAACTTGGATTATGGGGGGTATGTTGAAATATTAGATTATATTAGATTTGATTTGATTAGATTTAATATTTAAATATAATCCAAGTTGTGTTAGCCCAAGCCCAATTAGGGTTGCATATAAATAGTCATAGTATGTATCATTATTTGTAACAACTCATTCAATAAATCCTTATTTTCTTATTCTCTCACTTTCTCTCCTCACTAAAAGTGCCCCACGCACTAACAAAATGGTATCTAGAGCCCCGGTTAGATTCTTGATCGTGTTTTCAAGAATCACACGTTAGAGATCGTGTTTCTGGGATCGTGGGTTATTGTTGATCAATCGTTGCAAAGATGAATGGTAATGGAAATTTCCCAAACTCCCTTCCTACTCTTGACGTCAAGAATTGGCTTCGATGGAGAAAACATATGCAATATCTATTTGGCTTTCATGAAACCCTAGAAGTGGTTACTAATGGCGTTCCTGTGCTTGGTGAAGATAAACCGAAGCACAAAGAACCGCTCACAAGGATGCCAAGGAGAAGGATTGTAAGGCGGTGTTCTACATCCAATCGGCGGTTGATACAACTATTTTCGACAGAATCACTCATGCTGAATCGTCGAAGGAGGCGTGGGATATTCTTGTCAAGTACTATGAAGGAGACAAGAAAGTTAAGGTTGTAAAGTTGTAAACTTTGCGATGACAATATGAATTATTGTCAATAGGAGAAGATGAAAAGATTGCAGGCTATGTATCAAAGGTGAAGAAACTTGTCCATCTCATGAAGGGTTGTGGTGAAACCCTAACTGATAAGATGATAGTTGAGACGGTAATGCGCACATTGAACTCTCACTTTGATCACGTTATCATAGCAATTCAAGAATACAACAATCTTGAAAGCCTAAAACTGAAAGATTTGGTTGGTTCGTTGGAAGCGCATGAGATTAGGATTGTCGAAAGGAAAGGAGTTCAAGACTCGATACAAGCACTACAGGCTCAATCGTGGAAGAAGAATGGTGGTTCCAACAAGTTCAAAGGAAAATTCAACAAGACTCAGGGCAAGAAGTTTTGGTCGAATCCTCACAAGAATAAGATCGATGATATAACTTCTGAATCCTCAAAAAGAGGAGAAGGAAATTCCTATCAGAAAGACAAAGTAGAGAAAAGAGGTGTGCAATGCTATAACTGTGAAAAGCATGGTCACTTGGCCAAGTATTGTTGGTACAGGAAAGACAAGGGTTCGAAAAAAGGCAAGGACGAAGGAGAGAACCTTGCACGTCAAGATTCAGATGATTATGATGATATGGTGGTTATGGATGCAGTTGTAGATGACAATGTCGAATCCAAGATTTGGTTCCTCGACTCAGGATGTTTGAATCACATGACTGGTAAAAAAGCATCGTTAGTAGATTTCGACAAGTTCAAGAAGAGTAAGGTGAAACTTGCTGATAATAGCTCATTGTAAGTAAAAGGTATTGGCAACATAGTTATTCAAATGAGTAATAGAGCAAAAGCCTTGATAAAAGATGTACTCTATGTCCCTGGAATGAAGCGTAATCAGCTAAGTGTTGGACAATTGGTTAAAAGAGGTTCTCAGTGGTTATGAAAGATGGAGTCTTAGAAATTTTTGACATCCAGAATAACTTGGTCTTGAAATCTCCTCTGTCGAAGATTAGAACATTTAAGACCATGATCAATTCGACTGAGGTACAATGTCTGAAAACAGTTGTCGACCACAAAAATAGTTGGTTGTGGCATCTGAGGTTTAGCCATCTGAAATTTAGGTCACTAAATCAACTGATCACTCAAGATAAGGTAACTGGTATACCAAGTCTTGAGATGCCCGACAAACTCTGTGAAGGTTGTCTAGTCGGAAAGCAGTCCAGGAAGTCTTTCGTTTTGACTATGCCAATGAGGTCATCCTGCATACTCGAAGTTGTACATTCAGATGTATGTGGTATTTTTGAAGAGCATACCATTGGTGGAAACAGGTATTTCGTCTCATTTGTCGATGAGTACAGTCGAAAACTCTGGATCTATGTGATCAAACGAAAGGATGAAGTATTTGAAATCTTTAAGAGATTCAAGATACTTGTAGAAAACCAGGGTGAAAAGAAAATTAAAGTTCTTCGAACAGATAGAGGTGGAGAATAAACATCCAAGATATTTGAAGCATTATGTACAGAACATGGTATTGATCATGAGATAACTGCTCCTTATACTCCTCAACATAATGGAATAGCAGAAAGAAGAAACAAAACCATATTAGACATGGTGAGATGCATGCTGAAGCAAAATAATTTGCCAAAATCCTTATGGGGAGAAGCTGTTTTGACTGCTGTTTATATTCTGAACAAATGCCCTACCAAGAAGCTGAAGAACGAGGTTTCTGAAGAAGCGTGGAGTGGCAAACGACCATCAATGAGTCATCTGAAGGTGTTTTGCTCTATTTGCTACAAGCATACAGGCTATTCAATCCAATTAACTAGAAGATTGTGATGAGTCGATACATTGTGATTGATGAAAATTCTTCCTGGGATTAGAATTCTAGTAATGCAATTGACAAGCCACTGATGAGCTATGATTTTGACGAAGCAAGTAATGATGTCGAAGTTGAAGATATTGTTAATACTCCAGTCGAAGAAGAACTCGAAGCTGTTGCTGACATTCTCGACACAGTCAAAGTCGAAGAGGATATGACTGACACAAGTCAGATACCTTAAAGAACTAGAGCTCATCTAGTAAGACTTCAAGACTATGAAGTGGTTGGTGATGATGAAGTCACAATAGATGGGGAACTAGTCCATTTTTCTTTACTTGCAGGTACTGAACCAATCAACTATAGCGAAGCCTTCAAAGATAAACAATGCAAGTATGCTATGTTCGAAGAGTTACAAGAAATTGAAAGAAATAACACATGGGAGTTGGTCGAATTGCCAGCTCATACAAAAGCTATCGAAGTAAAGTAGGTGTTCAAGTTGAAGCACAATGCTGATGGGTCGATAGCAAGACATAAGGCGAGATTGGTAGCTCGAGGATTTCTCCAGAGAGCATAACTCAACTACTCTGAAGTATTTGCACCTGTCGCAAGACTGGAAACTGTTCGACTAGTGGTGGCCTTAGCATACAAGCAAGGCTGGTCAACATTTGACTTATATATGAAATTAGCATATTTAAATGGACCTTTATAATGAAAGGTGTATCGAAATGCCCAGGAATATGTGTCAACGGCGATACAAATATATGTGGACAAAAGAATTTCCACTTGAGGGGGAGGATTGTAGACTCACACTGGAGGGAGAGTGTTGAGAATACTAATATATCAAGTATGAGTTGGAGTCTCACATTGATTATAAATGTGGAGAGTTGAGCATTTATAAGTGAGAGAGACACCACATATTCACCCAAAACCTTAAGGTGATAGGTGGGTGGGTTCTCTCACTTATAAATGCTCAACTCTCCACATTTATAATCAGTGTGGAACTCCAACACACACTTGACATATTATTATTCTCAACTCTCCCCCTCAAGTGTGAGTCTACAATCCTCCCCATCAAGTGGAAATTCTTTTGTCCACATATATTTGTAACACCGTTGACACCTATTCCTAGGCATTTCGATACACCTCTTCTTGGGTATTTCAATTTCAATGGGACACCTCTTCCTGGGCATTTTGATATAACTAAGTCGGTCATTTTCTCGAACCAGGCTCTAATACCATTTGTTGGGTCATAAGGAAGAGCATCAACATTGGGTCAAGAGTAACACAACTTAGAGAGACACCACATATTCACCCAAAACCTTAAGGTTTTAGGTGAATATGTGGTGCCTCTCTCACTTGTGTTGCTCTTGGTCCAATATTGATGATCCTCCTTATGTTCTAACAGCAATTGGACTTTTGCAATATATATATATATATAGGGAGGAGATCATTTGCCACCGGTGTCAAAATATTAACTTTGACACCAAATCCTACCCCTTTATTATTATCCATTCAATGGCTAAGATAAATTCTCTTAAAACACTCATGTGTTAGTTTTAAGTGAATATATCTTAGCCATTGAATGGATAATAATAAAGGGGTAGAATTTGATTTCAAAGTTAATATTTTGACACCGGTGTCAAATGATCTCCTCCCATATATATATATATATATATATATATGAGTCAGGATCCGTTGACATCAAGTAAAAGTCTAAAAGACTTATACCAAATCTCAACCGTTAACAAGAATAAATCAAACAATCATAAATGTAGCATATTTTTTAGAAAAAAGAAATGATAATGCATTTTTTTTAAGTTTTCAATTTTATTTATTATGACCGTTTGATTCATTCCTATTAAAGATTGAGATTTGGTGTAAGTCTGGTGTCAACAGATCCTATATATATATATATATATATATATTTGTCATAAAAAAGTTGGATGGGGAAATTTTGAAAAAAAGACTTTTGTAATGCGAAGTTTGAACCAGTGTTTTAAAAATCGGACCGGACCGGCCGGTCGGACCGGGAACCGGCCAGGTAACCGGCCGGGTTCACTTGCTCGATCGGTCATGCCTTCGAACCGGTGGGAACCGGGAAAACGGGAAAAACCGGCGGTTCAACTGCTTATTTTAAAAAAAAAAAAAATTAATTTTTTTTTTAATTTTTTAATTTTTTTTTTTTACTCAAATACATAGGAACTTTTTTTCAAAAATAATAGTGATTACTCATTTGATTCAAGTGATACACAAATTAAATTTCGTAATATCCACAAAACTATTTTTACTATTTTGTATTTATATTGATTGAAAAACCATCATACAAATATTTGTATAGAAATTTAAGAACACAGATTAAAAAACTAAATATAATATAATTTTAGACTTAACTAATTTCCATTATATATATAGACTTGGAAAATTTATTATTTAAAATAATGTTAATATTTGTATTGTTTTAATTATTAACATTAAAACTGATTTTCTATTAACATTAAAACTATGAATTTAAATTAAACTCTGTTTAAAATTTACAATTAAACTCTGTTTAAAATTTGAATTTAAATTATGAACCTGTGAATTTATGATATGATATTTTCAAAAAATTTAAGTGCTAGTTATATTTTTTAGAGATTGAATCATCCGGTTCGACCGGTTTTACCGGTTTTATTCCTATTATAATGACAGGTTTATTCAACCGAGTTATCCGGTTTAATCCGGTTTAATCCAGTTTAATCCGGTTTGGTCATGCGGTTCGACCAATGACCCAGTGGTTCGACCGATAAACCAGTGACTCAGTACCCTCACCGGTTTGATGACCGGTCCGGTTTTTAAAACACTGGTTTGAACATCGTTTTACTTTAACTTTTACACTTCTAATTGATTTGATTTTATGAACATATAAACTACTTATTTAGACCAATTTTAGAATGAAATATATTTTAATTTTCATAAAATATTTATATTTTCATTTTAATCTCTATAAAAAAATTAATGAATTTTAACCTACACATGTTTTAATATTATATAAATGATTGTTTTTAGTCTATTTTTTATGAAAACATTTTTATTTTGAGACTAAATTGAAAGACTTTATAATTTTATAGAATTTAAAAACTCATTTAATCAAAATATTTATATTGATGAAAGGAACAAGGGAACACCAATAGTAGTAAGAAATGGAGTTCTAAAAAGTTATAAAAAGTATGAAACATAAACATATTGATTGGACCCCTACCAATACCATATTTTGTCACACAAAATGTGACCATATTATTCATTTAATGGTTTGGGTCATCTTCATTTTTGGTAGGGAATATGTGTTCACGTCTATTTGATTTCTTCATAAAATTACCCAACCCCACATTATCACCTTTTCTCTTCATTTCACACGTATATACTATTCATTTAGGTTTTCTTTACAAGTTTTCTCTTGTCTTTTAGTAAGGATATGTTATTTTCACTCGTCTTTTTCTTCTTAGGAGCAATATGCACGTTAATAAACTCTGAAGAAAAATATGCCAAGTTTCTCATTTGTAATAAAAACGTCCTATAAAAGACAGACATGATAAAAGTAAGGTTTAGACATTATGATGCCAAAATCAATTAGTATATTCTCTACAAAATCATTAACTATAATATATCTTTAACTTGACAAAATTATGACAAAAAGAACCGCCTAATAGTCATATCTTTAACTTGCCACATTGGTGCATACATTTTATATCAATTAAAATTGATCGGCTGCGGTTAGAATAAGAACATGAAAAAAATATTTAGTATCTAAATATCGAACCGACGAAACATTCGGTTTAAAGTTTAATTGGTTCAATTAATTAAATATAATGTTTTTAAAAATTGGATCAGAGATCTATTCAGTGAAATTTGCGGTTTAAGATTTAATTGGTTAAATCAGTTAAACCTACGGTCAAACCGTTTATTA
Organism: Lathyrus tuberosus; assembly: GCA_022829125.1. Taxonomy (NCBI): domain Eukaryota; kingdom Viridiplantae; phylum Streptophyta; class Magnoliopsida; order Fabales; family Fabaceae; genus Lathyrus; species Lathyrus tuberosus. The sequence continues at coordinate 1,880,945 of JALAZF010000770.1, read as the reverse complement.
AATAACCTAATAATATAAAATTAAATTTCATAGATATGTCAGACGTAATACATAACATAACATAACTCTACACTCCATTTCAACCATCATTTAAGAATATTTTGACCAAACTAAAAATTATATTAAAATAAATTAAACTAATTCAAACCAAAATAAAAATAATAGAATATAATAACTAAAATAAAGTTCGAATAATTAAGAATATCTAAATTATATAACATAAAATACCAAAATATAAATAATACAATATATTTCATTAAACAACAAAAATTTGAATTTGAGTTGAACTATGACAAACAAGAATTAATTGACAACAACAAACAATATTGACTTGAATGACAATCAATATTGAGTTGGACATCGTGACTATGTTTGAAACTGACGACATGATGATGATGATGGAGTGCGGTTGAAAGAAAAACTATAATGGAGTGACAAAATTTAGAAGTTTGTATGATTGTAAAATACACACGGAATTCTTTTTTTTTTTGTAATTGTGGAATGTATGTTAAGTTTTGATATTAACATTTTAAAATTAAAAAAAAAATTAAAAAATGGTCAATTTGATGCATTTTTTATGAGCTGAACGATTTTACAAAACCGACTCCAGTTCTTTGGTTCGAATGATTTTGGACGGTTCAACTCGGTTTTTTCGATTTAATTCCGATTTTGACCTACTAGCGGTTTTAAAAGGTTGACCCAACCGAATTCATCTCCGGTTCCCAGTCCAACCGGTTAAACCGGATAGTTCGGTCTGGTTTTTAAGACATTGGTTAAATCTACTGTCGAACTATTTATTAAATAAACTAATAATATGAAACTAAATTTCATAGATATGTCACACACAATCACGTATTTAGGGATGTCAATTTGGCCCATCCCAAGTGGGTACCCACAAAATTATCCATAACGGGTAGGGTAAAAACCCGCAAAAATGGGTACGGGCACAGGCTCGGGTAGTTACCCACTTAAATAAGCAAGGATGGGTGCGGGGATAAGCACCTTAGTACCCACCTCACCCCATACCCGCACAATATATATTTATATATTTTAATTTATATTAATATATAAAACTAAATATTTATAATTTTTTTTAAAAAACATCAATTTTAGACTACTACATATGTAATATAAGTGATCATCTACCATATAAGAACTTATTGGTCTGTGGGAAATACAACACTACCATTCCTTCATTACCCTCTACATAAGCACTTTACCATCACTTCTTGTCTTTTATTGCCCCTACCTTAACTATTTGACTATACTTACGCTTGGTAACCAAATAATTCCCTCTGATTTCCATACAATGCACCAGGTAACAAACTAATTCAATTGGAACTCTAACTACATCTCAAAACAACTATCAACACTAATGTTGTACACTGCTGATAATCATCTGTCATATCACTTCTATTCATCATTTTTCGCCTGGGAACCCCACTACGTCACTTGTCTTCCCTCCTCCTCACAAATGCATCATTCAAAAGCTTATGATATTGTGGAACTACCTACGTCGTCAACCACACACACGTTAGCGAGGCCGTTTGAGATGATTAACGACATCACCGACTGTAAACAGTTGTGGAAACTAGATGTGAAAGTTCATAAAAAATGGAAGGTGACATCAGTTACCAAGGAATATTTTGAAATGGTCGTGGTCGACAAACAGGTGATTCGTTAACCTGATGAAAGTTTTGTATGTTTTGTATTATTTACACGTGATGGGAAAGTTTATATACACCAACAAACAAACGATGAACAATGTCTGATTTTTTTCACATCTTTGGATAACCGTGGTTGTTTGATTTTTTATGTATGCTAACTACTGGGGGCAAAATGACTCCCTGTTGGTTGTTTGGTTTGTTGTAGGGCCATGATATTCATGTCATTTTTCCCACTATGTTTAGACAATCCTTTGACTCTGCTTTATTGGTTGATGTGACGTGCACCATGTCTAACTTTCAAGTTCTGCCTAATAACTTGCTATTTCGAACATCAAACCACAAATACATTCTGAAGTTCACTGGTGGGATAACTATCGGAGATGTTAGAAAACACGACATCCCAGATAAGATTTGCAACCTGACCCCGTTTGCTGATATCATTTCAGGAAAATGGCTGAGGAATCTCCTAACAAGTGAGTTGAGGAAACATGTTGTCTGCATTTTTCTTTGTTACAAAATATTTTTCCTCAGCTAAAACATGTTTCTTTTAGATGTCATTGGGGTGGTGGATAAAGTCGGCTACTCACAGTCTCAGATGGGGGGAAAGAAAGCACAAGTTAATTTGGTTTTGAGAGATTTAGGGTGAGTTACATTAGTCAACCACATTTATTATACAATATAACTTATAACTATTAACGTCTGTCGCTTTTAGTAAAAATACCTTACACTGTACATTATGGGAAAGCTATGCGACACAGTTTTTGAAGTGCATACACAAACAAACTGATCCTTCCGCCCCTACAATAATACTGCTAAAGTTTTCTAAAGTTAAAGAAGAAGGTGAATTAGTTTTTTCTGTCAATGTAATTATCATATACTACTGTATTTTGCATAACCGTGTTTCTGATATGCTAACTTCCAATCCCATTATGTGTTTGTAGGAAAATGGCCCCTTGCTGTTACTAATACATACAACGTCACCAAACTGCATATCAACGAGGATATCCCGAAAATAACTAATTTCTATAACCGGTACGTTACATATTATATGACTGCCTATGCACTGATGACCTAAGTTATTTTGTTCAATACACATAACTCCGTGTTTTCTGTTTTCCGATGACCAACAGCTTGCCAAAAGACTTCCATTTGGGGAAATCCCTAAGCAGCTGTAGAAAAAGCGGGCATGGATATTCACAACATTCCTCGGGGTCTAACCTATCCCCTGCTGATAAATTATTTTCAAATGTTGCCCACCTACCACTTGGAGAAATCATCGTCTTGTATGAGGTTTTTGTTCATTCAAAATATATGGTTTGTTTTTATAACAATCACACAAATTGTATCGTTCTAACTTTTCATTCTTTGGCCATGCTGTCCAGCCGACGACGTGCGTAACAGTTGCTACTACAAACCAGTTAATTGTTGATCCTAATGGCTGGTGCTACAGAGCTTGCCATCAATGTCCTCAGGTTGCCAAAGGCGACACTTCACCCTTCTTTTGCAGGGATGAATACCAAACTGAGGCAGAGATATGGAGGTTAACTTAACTTAGGTGATTCCGTACACATTCGTAAATTGTCATTCTTTACTAACACTACCTATTTTATCTGCTATGTAGGTTTAAGATTATGATTGAAGTTGTCCATGATGGAAGTGCTGGAAACTTTGATTTTGGGAAAGGAAGCGACCGAACTTTTGAACACATCAGCTGCACAGCTTCGGTCAACCATGCTTGAGGTAACAAACACTAACAGTAAAGGCTAATACTATGATTGCAACCATCATTCAATTTGCGGTTCTGAAATTCAAACTCTTTGGATTATAGGCTAGAATAACTGACCCACTTGAATTCTCCCTTGCGCTTGACGGCATGTTGGGTAAGAAGTTTACTTTCAAAATTAAGTTGCAGTCTCGATGGAGAAATGGAGGGGTTGTCATGTGTTTAGATGACACAGACACCTTATTAAACAGCTAGAAGGTCAACCAGGTGTTGAGGTGACAAAACAGGTTATCATCGACTTAATATTTCGTCAACATAAAATCCCACTTTACGCTTTACATTGCCATTACTGATGTGACCTCCCAGTCGGTTCAGGTCATTCTTTCTTAACTCCATTTGTGTTTCAGTTTGATAACTAATCAGATCGTTATTTTTTTAACCGTTTTTCAATTATAATCTCGAATGCTTGCTAATAAATTATTATTAATTGTTACAGAACCTTGAGAGTGTGGGTGAAGACGTCCCCATTAAGCAGCTTACCTCTCTGGTGGTTGACGCCTACCAACACAAACATTACTTAATTATTCTGTTTCACATAAACTCACCCACATTTTTAACGCTCTGTATACTTTGACAAACAGGAAGGTGAAATAACATCTGCTCCAGTTGCTGATCCTGCCACACCTACGGCGAATGTGAAGAGGATGTCTCCCGACTACTCGACTGATTCAAAGTTGAAAGCTCTGAATGAAGGGGACCTTTCGTCTACGAAAATGAAGAAGGTGACAAAAAGGGGTAAAAAGACCGAAGTTTAGGATTTCGCTTCTGCAGCTACATTACACCTTTTTTGTCTCCTAATACATATCAGTTTCTAAATATAGAGAATGTGAGCAACATTCCAAATGTCAAAATTTTTGTTAACCTCATGAATTCAATGTTTGTCTCTCAGATTAAATTTTAGGACAACTTATGCTAATATATGTGTATGTATTTGCTTCAGACATGCTCCATCATGTATTACTTTTGAGATATGTATTTCAACTATTATTTTGGAAGAACTTGCGTTAAATAATTTAAACTATTATCCCTATGTTTGTACGTTACATAATATTACTTATTTTCACCTTTTGATAGACCAAAGTTTATTAATGTTGTTTCCAACCTATACAATTTATTTTTCCCTAACGAAAAAACATTATTAAACATAGACAATAATTTACAAAATACGTCACCTGCTGCACTTTTCTTAACTTATTAAGTGGGATAATTGTTACTCTTGCTACTACCACCCAATTGTACCTTAAACTTATATTAATATTTTAACGCCATGGTTTCTTCTTTAAACCTTTGGATGATGTGCTACCAGCAATTCACCTACAAACCTGTCTCGCTCATATTAATTGCTCTTCCTCAGAAGGCATGGAGCAACACATCAAATAGATTATATATTCTTTTTTCCAACCAATGTCTCAGACATATCAACTCAACCATTAATGCCTACTCACATTGGAAACTCACTATCTACTGATATTTTTTATCACACTGTACAATATTACTAATTTAAACAAACTTTGTATTTAATATATATATATTTTTCTCTAGCTACCCTACAGCTCCTAAACTGTTACTTCCTATACGTTACATTCAAATTTCCCACCTCCCTCTTTTACTGTTTACAAAGCATACACTTCTCCATTACTTTATAGGTGCATACTCTGTCATATTTAGTCAGCTATGCACATAAGTTTTATGAATTTCTTGATGTCTTTGGTCTTTTACTCTACTGCAAATATGTTATGTGTTTATGTTTTTTGTTTAACTACAAACCATATACATTGCTGAGAACCGTTTCCCTTCGACGTTAACAGGACCCCAAAGATCATGCCTAATGCTAATGCATCACCTGCTACCATTGCAAGGAAGCAAAGGAAAACAATTTTAACGGATAAAATGCTTAACAAATGTACTGCCAACAAGGAGAATGAAAGTGCTACACCATCAACATCATTGATGCATGTTTTTACTTCTTTTCAACGTGACCATTCGAAGCCTCTATCATCAGAGATAGGTAACAATGCAAATACTGCACCATCTAACCGACATATCAGAGAATCTGGCCAACTAAAACGCAGGCGATTTCAAATGTAATCCTGGTTTAATTTGTTTGACTCTTTCAATAACGAGATGCCCCGTGATGTTCAACCACCTGTGACCCTTTGTGCAACCCCTAAGGAGCATCTAACACCCACACCTATCCTTGGACATTCGGCAATTCCAGCTCAGACATCTCTGTAAATAAGTCCCAGATTTACTCTGCGTCAACCACGATCATTTGTTGCATCGCATTTAACCAACACCGTTAGCAATAGCTATGGCACTACCCCTACAAATATGCCTTCAGCTATCCAACTTAATTCACGCACATCTGGCGTTGGACACCCAGGTAAACCACCCCTCCCACGATTATTTCCTCCGACAGCTTCAAACTCATCTACTGCATCTTACACTCCAGGGGGATCTTACACTGTTCCATCGATTCCCAACCTTCACCACAGTAGAAGTCAACTTTACAATATGCCAGAATTTCAACTTCTATTCCTACTAACGTTACACAACTAACGTCTGCTATTTCTTCTTCGAATAATGACCATTCAAATTTAGATTCTAATTATGCCTTGTGATAATACCAAAAAACACTGCATATTTGACTCGGATTGCACATGGTTATTATAGTTTATTTACTGTTTTTCTTGCATTATGTCTATGTTTTATGTTCTTTTCAGGTAAAGTGCCTTAGTGGAGCCTTTCGTGAAGAAAAGAAGCAAAAAGAGCGAGAATCAGAAGATTTTGGTGGAAAATACACACACGGCGTTTCACATGGCGGGCGCCAAGGAGGACGCTATGACGTGTAGGATTTTACCCATGTCTTAATGGGCAGAAGACCACGTCTTCCCCCATTTTCACACACGGCGGGCGCCATGGATAGACGGCGGGCGCCATCTTCACAAAACTTGCCTTGGTCAAAGGCAGCTGAGGAAAATGGCCATGACTAGAGGAATTCTCTCCACACGTTTTCTGAACGTTTCGTGTAACTTCCAAGGGTTCTCACACTATAAATAGGCCTTGAGCTTCCATTAGTTTTTCATCATTTCTTAGTTACAGCATAGGCATAAATTCAGTTTTTTTAAAACGATAATCCGTCACATCGAGGGGTTATTGCATCATTGTTGTAATCGAGATTGAAGCACTTTAGAAGTAGATTAATCTTGCCGCCATTTTACTTTCCAAGTCAGATTTACTTTCCAGCATTGTACCAGATTGAAGTCTCCGATTTGGAGCAGGTTTATTATTAAATTCACATTTTATTTACTTGCATCGTCTTTTCTTTATTTACTTTCCCACACCGCTTTACTTTATTTACTTTTCGCCCTGCTTTAAATTCATTTATTTTCCTGTACTGCTTTACATTCTTTACTTTATCGTACTGCCCGTTTTAAATACCTTTATCTTAAAAAAATTGTTTTCAAACTGAACTTAAGCGTAACACTTTTGTTCTCGTCTTTGAAAATCAGTCGCACCCTTTACACTTTTTTTTTATGATTTATCCCACATATTTATTTCATGCCATGTTTACCATAATCATATCTAGCTAAATCCATTGTGCTGGGATGTGAGGACCGTCGTTTCGACGGTACTCCGTATGTTGTGTTTGTAGAAATACTTTAGGGGCTGTTTTGGTTTTAATACAACTTTTCTAAACTTAACTTGATCGGCCATTATGCAAATGGGTCTGTGTTTCTATTTGAGTAATAACTGTGACTATGTTGGGTAAGATCGAAAGTCGTCCGATATTCAAGATAAAATTTGGTTAGTTTTTAATTAATAAAAACAGCGAAAGTGCTTTGTTAATTAATTAGGGAAATTTAATATTATTAGAAAGTGATTTTAAAACTATTTTTGGACACGTTTATAGAGTTAGGATCCGGTTGGCCGAGCATATGCCAGAAACAATTTGATATTAAATGTTTCCAATCAAAATCACTTTTTAACCGAGTCTTAGAGGTGGTTATATAAAAAAGGACTTCATCACTTTAACGCAATACGCGACCGGTGCAACGTGAGCGGCTGGTATAAATTAGAGGGTAGGTCCGGTTCCGATCACGCTAACGCGGCAGTTCCTTTTTAATTAACTCTTTTTCAAAGAAGAAAATATTGCCTCGTAAGTGTCTCTATTTAGACAATAAGAGTACTGTTTGATCGATGTGAATTACATACCAGTGCCATTTATCTAAATTCGTTTTTATTCTTTATTCTCTTTTGCCTGCACACTTTATACTGTTTCTATTAGCCTTAGATAAACAACGTAACAATAGTAATCGATAGATTGACATTGGTCTCTATGGGATCGATAATCTTTTATATTACTCTGACGTATTCTGTATACTTGCGGAAAGCACGCATCACCTTGGGAGATACTTCCGATTCTGACGATCAAGCCTATGAGGACCCTGCTGACTCCTACCTATAAGGTTCTGTCATCCACACATCTGTTTTTATGTACTCATTCTGGAATTGTCATCTATTATAGATCTTCACCTTACATATTTCTTATGAACGCAGAGTATGCTGACATTGGTGTCCCAGTTTGGGAATGCCATCATTGTAAGGTTTCTATGTGGTATTAGGAGCGTAAACAAAAGCATAAACATACTACTGTTCCAAAGTTTCATATATGCTGCAGAAGTGGAAAGGTGGTCCTGCCACTGATGAAGACGCCTCCTCCACTGTTACATCAACTTCTGTATGATAGAACGTCGAAACATAGCAAAAATTTCCAAGACAACATTAGAACTTACAAAGCTATGTTCTCCTTCACTTCTCCCGGTGTGAAATTTGACACAACATACTCCAAAGGGATGGGTCCTACTACGTTGCGACTTCATGGTCAAACTTGTCACAGAATCAGAACAATGCTTCCATAAATCGGTCAACCTCCCTAGTATGCCTAACTATACATTTTTGACACGGATAATGAGGTCGATAACATATTATACTGTTTTAGGTGACAACTCAGGAATTCCATGTTATATTACAGATATGTTGCACCCACTATCGAGATTTGGAATGCGTTTGGCTAACTTTACTGTTGTTTTTATTCTGTAGGGATAATAAAAAGCTTGAAAAGGATATAGTTACCAACTTGAAACAAATGTTGGACGATAACAATGTACACATAAAAGCGTTTAGAATGGTAAGGGATGTATTGAGGGAGAGAAACTTCCAGGATTTAAGGATGAAACTCATTTCAACTAGGCCAGGTGATGGTTGAGTGTATAACACGCCCACGGTCTCGGAAGTCGTTGCTCTCATTGTCGGAGAGATAGACTCTGCTGAAATGAGGGACATCAATACCCTTTGATTTTTGCATTTGGGGAAGATGGTTACATGGAGAATATACTTCACAAGATAGACACGAACAAACTGTCACCAAGGAAAATCGCCAAACCATTAAGCATTGGCTATGCTTCCGACTACAGGAACGCATTGCTGAGCCTACAACTTTGCTTCACTCAAGGCGTCTCTTCTAGCAGTTTTTGGTTGACGGCTACACTATGATGGAGATGGAGCGTCTTAATTGGCTGCTGAGAAATCAAACTAAATTGAGAGTCAGAAAGTATAGTAACTTACAACAACATGACGCTGCCGGTACTTCCCAGCAATGTAGCAAGCAAGGTAAGCGTGTCATTTTGCCTTCTACATTTGTCGGGAGCAAAAGGTACATGGACCAACTGTATTTTGACGGCATGGCAATTTCAAGTAAATTGGGTTTTCCTGACCTTTTTATAACCTTTATCTGCAACCCAAATTGGCCTGAAATCAAACGCCATTTGGAACCGAAAAATTTACATGCACACAAGCGTCCGGATATTGTATCAAAAGTTTTCAAAATCAAATTTGACCAACTAATGCACGACATTACAAAGAACCATGTCTTGGGACGTGTTTTGGCATGTAAGTCACCTACATTAAATTTATTCCTTTAAGGAACCCTAATTCTTATTATTATACTCATGCTGTCTATTGCACTTTCCCCATTTTTCAGTTATGTATACCATTTAATTCCAAAAGAGAGGCCTCCCACATGCACACATACTAGTTTTCTTACATCCAGAAAGTAAATAGCCAACCCCGGCAGATATTGACCGTGTAATAAGTATGAAAATTCCTGACCCTTCACGCCATCCGACTTTGTGCAATTTGGTCAAGGCACACATGATCCACGGGCCTTGTGGTTTGTCTAATCAATCATCACCGTGTATGAAGAATAGAAAATGCTCTAAATTCTTTCCAAAGCGAGTCATCGAGAATACAATTGTTGATGCGGAGGGTTATCCTCTGTACAGAAGAAGATAGACACCGCACATCATCCAGAAAAATGGAATCCCTTTGGACAATAGACATGTAGTCCCCTACAACACAAAGTTACTATTGAAATACCATGCTCATATCAACATGGAGGGGTGTAATCAGAGTAATTCTATCAAATATTTGTTCAAACACATCCACAAGGGCTTTGACAGAATTATCGCCTCTGTTGTGCACGCTACGCGTCCCTCTCCCGATGGTAACGAAGTCATTGATGAAATACAACAATATCTTGATTGTCGATACGTCTCCCCATGTTAGGCAGCATGGAGGATCTTCGGTTACAACATTCATGGAAGGAAGCCCACAGTTGAGTGTATGTTTTTCCACCTCATCAGTGAGAAACAACTTTTCTACACCGATTATGCGCGAATGAAAAATGTTTTAGAGAAGGCAAGCGTGACGTAGTCTATGTTTTCTGTGTGGTTAATTGTAAATCAGACTTATGAGCAGGCCATGCAATTGAGTTACGGCCAATTCGTCAGCATGTTTTTATACCATAAAAGATTAAGAGTCTGGAGGCCTCGAAAAAAGGGGTTTAAAATAGGCCGTTTGATTTGGGTTCCTCCTTCTACGGGAGAACTATATTTTCTACGGATGATGCTGACAGTTGTGAAAGGTCCTAGGAGTTATGAGGAAATACAAAAGGTAGGCGATACACAATACGATTCATTCAGGGATGCATGTTTTGCCATGGGATTCCTTGAAGATGACCGGGAATTCATCGGAGCCATTAAGGAAGCAAGTGAATAGGGTTCAGGTCATTATCTTTGCAAGCTTTTTGTGGTTATGCTTCTGTCAGGTAATGTGAACAGGCCTGCCCATGTCTGGAATGAGTCGTGGGTTTTACTCTCTGATGGTGTCTTGCACCAACAGAGACGGTTGGTGAATGACAACGGTACGACTTACAGTACACTAAACATTTCCTATTAATTAAACAACTCCGTTTACATCCACTTCATCCTTCTCTTCCATTCAAAACATCCACATGACAAACTTACAGCTTCTGTACATTTACCAACATAGTTGCCTGAATATTGTTTTTGTTTCACAGAACTTTTGTTGATGGAGGCTCAGGTGATAAATCTCACATTAATAGAGATTGAAAAACTTCTACAGCTAAATCAGAGAACTCTTAAGGACTTCAAACCTATACCGTATCCAGACAGATATGTATTGGAACAACTCAGGAATCGCCTCATCTACGAGGAATGCCGTTAAGACATTCAAACCATGAAGGATGAGTTTCGGTCACTTCATGTCGCTCTCACAGGTACTTCCATCTAACATGTGGCATGAAATAGCTTTTCACATGCACATTACATACATGGACTTTTATACTTTTTTCCTTTTAAACAGATGAGCAGCGCGGTATCTACGACACTATAATGACTGCTGGTACAAGTCAGAAAGGAGGCATTTTCTTCCTGCATGGTTATGGGGGTACTGGTAAAACGTACATGTGGAGGACACTCACATCTTCCCTTCGGTCTAAGCACGACATCTGCATAACTATTGCAACCAGCGGAATTGCATCGTTGTTGCTACCCGGTGGGAGAACCGCTCATTCAAGGTTCAAAATACCTGTCCCAACGTTGGATAATCCAACTTGCAACATTCTTTACAAAGATAAGGCGGCCGAACTTTTTCGGCAGGTAAAGTTAATATTTTGGGACGAGGCTCCTATGGCAAACAAATGGTGTTTCGAAGCACTTGACAGGACATTGAAGGATCTAATGAGTGTCAGTGGCAACTCCAGTGAGGTCTTTAGTGGGAAGGTTGTTGTCTTTGGTGGAGACTTTAGGTAGATCTTGCCTGTAATCCCCAGAGGATCAAAATTTGACATTGTGCACGCTACCATAAACGCTTCTTACATTTGGCACTCAGTTCAAGTGTTGACGTTGACCAAAAACATGCGTCTGAACTGTGGTCCAACGGACCACGAACGGAACGAAATTGCTGAATTCTTCGATTGGCTTCTCAGTATAGGGGAGGGTAGACTGGGAGGTCCTAATGATGGGACCGCTGAGATAGACTTTCCACCTAAAATTCTAATATCACAGTTTGAAGATCCTATTGTAGCCATTGTCACGAGTACTTATCCAGATTTCCTCAATAACTACCGTGACTACAACTACCTAAATAGTAGGGCTATCTTGGCATCAACCATCGATATGGTTGACAAAATCAATGATCGTGTTTTGTCCATGATACCAGGTATTTTTACATCCTACATTGGTTTTCTCAGACATTTATACAACTTCATAATAATGCATTAATGTTTCGCATTCTTTTGCTATAGGTGACTTAATGGATTACTATAGTTGTAACTCAGTTGACCAGTCGGAGATACATGACAGGGACATGCTTGATGTTCTCACTCCGAAATTTCTTAGTTCTTTAAAAACTTCTGGTCTGCCAAACCATTACATAAAGCTTAAGATTGGAACACCCGTGATGCTGATGCGGGACATTGATCAATCTGAAGGGTTGTGCAATGGTACGTTCCTAATTGTGACGAAGATGGCATCACATGTACTGGAGGCACATATAATTGAGGGGGATTCCCTGTATGGATATGTCGCCTTCTTAATCTCCTTGGCCTTTCAAGCTAAGCCGGAAACAGTTTCCAATAATAGTCCCGTACGCGATGACGATTAACAAGTCACAAGGCCAGTCATTGGACTGGGTGGGGATTTATATTCCTCAGGACATATTTACTCATGGACAGATTTATGTAGCCCTTTCAAGGGTTACCAGCAAGAAAGGTATCAAAGTTTTGGTACACGATGAAAACAACTGTGCCAAAGTGTCTACAACTAACGTGGTTTACAAGGAGGTTTTCAACAACGTTTGATTGGGAACGTATCTGATACACATGTAACATTATCTTTTTGTACATTCAATATGGGATTACTGTTATTGTAGTGTGTCTAATCTTCAGACCATTACATTGTTGTGCTTAATCAAACGAAAAGCTCTTCATGTTTCAGTTTTGCTATTTATGTTCTTTTCTGCAAACATATACACACAACTTTATCTATATCTCCAACTCATATAAAATTTTGTATTGTTTATTACTGACATCATTACACGTTTAGACATGCTCCATGGCAGAATTTGTTTTAAAATTCAAACATATTCACATGAATCACAATACTCGATGACGAATATTATGCTACAACACAATATAGTTAACGCATGTTATTTAAGGATGACAAACCTTATATACGTGGCATATTTTATTTACATCGCTTACATCCAATCTGATCTAATTCTGTCTCCTGCTCTTAGCTGATTTGACTCACAAAATGCATCCCATTCATACCCTATCTTTGTACGGTTTGAATCATGTATGTTTACAATTAAGAGCTTTTGAGTCCGACCGTTGTCACCGCACAATGTTAGAACCTCATAATCATTGTCACTCAAAATACATCCAAAATCCGCCGGCAATTTCTGCATACATAAAAGTTAACAGCATGAGTCAGTGACCTAACACATAACACGGTAAAATAAATCTTATGTATTCTTTTGAAACACAGTTCCGACTCAACTAATTTTGGTCCGTCCACACTCGCTGGTGAAAGATCGACATCAAACGCATATATCCCTTGTTGGTATATGAACCTACTGTGAAAGTTTGGTAGCTCCGCGAAGTCAGTTATCTCTTTAAACCCGGCAACCTCAAAATTGTTGTTCCCGTAATACCCGAAGACGACAACCGCGTCATCTGGTAGTGCGTACAAAAGTTGTAGCTCCGTCCAACCACTAACCACAACTGGTAGATCTTCATTTTTCTTAAATCCTATTTCTTACTGGATACCTTTGTTCTTAATTATCCTTCATGTTTTTCCTAGATCAGCTATGTGAGTTCTAACAAACAACGACTCAATCTCCAAAAACGCCTACAGTTAATGTGTAACGAATTGCCTTACAATTACTATGTTATTCATATGATGTTAGGCATGGGAAAGACATTGAGAAAATTTAACAGAAAACCCCTTACTTGGATGACTATCTTTGCAACGGCTAAAGTTTCCACGAGGTCTACTTGATTTAGAATTCCCGTCCTCCCCATTGTTGTAATAGATGGACAAAAGCAGCTCTCCCGATGATGTGTTTCCAATGCTTCTATGGCTTCAGTTCTATGTCTACCATAGTTCTTCCTATTTTTACTTTGCAGTTTTAAACAAGGTTAAAGGGAGAGACAAAGGGAAGTTGGTGTGAGCATTTACTAATAACATCTATACGTCTTTATTACTCCAAAATTTTTGTCCACTTCCATCTCCCATTCACATGTCTACAGTGCTAGGATGCTTTTCTTATTTCTACTGTCCATGGCCATGTCATTATATTCTTACATGTGGGGTATGCATCTAAAATGCAATCTCTTTAAGGCTGTTATATATCTATTGCTATGTGAGAGAAATAACACTTTATGTGTAAACTTGGCCCCCACCAATAACATGCTCAATTTCTTAATTAATGGGAATATTATATGTTGCCACTTACCTTTCCCACACACTTCACACTGACTTTCCTTCTTATTTACCCACTACTGTCCACGTATTACACCAAATGCACATTGAATGTATAACATTTGCAGACCATTCCACAAAACCAGTCTGAATTCATGGCACGGACATTACCAGAGAAATCCAGCCAGTAAACACATAATAAAACTAAAGCATTGTACCTTCATTTTTTAAGATAACCAAATCTGTCTCATAATTATAAGCAACTACATTACTAAACATCAACGTCACAACTGTTTCATTAGATATTAAACAACAGCATTACACCACTGCACTGCTGTGTCTGAAACACAGCTGATACAAAAAGTTTTGGAGCACCATTACATAATTCAAAAACATAGCTAAACTATAACATTACTAATAACACAACTTTTGGATTACGACAAAACATGGATACCACGGTGGACAATTCATTCATACTGCTTCCTAATATATACTGCCCTTTCATTGCTGTGCATTTCCCCATTTCACAGAAAATTAAATCTCGTTTGTCGGAGGATATCTGATGCAGAACTCTAACACATCTCCTTCATTTATCATCCTGTCTTTGGCAAAGTCGTACCACCCGCCGAGAAGATATTTCTCCATTTTTCCTCGCCTCTTTTTCAATTCTCATTAATACGCACAGGATTTGTCTGTGTTGTACAGGACAATGGAGTCATGTGGTTTACGAAGGCAACTCGGGATGACATCACGTGGTATTTGCTGCACAATTAGGGATGAGCCAAATTGTCATCCCTATGCGCAATTCAAAAATAAGGTTAGCCCACCAAACCTTTTTGATCCTACACTAATGCTTACTAACGACACTCTAATCGGCTTACCAGGACATTAGAACGCAACGCCTTCGCATCTTTAACCACCCTGGTCCAGTTTTCTTCAAACTCATCTTCAAATATGGGGGTGAATTCCCTGCATTCGTTCAAAACATTACACCATGTCACTAAGCCATACAGAGTTGATTACTACATCTTTATTTCCTACGATAACAATGCTAATACATTCTTCTAATTTATTTTTACCTGTCACTATCAGATGAAATAGTAATGTACTCCTCCTCAGTTTTAACTTTGATGCCACCTACAGCGGTCGATTCCACACCCTTGGCCTTGATTTGCTCAACACCTCCCCCTCCTATCCTTGTGTCAAGAACAACTTTCTGGGAGTTGACCTTCAAACCTACGACATTCACAGCAAGAGATGGTCCCTTAGATTCTTTTGCAACCTCCCTTACCTTAGCTTTGCCCTTCCAAACACCAGTTTTGGAATGCCCTGCCTCACGGTTTTGATTACGTTCTTTCGGAACAGCACCCTGCACTCCACCAGTTTTCATGTTCATACCCTCAGCCCCACCCCCGTTGATGTTCACTCCCTTCTGCTTCTTCCCACCATGCGAGTCCTCATGCAACAAGTAATCCTTGTCGTTCTACATGTGCTTTAAGGGGACAAGACTCACATCCTTTGCCAACTTGGAACTGTAACAAGAGTTAAAAAAATTTTAGAATATAAGGGGTTCATACACACATATCGTTGTGCATGCAGTGTTAAAATACGCAGTTTGCTTACGACCGTTAACTGTGAAATTTCTTAACTAAGAAAATTAGCGAACATGTATACAAAGATCATATTTCTAATACTCATTCAATCATCCACGAAAAATGATCGACGTTGAAACACAATTCGTGTTTTACACACCTATGAGAATTAGAAGACAGGGGTTTGTGGGTCTTACCTTGTTGGAGTGACGGTGTTCAACAGTGGTGACTTCGCCGGAGCAGCCATGGAGAAGAAACTCAAACCGTGTGTCCATTTTGCTGTGTTTCTGTTTCTGATAGCCACAAAGTGTGTTTTGGCAGGTGAATAGAGTCACCTATATGCACCCCAAACGTTTACTTCCACTGTTTCAGAATACTGAATATTATTATTTAATATTGTTAACTGATAATTATATTTAATTAACCACATTTTAATTTCTCAATTAAGTCTATTAAACACATTTGATTTAATCTTCCACAACTAATTTGAACACTATATGAAATTAATTTTTTTTTATTAGTACACACTTTTATACAATTTTCAAGTCTCTATTTCTTTCATTTTTTAAGGCATAAGGTTGGTTGTTTTTCTTTCTTATTACATTTATCTTTTATTTCTTATTCTTTTTATTCATATATCATTTTTCGTACATGTCAACAAATGCTTTTTTAAAATAAATGTTTCAGTTTGTTTCTTTAACATTTCTTTCATTTTCTTTTGTTCTATACCATTCTCCATAATTTGTTTTATAACTTCTCAATTTAATTATTCATAATGCATTATGAGATTAAAATTTCTTACTGGTGACACTTCCGCGGTCCGCACCAATACCGTGCGGACGCACGGGTATCCCACTAGTTTATATCATAATTCAACAATAAATTTTTTTAAAAACATTTTAATGTTTTTAAAAACTTAAAATATTATGATATTTTATATTTGATATATTTATTTTTATTAAAAATGTGGGTAACGGGTACGAGTACGGGCACTTACATACCCATGGGTACGGGGACGGGTGCCAAGTTGATACCCAAGCGGGTATGAGTTTGGGTACGAGAATTTTTTCTAACTGCGGGTATAGGGACGGGTACTATAGTACCCTACCCAAACCTTACCCTTTGCCATCCCTACACGTATTCACAACTTAATAAAATAAATATTTCAAAAATCTATTACAAACTTAATACAAATACATATAATAACACAATATAGTTGTACACTTAATTTCAATATTCATTTGAGAATAATTTGAACAAATTAAATAATTATAATAAAATAAATTAAATTCATTCAAGTTGAAATTAAAATAATAGAACATAATAACTAAAATAAAATTTAAATAATTAAGAATAATTATAGAATTACAAACAATAAACAATACAACATACTTTTTTTTTTTTTATGAAAATACTAATTCATTCACGCAGTTTCATCATATTGTCATGCACAATGTGATATATAATTTTTTTTTATTACAGTTATGGTGTATCGTGTAAAGTTTATGTTGAATAATATAATTTCTCTACATCGGTCTATCTTTAGTTTTGAGAGGATGATCCATGCAATGAAAAAGATGAAGAACCAGAAGATGTTTATGTCAATAAAGATTGATATGGAGAAAAACTATAACAAATTGAATTGAAATTTTGTCATTGAATATCTCAAGGATGGTAAGTTTCTAGAGAATTAATTAATTAAATTTATTATTATATATTTTTTTCATATTTCAAAATTTTATGGAATTAGGACAAGCTTGGTAGCTTTGTTCCATCTGGAGGCATTCGTCAAAGTGATTTATTATCTCCTTATGTTTTTGTTATTTGTATGGATGTTTGTCGCATTTTATTCTTGATTAGGTTAATGCATGTTATTAGAAGCTTATGTGTGCAGGGTGTGAGGGACCTCTGATGTCTCACCTTCACTTTCTAGATGACCTTAGTTGTACTTGCTAAAAGTACAATAAGGGACCATCCCTAGTCGTGTTGGATTGTTTGAGAGTTTTATGGTTGTTATGGTATTAGAGAAAGCTCACTCAGGGATAGTAATGAGCTCTGTATAATGGTGTTTTATGAGTGAATTGAATGTCCCCCTCAAAAATGGGTTTGAGGTTAGAGGAATCTTTTGGGCCTGAATCTTAAACTTCAAGAAAGCAGTAACATCACTTTCCGCTCTTAGGGGAGTGGAGATGGATGGTTATTTCCCCTATTATATTGAAGAAAATGGTTTCTCATTCATGACTTATTCTCCCATACCATTATGGGCAAGGACACGTCACTCACATCGTTACCATAAACGGGCAAGTAATTCAACCAATATGTGATCATTATGAATAATGGGCGAATGCTCCAATAAATGGACGATTAGGAAGCTGGCATGGGCGATGTATTGTATCACTTATCCTTAGAGAACCCTTATACTGCCTCTTATGGTCCCTTTGTAAATATACCAGTACACAATCTGTCAAGCATGAGGGATTGGAAAAGGCGAAGTAATTTACCTTAATCGTATCCTCTCATTTGGACGAGTCCCTCAAGCACGGTAGTGAGAGTTTGTTAGGTATTTTTGGGGTGAGTCCCTCAAGCATACTTGAGGCGAGTCCCTCAAGCATATTTGGGGAGATTATTTTACGTTGAGTCTCTCAAGTGATACTTTTAAGTTAACCCCCTCAAGCTAGACTTTTAAGTTGAGTCCATCACATGAGATTTTAAGTTGAGTCTCTTAGACAAGACTTTTAAGTTGAGTCTCTCAGGCGATACTTTTGAGTTAAGTCCCTCAAAAGAGACTTTTAAGTTAAGTCTCTGAGGAGAGAATTTTAAGTTAAGTCTCTTAGGCGATACTTTTAAGTTTAGTCCCTCATGCGAGATTTTTAAGTTGACGTGTTGCTCCTTGAGCCACCAGAATCTTCCTAGGGAAATCTAACATTTATATCATTTTTGTGGGCAGTGAGGACCTTCAAATGGAAGTTCAACATTTATATTGCCTTTATGGGAGGCAAGGATCTTCCAATGGAAGTCCAACATTTACATTGTCTCTGTGGGAGACAAGGATCTTCCAATAGAAGTCCAACATTCATATTGCCTCCATGGACAACAATGATCTTAAAATGGAAGTCCAATATTTATATGAACTTGGAAATGGATGTAAGTATTGAGTGCACAACCTATGAAGGCCCGGGGGGGGGGGGGGGGGGGGGTGAATTAGGTTTAATGGTATTTTTAGAGATTTTAAGCACTTTACTGGTTTCATATAATTTTCCAGAATTATGAACAGATGAATGAATAAGAAACAGAAAAGTAAGATACAGTAAAATAAATGGACACAAGGAATTGTAATAGTCCCGCTTATCAACGTGCATCTAGTCCCCTCACACCCCATGGAAGATCACTATTATTAGATCTTTGTATAAGCCTCACACAAAGACTTCTCCTACAATCTTCTAAAAACAACAAAGAAGCGCACAACTTCCTTGAATTCCAAAAACACCAACAACAATGGTGGATTTTGAATCTCCTTGAATCAAAGAACCTTTTCCAACATAAATAGAAAATATAGTACTTTCTTTTTTGCAAAGACTTTTAGAAAGTACACACACTTTCTTTACAAATTAAGTCACCACATACTTGGTGATTAATTATAATACTTAAACAAATTTGAATATATAAAGTTGTTCTTGAAACAATTTTAATAGATGTTGAAAAGTATTTTGGGGGGTGTTTTATCGTATCCACATGGATTGTGTGATATTAATGCTTGCCGTTCAATAGTTTACCGTTTTAAGTAAAGAGTTTTTCAAATGATTATTGGTTTTGTAACATAAGTTTGTAGCAAAGAAGTAAATTAGAGCAAAGATGTTGTAAGTTTGAGAAAAGCATGTCAAGGATAGATTTCGCTGATCCTTTTGATACGTATCCGATTAATCAAGCATATGAACTAAGTTTCGATCAATACAATCGCGTATCCTCGTAAATCAGTTTATGTCTAAAGCAAATTCGTGGGTATTATTGTTTAAATCGTTAGATGATGCCTCATGCTAACAATCAAAACAATAAACGTTAAGACCAATACAAAGCGAATATTAAACCCCAAATCTATATCTAGAGTTTGGTTTTCAAGAGATAAAGATATTAGCTCAAGATTTGAAAATCTATGTCTAGAGTGATTCAAACCATAAATATGACATTAAAAGCAAACAACTTCATCATATATTGATCATCAACCTTGTTCATATACAAAATATCAAAAGAAATACATACAATCAAGATTAACTACCTCTAATCTTGACACAAATGGTGTTTAGCTACACATTTTCATGGTAGCTTGCTTCACAAGTTTCGGGAGGAGATGAAAAAGGATCCGCGTCGAATAATAGAGATCGGATGCAAATCCAGCTTCTCTATGAGAATTATCACCCTTGGATGAAGAAAATTCAGAAACTTAGGTTACGGTGTGAGAAAAATAAGTTATGATCCCAAGAAATAACAAAAAGTGTATTTATACATCACTTGAAATCTGCCAAGTTCGCACTGCGAACTTTTATTCGCCTAGCGAACTACCAAATAGGAACCAGAGGTGCCTTTGATCTGTTAAACCGCCTCTGAGTTTCTGCATAAGTTCGCAATGCTAATAATTATTCGCAAAGTGAACTATTCGCCTACAAGTTTGCAAAGCAAACTTAGGTCTCTTTAGCTACTGCCTCATCCTTGGTGTCCTTCGCCAGGCCTTCGCTAGAGCATTGAATCAGCGAACATTCGCTGGAAAGTTCGCAAAGTAAACTTAGGTGCCTTTTCTTACTGCCCAAAGTCTGGGAGTGTTCGCTGGAGTTTCGCCAGATGTTCACCCAGCGAGCATTCACTGGCAAATTCGCAAAGCGAACTTACTGAAGTTTCTTTATTTCTTTGGCAACTTGGATCCTTTCTTTGTGTCCTACTTCTTTGATAAATTAATGCCTTTTTCTGCACAATAACACACACATTACAAACACCAAAGGTATTTTCACAATGTTTGAAGAATGACAATAATTTAAGAATAAAATCCAACAATTCAACATAAAAGAGTTGAAAAATGCCAAGTATTAATAAGAAATATAAGGCATGCTTGACATCTAACAAACTCTCCCTAACTAACTCTTTGCTTGTCCTCAAACAAAGTATGCCTCTCATTGAAAACAAGAGGATTTGCTCAAGCATTTAACTCAACCAAGAAAAGATTTAAGGCTCAACTAAACAACAATTGCAAACAAGCAACAATTACAAATTCCTAGAATCGAACAATGCAAAAGAACTTGATTCTTAAACAAATATCAGACAATGTTTCAAGTAACAACTAAACTATCATGCTCATATCACTCTAACACTCCTCTTTGAAAAAGATTTGAAGGAAAAACGCGCTTACAAACGCGGGGCAATTTCGCTCATCTGACAAATGATGCAAATACAAACCAATTCATACAATATCTAAACGATCAATAAAGAAATCATGGAAGCAAAAAGATCACTAAGGGCTTTTAAGATTGTAGCTTGGTCGGGTTAACAATAAAGGGACATTTCTATAGGCCATTGAATCGAAATGTCTGATGCAAAAGAACATTCACTATACAAGGTATTCACACATCTCAACTTCATTCACCATTTTCATTCCTTTATCACAAACCTTCTCAAACTTCTTTATGCATAATTATTTGGTCTCTATTTTTCTCTTTCAAGCAAGCATTCTTTTTCTGTGTTTTTCACATTCACATTCACATTTTCTTTTTTTCTTTTTATGCTTGCTTGAAATTTTTCAAAAGTTTGAGCAATTTACCAATCTTTTTTTTCATTCTCCCCAACTTATTTTCAACTAAACCTTAAGTGAATGCTCCTTGCTTTTTAAGGCAAGGAAATCAATAAAAACAATTTTCCAAGGTTCAAGAAGAAAATTTTTTAGAATCTCTCAAAAATTTAATGATGAACTTAATTTTCAATTTATGTACAACACAAAGTTCATCACTAAGACGAGATCTAAACTGTTTAGGCTCAAAGGGCTAACGAATACTCACAGCTCACAGGTAAATCACTGTTTGGAAATGGTTGTGCTCATTATCAACAAATGCCTTGATCATTTCTAATGCTTCCACAAAATCACACAAATCATAGGATAAAGCATGAATTAAAAGTATAAAACAAAATTCATCAGCAATCCTATGCATATAGTAGACCATGGAGGTTTCTCACCATTTTGGTTTTTGGACCTAAGTGACATAAGAAATCAACAAAGTTGCAACAAGAAACAAAATTACATTCGCACAAAGACAAGAAGTTCTAACACATTCTAAATCCTAGAAATAGGTAACCATGTACCTTGCCAACAATTACATGCTTAAGTATTATCATTGCCATCCAAACTTGGAAGAATCTTTTTTGATGAACAACAACACCAACCTAGAAAATCTTTCAATTCCACATCCAAAAATGGAAACATTAAATTTCCACAAGCATACCAACATAACACAATAATAAGCACACCAACATAATTTAAGAGTTGAACATTCGTTAACTGAAGAATTCAACTCTTAACAACAATAATAAAAAAGAAACAAAATTTTAAAAAAATGAAAGCCGAACAATTCAACTGAATAACAAAATACTAATAATAATAGTAATAATGTCATGGTGTAGAAACACCAACAAAAGTCATCAGTACCTCACAAAGTGGATGAAGTACAATAAAAACTGATACAAAAAACATAATAAGAAAACTTCACTTTGAAGATCAAAGGAAGCACAAAATGACATCATCAAAACTAGTCCTCCTCGGACTCAGAACCAGACTCCTCAATCTCCTCCTCACCAGACTCAGATCCAGAAACCTCAACAACCTCATCATCATCATCAGCAGCATCAACATCAACATCCTCAGCATCCTTTGGCTCAGCTGCCTCTGCTCCCCCTCCAAAAACTGGCCTGGCCTCAAGCCAACTAGCATGAGCTTGGAATTGCTCCATAGTCATCATAGAGTGATCCACAGAGGGCTCTCGAATCTGCAGCTGCAACACCTACATAGAATCGCGCAAATCCATCATGGCGCGGTGAGAAGTCGCCATCCAGTCCCAGTTGTATTGGCATATCTCTTGCTGATATGGGTAAAATCCTTGAGATCCAGAACCACTCGACCCATCACCTGTACTTGTGCCGGCATCAGTACCAGCACCTGAAGACTCACCTCACAACCCCTTCGATTTACAAAATTTGTCCATGCATCTATCATCAATAGTAGCCGGGATGGTAACCTGACGGCGGGTGGGCACATTCACTCTCGAATGCACACAAAGAGCCATGATTAAACAAGGAAAGAAAAGAGGACAGTTCTTCTGTGAGGTTGAACCAAGTCCACTTTCCATAACAACCCGCATTTCTTCAGCAATAATCTGGGCCACATCAATTTGGACATTCATCATGATGCTATGGGCCAAATGAGCAAGGGGTATGGTAATAGTCGAAGAATGCGACTTTGGCTTGATGTTTGTTAGAACCAATAATAAAATCAACTAGGCCAAAGGACGCATGTCCTCTCGACGATACCTGCGTGCAACGCCAGATGGGTTCAACTCAATAGTTTTGCCTTCACGCAATAAGTCTCGAGTCATGGCATCAGTGTCTCTGTGTAATCTCAAGGTTCGGTGGTAGACATCGATCTTATTCTCTCTCAAAGGCAGCGGGTTCCCAAGAACCGTGTTTATTGTCTCCCGATCAAACATCATATCTTTTCCCAAAACCAAGTATTCCACCCAAATTCCTCACCATCATCCGGGAGCGCATTTGCGTAGAATTCCCGGATTATCTCAACATTATAGCTGTCCACTAGAGTAATCAACCTCCCCCACTTCTTTCTCAGGCAAGATGGTCCTTCTCTCGAGTGTCAAGTAACGGGCAGCCTGATTTGCCCCTCTAAAATGGACATTATCGATCTGGATAGGAACCGGTCATGTAAAGCTTCCGGTCTTTCTTTTTTCGAAGGAATAACTTTTGGAGCCATCTACAAAAACCATCATACAAAACAACAACCAGCAAGCAAACAGTTCATTAGCAAAGGAACAAAACAGTAAAACCAGAATTCTAAAAGAAAACAACAACAAAAATTTGGAGAATTTTGTTTTGTTCGCCCAGAAGTTCGCAAGGCGAAGCCCTGGCGAACGTTTGCCCCATATTCGCTAGGCGAAGTTCTGGCGAATGTTCTCCCCAGGTTCGCAAAGTGAACTAGTGGCGAACCTGCGATTTTCAAACTTATCAGTTCTGCCCACTTTTCCAAAATAGTTTTTCTTCCACAATACAACCTCTAGTCTTACGGTTTGATGAAAAAATCAACATGCAAAAGAGAAACACATTAAAAATAGAGTTGCATTGTATATTCTACCCTAAAATCTACTTGTTCTTTCTAATGTTCAACATAACCTAACCACATGTTCTAACAAGAATTAAAAGAAAGAAAAAGAATCAAACCTGAACTTGGTGAGAGTACTTGGAAAATTCGTGAAAGAATGCAGGAAACAGAGAGAGTTCGTGAGAGAATTCAAAATGTGAGTGTGTTTGTGAGAGAGTGAGAGTGGCAAAGTGAGGGTAGGGTTACCTCACAAAATCAGAAAAAATGGGTCTTGGGCCCTAAAGTCTGGCCCACCACTTTTTAGACCCCATTTTTAAATGAGGTGGCAGCAGACACTTTGTGTTTGTCTCGCTGAATTTGCAATGCGAACTGGCCAGCAAACACTCGCCCCAGGTTCGCAAGGCAAACTTTCTAGCGAACAAGACAACATTTTGAAAAATTTTCTACATGCTGCTGTAGCGAGCGATTTTGGACGCGGTTTTTAAGCGCTGGTCGCTCTCTGCGGTTTGAGCTTTGACTACAGGTCGATTCATTTTTTATCCCATTGTGAGCTGAATAAGGAAGGGAAATAGATGTCTCCAATTAACCCTGCTTTGCATACTGAGTTTAAACAGCGGTCTGTTAGGTTATGGATGCTATCAATGTGGGGGGGCCTTTGTACTGGTTATTCGTATTTAGCCAATACAGGTTTCTTTCTTTCTAGGGCTTAATGTTTCTGGCGGGGAAGAAGGGTTAGGATGTTAGGACTGATGCTTTTGAATTACTGATTTTTGATTGATGGAGATATGGGATTTGGGTTTTTTGTTGATTGCGCTCGCTAAGATCTTTTCTTTCGATCTTATGCCTACGTATTCCCGTTTACCGAAACAGGGAAATCAGAGCGTTCGTAGTTCCTCCTATTCTATGGGAGGAAATTGGTTTTTGGTGTCTTGTTCAAATCCCAAGACGTGAAGCGAAAGGTTATTTGTATCTTGTTCAAAGCCCAAGATGTGAAGCTGAAAGGTCTATTTGTGTCTTGTTCAAAGCCCAAGACGTGAAGCTGAAATACCTCGACTTTAGAGAGAATTTGTCATCTCTAAAGAGGGGGAAGGAGAATTACTTTAACTGGGATACGCGGGTCCGAGCAATGCCATAATTTCCGAAGAAAGGGTTTTAACCTGAAGGAGAAGACTTTAACTCAGTGTAGAGCAATGCCATCTTTCCTTAGGAATTTCTCATGCTAAAAGAGGGACAGTGGCATGGATGTAGATGATAAAGAGGCTTGACGCTTACAGCGATTAGATGAAGGGAAATGAGTTATTGATGTTTGTGTACTGTGAACGAGGCACAACTTTGATGTTAAAAGGTTGATTGGATCAACCAGTGGTTTTCTTATACAAAGCCTAAGAGGAGGCTAATTTGTGTCTCGTACAAAGCCCGAGAGAGAGGCTAAAAGTTTTTGACCCGACGATAGAGTCTTTGTGTCTCGTACGAAGCCCGAGATAGAGGCTAAAAGTTTGACTCAACAAGAGAGTCTTTTTGTATCTCGTACGAAGCCCGAGATGGAGGCTAAAGGTTTGTTTCAGTTGAGTGACAGATCCAATATACTGATTTTAAAAGAGAAAATCAGTTCTTATATGAGCAACACTGTACTCAGGGATTTGATTTGAGGATCAGGGATATTTCCTTTTCTTTGAGGAAACGGGAAATCCAAAGGGTATTGAGACTGTCCGAGTCTGCGGGTTTCCTTCCTATTTAACGAAGGGGTCACTTGAGAATGTCTTTGAGACTCAAGGAAGTTAGACTGTCCGAGCCTAGAGTTTTTTTCTTTTGTACTATGCTTTGAGAAACAGTAGTAGACTCTATGAAAGAACTGTTCTATGGAGATAACTAAGTTCTGTTCCTATACCTCTAGGAGGTCGTCGGGACAATTTGTACGAAGCCCAACAGGAGGCTGGAAACTTTTAAGAAGCCGACGGGTCCTTGTACTAAGCCCAAGAGGAGGCTATCATTCCCGGAGGAAGAGATCATTATACGAAGCCTAAGAGGAGGCTGTGAGTACTTCTAAGAAGTCGTAGTGTCCTTGAATAATGCCCAAGAGGAGGCCGATGCTTTTAAGAAGCCCGTGGGTCTATCATCTCCTTTCCATTAGGAGAGATAACTCTTTTAAAGATAAAAACCACTGGTAAATGTGCGAGGTTTACTATCCAGCAACTTTTAGCTTTTAAAGAGGGTTCCTTAGTTAAGGTCTAAGATTATGACCGTAGTGGGTACCCAAACCCCGAGACATTCAAGGCAAGCTATCCACAAGGAATAGATCAAGTCAGGAAAGTTCGAGAATTTGGAAGAAACACAAAGATGCCATTCACGGAGAATACATTCATCTTGGGGAGTAGAGCTTCTTGACGATTCCTAAGGAGGACAGCCGAAGAGAAGACTGTATTTGGTGCTCCTATTGGGGGTCTAGGCGTCTATTTCTACGAATAAATGAAACGGCGTCACCTAGTTCTAGACGTAGTTGCCGGGGAAACTCGAAATATCTATACTATTATTACACAGTAGATATGAGTTTATGAAAGGAGACTTACAGTGAGCAGCCCCACAATACAGTTTATAATATGAAAGCAGTAAATGAAAGCGATAACCACTTACTCGGTTGTAGTGCTTCTATGCTGTTTGGTTAGTTGTTCAACAAAGAAAGATTGAAAACAACAGTATATTCAAAATCAAAGGAGAAAGTGCTTTGAAAAAGAAAGATTTGGGTCTTACAGCTCAAGGAGAGGCCCAGGGTTTTATCAGTGAGCACACTGTTTGACTTTGTACAGCGGGACTTATACAAGTGACTGGGGCCCAAAAAGGTTTTCTGTACAAAGGGATGGGTCTTACACTCTCTCAAGAGGCCCAAAAAGGTTTAAAGAAAAAAAGAGTGGGGCTTATAACACGAGGGTAGGCCCAAATGATTTTTTCGTTTAAAAATGGCGATCGCGCCGAGGTTTTCTTTTAACGCAGAGGGACTTATACAATAAGTGAGGCCCAAAATGTTTTGGTTAAAAGGGGGATTGGGTCTTACACTCTAATAGAGGCCCAAAGTGTTTTGAATGGGTCTTATAGCTCAAGGAGAGGCCCAGATGATTTTTATTTTTAAACGGGCGACGATCGCGCCGTTTACTTGTACAGAGGGACTTATACAATGAGTGAGGCCCAAAAAGTTTTTGTACAAGGGGGGATGGGTCTTACACTCTCTCAAGAGGCCCAAAAATTTTTTAAAGAAAAGAAATGGGTCTTACTACTCGAGGGTAGGCCCAAATGATTTTTGAAAAGGCGACGATCGCGCCGTTTGTTTTTTGACGGTATCGGGACTTATACAATAAGTGAGGCCCAAAAATGATTTGGTCAAAAAAAGGATTGGGTCTTACACTCTAATAGAGGCCCAAAGTGTTTTTGAAAATGATTTATGAGGGTTGAATTAATCCAAAACCCTAATTTGTTTTCAAAAATGTATTTAATTGAATAAAAATTCAATTAAAATGATCAAAAATTGTTTAACACATGGAAAACAAATTGTGATCTTGGATTAATGCTTCAAAAATTAAGTATTGACCTACAAAATAATTAGAAAGCATTAAAAGTTGCAAAATCAATGTAGAAAAAATATTTAAAATGCCAAAAACAATCAAAATATTAATTCTTTACAAAAATATCAATTATATGAAATAAATAATATTTTTGGGATTTTTTTGAAAATAAAATATTTTAACATTTTTGTGAATTATTAAAAAAAGAATCAACTCAAAATCATTAAAACTCAGAGAGAAATTAATTGTTGAATCAATTAAATAAAATCACAAAATTCAAATATTTGAATTTCTAAAAATGGCGCTAAGAACAAGCTGAAGAACACGCGCGTGTTCTTGGTTTCTCAGATTTGCATTTTCTATCCAATCTCCATGAATACGTAATCATATCATGCAATCCACATATCATTATGCTCGCCTCAACCTCACGATCATGTCTATGTACTTTAATTTCATTTAAATTAAACATACAACAAGAAATCACGAAGAGACCTCAAGAACCCTAATTTCTGCATGAAGGCTAGGATTTTTGATACACGATTCAAACAATGCAATTAATTGAGGGAAAACATTCCATGCATGATTATGAACATATGGCCAAATTATTGTGCGAGGAAATATGCATAGATTGAGAGATGACCAAGTATGTGCTTACCTCCAAGTCGTGACAGCAAGAGAAGATGTGATTTTGAGTTGGAGGTGTTACAGACAAGTTGTGATGATCTGGGCAGCTTCCCTACACCATATGGAGTGTGTTTGAACACTTGGATTGAATTGAAATGGACTGGATCAGTTTATGGCATCTCAGCTGCAACTTCACTTCAAACTTGTGTGGATGGCAAGTGATTTTGAGATTTTGATGTTCCAGATGTTATGTGAGTGTTTGATCAGCTCATATGTGATGTATGTGAGGTGTGTGAGTGATTGGTTTGATGGGAATTGCTCTCAAACTCAAAACCCGATAGCTACCTTGCTAAGAAAGGCATTTTTGCCAAGAGAAAGAGATTTTGAGGAAAGCATCTGTTAGATGGCTTTGGTGTACTCAAACTGACCACAATTGAGCTCTATTTATAGTAGAGCAAGTTTGTTTTGCAAGGAATAGTGCATGGCAGCTGGTAAGTAGGTTTGGCCAATGTTGGCAAATGAAAATCCAAGTCTCCTCTAGCCATTGACTAGAGGTTAGGGCACAGAGCTTTGGTCCCCTTGGTCTTGGATAAGTCTTGACTGAATTCAGATGAGAATGGCTCAGTCCATGCTACCTTGATGGTTCCATTGAATGCCTCATTCCAAATTTGAAGTCTTGTCCCTATTTTGGCCATTCTAGGTTCAACATACTATTTCTTGTTCCTTGGACCTTGGAGGCTTGGCTCAGTGATTGTCCCCTTTAGATTCAATCCTCTGAGGTGTCCAAGTGGATAGGAGCAATTGAATTTGGCTGATTTTGGTAATTCGACCAAAGTTGCAAATTCTGCCTTGCCTTGACAGATTTCAGCAAGGCAACTTGGCAATGTTGTATCTCATGGTGTGGGTTGAATTTGGCAATGTTCTTGGCCATTTTGGAAAGCTCTTACATGATACGACAACTGTTTAAACAAGTTTGGTTTTGACCTCTTTTGATTCCAAGTGAAAAATCCCCCTACATTTGGCAAAAAGTGAGGCAGAATCTGACTTAGTGAAAATTTCACTAAGTGTTGGAAAAAGTGACATTTTCACTTTTCAGCCACTTTGATCACTCCATAACTCAAAATCCTTAATGAATTGGAATGACTTGTAGTTGAAGTTTTTGTAGGTGATAATGAGGGCTACAAATCCATCTTTGGATGAGAAAAAATGGCCTTGTGGTTTAGGAGTTATGGTCCTCCAAAGTTGGTACCTTTGCCACTTTATTTTTAACTTAGAAAAATTTCTAAGTTTTATGGTTACCCCTTTTACAAGTTATCTCACTTTTCTTGATTTTTCTTGATGAATGATGATTCAAATCATACATTAACATAATTTTAGGGTTAAAAATCCATTTTGGTGAAAAATCTCAAAAAGTCAAAGTTGACTTTTGTGCACAGTTGACTTTTTATCAGATGAATTCCAAACTGTGCAATTCTTCAGGAAATCATGTCCTTGACCTAAATCAAACTTGATGGACATGTTCCATGGGTGTCATAGGGTATATTCAATCATGTATTAGGGTTTGGGAGCATGTCTTGGTCAAAAGTCAAAGTTACAGTTGACTTTTCTCTTAAAACCCTAATTGTGGTGCAGATGAAATTGAGACTTGTTGCTCAAGCTTCTTGGATCAATCCATTGTTCCAAATGGATCAATATGGTATATTAGAGACCCTCAAATCATGTCTTGAGGTCTTGGCTCATGGTTTGTCCCAAAAGTCAACTTAGGGGTGAATTAGGTCAAGAAACCCTAATTCCTGATTTTTGATGAATGCATCCCCTGAGGCAAAATTGACTTGATGCATGGGTTCATGAGGTTCCATGAAGTATATTAGGTCATGTTTTGGATCATTGCCTTGTGCCCAGTGTCGCTCCCGGGATTTTCATCCTAGTACAAATGCGAAAGTGGCACCGAACAGAGTCGCCAGCAATGTGTATTTATCCCAAGAGAGGGAAAGGAAACACCGCGTAAACCTGAGGGAAAGGAAAAGCATGGTCTTACGACCAAGAGAAGTGGGTAAGGGAGTCGGTTACGCGAGAGGAAGGTATTAGCACCCCCTCACGTCCATCGTACCCGATGGGATCCACGCTTGCTTGTCTCGATCAAAAGGGTGTAAAGAAAGGAATACTGAGAAAGAACTGAAAAAGGAAAGGAGAAAGAGAAACAAATGTAGGGAAAATAAAAGAAGTGCTCGCATGGGCCCTACCCCACTGCCTACGTATCTCATCAGGAGCATGAGAATCAGAGCGACGTAGTTCCCCTCACTAGGGATGAATTGTTTGTGTTTTTTAGAGAACGGCTGACGTTCTAGCTCAGGTGTTGCAGGCTCGCTGGTCCGAGTGCGTTACCATCTTGCAAGAGAACGAGTAGAAGCGCGTTCGTGCGTTGAGAGTGAATGAGGTGAGAAAAGAATTCCCGAAGGAAAGACATTATTGTTTGTTTTTGTCTTTTAAGAGTTTTTTCATTTGTTTGCATATGATAGTGTATCTGAATCTTAGTCATTGGAATGTGTACATCCTCACATTCCAAGATGGAATGGGTAAGAAAGCACACTAAGAGTGAAGAAGACCCCCACACTTAGTTCCAATTGTCAAGGTTCAAACACACTAGCATACTTGTGTTTATTAAGTGTTTTGTTGATTAAGAAATGAAGAAGTGTTCTTTATTATTTGCACCTTCAACAAGTATTGCATTTAAGTCCCTCATACAAGATCAAATGTTTAACACATTGACCCAAGATGGGCTATATGCTATACATTCTAAGATTATAAGAGAAGACCCCTTATAACCTTTTCTTTATATGAAAGGCCTAAATGCAATAAATGCCTACCTTTATTATATGTTTTGAATTTTCTTTGAGATGAGAAGATGAAAGACTCAAGAGAGGATAAAGGTAAAAATCTATATGGACTAAGACTCCATCCTAATTGATTAGTTAAGGGAGTGATCCTAAGGTTTGTGAGGTTTCAACCTAACGTCTAAAGAAAGAATGAATTAAACAATTCACTTCTAAAGTAGAAGATGAATTGTAATTCACAAAGGGAAAGTGATGAGTTATTAAAAGAAAGCACATAAGTGCTTAACAAAACATGGAATTGTAAAAGAGAAAGGATAGAAGTTGAATGTGGATTCCTTATCCACACTCAATTGAAACTTACCAAAGCCCCTACATGGTTAGCACAATCACTTACAAGTAAAGTAAGAAAATATAATGAACAAATCAAATTCAAACAAGTTGACAAACAAAGTGAAATGAGATTGAATGCTATACATGCTTCCAAGTCAGAATGTAACTCATATTTACACAACCTAATGTTATCCTAAATGGGCATACTAAATCATGCAAACAAAATCTCAATCCAACAAGAAGCAAAGAAGAAAAGGTGAAGTGATGTGAATGTGGTTCATACTTGTGAAACAAGTGACTTAAGGTGCAAGATAAACATCAAACATGCAAAGATGAAACCCAAATGTCACAATCAGAAGTCAATTAACATGCTATACATCCTCAAACAAAACCACAACTCATGGCACAAGTGCCTTCATGATCAAGCAAACCAAACATGAGGCATGCATTCACAAAATGAACAAGTTAAACTTCATGCTTCAAACAAATAGCAAACATGCTTCAAAAATTATGACTTTCACCAATCAAACACCTTAAACACATGCCATTAACATATCAAGTCCACAAGCAATGGATCAGAACCAAAGTCACCCAACAATTAGGTCAAAGTCTCATGGAAGCTTCATGCATTCATGCTCAAAGCAACACATCAAAAGTCATCCAAAAAAGACTTAAAAATCATCTCATAAATCTCAAACATACCTCAACATATTGTGACCACAATGCAAAAAGAAAGGCATCAAAATCATTTTTTATGATCAAGAACAAAAATGCACAAAATCATATGTCACATTAAGTATGCATACAAATGGAAATTCAAAAGAAATAATGGAACAGGGGCAAAATGGTCATAAAATCAGAAAATAAAATCATGAAAAATTTCCTAAATGTTTTAAGAATACACATGAATTTTTGTGGAATTTTATTATGCATTTTAGTATTTTTAAAAATTGAAAATCAAACGCGTATGTAAAATGAAAATAAAAATAAAATGCAATATGAGAGGGGGGTATGAATATAGCAAATCAGCATGTTCAAATCACATGGGCCTCAAAATTGGGGGTGTGGATAGTATTCTGATTTGGGTCCATTTACGCGCAAAACACCATAACAAACATGCACCTTCAGTCAACAAACTTGACTCACTATTAACCATTGGATCAAGTCAAAGTCATGCTAAAGTCAAAGTAAGCAAGATCAAAGCTCATGCGTGAGGGAACATACTCATAACTATGTACTGCACCGCACCATGTTTAAATGAATCAGAAAATTGGCACATGACATGCACGCCCTTTTTTAATGTGCTGGCACGTTTTCACGCATTGGATCAACAAAATCACACGGCTGACATTCAAACTGGCAATGAAACCCTAGCACAAAGCTACCGGCCGGAGAGGGACCTCCGGTCACCTTCTCCGGTCACACACCACCGTCTGCAACTTCACATGTTCACAGAAATGTACAATACGCATACCAAAATGAAGCTGAGCTCATGTAGATCAAGAATGCACACTTATTTTTCACATATCAAGCACGTGCACAAAGAACAGAAGAGATCAAGTCCTGCCCTAAGTTTTCAACTATGCCTCTAAAGGCCTATCAACTAGCCAGACAAATTCTTGAGCTTATAAGAAGCCTCAAGAACCTGAAAACCACTTCAAATCAAGTCTATAATGGTGGAAATTCGTACCTGAAGATTTGAGACCTTGAGATGTTCTTCAGAAAACCAGAGATGCTGCTTCCTCTTTGAGCTTCTTTTGGCCAAATAAAGGCTTAGATGCAGTGGTGGATGATGATTCAATGGAGAAGAAATGAAATCCAAGCTTCAAAACCAGTTGCAAGGTAGTGAAATTGAGAAAGAATCAGAGAGATTCTGAAGTGAAAATGGGGAAATGAACAAGGTGAAGCTCGAGAATCAATGGCAATGGTGAGATTGAGAGAGAAGAAGAGCAAGTTTCTGAAGTGAATGTGTGAAAAATGAAGTTGGAAATGAAATTTGAGAGTGTGATTTTTATTTATAGTGTGAGCTAACCATGGTTTAATGAGTGGAGTTAACTGAGTTGGATGAGTTAAAGTGAGTGCACCCTAACTAACTGAGTCAAGTTAGTTAGGGGCGAGTTATTGAGGCTGAGTTATGGTGAGGTCAAGCTCATGACAGTTATGGTGGAAGGGAGAAAAGGAGAGTGAAGCTGCCAATCTGTGCATCAGAAACTTGCTAAGCAAGTTTGTTCCTTCTATTCTCATGTATGGCACGTGACAGTGTGCATTATGTAAGTAACTTGTGCTTGGTTGAAAGAGGAAACAAAAGTGAGGAGGTGTTTGTGGTGTGACTGAACCAAATCATGCAGCATGTCATCAATGTATCAGTGTCAACATATGGTGGTTTATGGAGGTTTTTCTCTCTACTCAATGACTGCCTTAGGGAGTTTATGGGTTCATTTGAAAGAGGGTACATTGGGGAACAATATTGGTTTGAAAATTGAAGTGAAATGAGGTCTCAAACATGTCTAAAAATAGCTATGAACACAATGGTTCACAACTGGTTGGTGGGCGTGGCAAAAGGTTGGCTGGCAAGGCAATTGGGCACACAAAATTTCAGCACAAACAACATGACTTTGAACCCTCCAAACTATCTCATAACTTGGTTAAATCAAAATTTTCACAACATCAACATTGAAGAGGACACTACAAGGAACAACTTTGATGTTGAAAAGTTTTTCATTTGAGGCCTTTAACCATGAGAAAAATGAGTGAACATTTGGCCCACCAACTGTTTGTTAAAATGATTGCGCGCGTGACCTGAAAATCTTGGTCATGACCTAGTTTTGAACCTACTTTCCTCCAACTTTGATCAATCATATCTCTCTCAATTTTTATCCAATGGAGATGTTCTACACATGGATTTGAAGCTTAAAACAAGATCTTTCATTGAGGCAGAGTGATTTTTTCATTTGGTGCTCCAAATTTAAATGGCCTTGGTTCAAATTCTGATGCAAAATGGCCAAAACTTGCTATTTTTAGTAACCCTACTTCATCCAAAAATGGCAACTTTCCACATCTTGATTTTTTCATGATTCCTTTGGAGTTTCTTGACCAAATTTTGTACATTGGACATATGCAACATGAATTTCATGATTTTGGGCTCAAAAAGTCAAGAGTTGACTTTTTCCTCTGATTATTTGACTTTGCCCCAATTTCTCTGATTCTTGATCTTTCTTCCAATTGAACCACTTCTAAAACCAATTGAGATGCAATTTTCCACATACATACACTTAGGGACATATGGAATACCATGACATCAAGTTTTGTCCAAAAAATCAGAGATACCCTGATTTAATTGGAAACCCTAATTTCAGCCCCTTCTGGTTAGGAGGAAAAAGTGCAGTCTTCAATTTCAAATTCCTCAGAGCATGTTGTGTATCCTCTTAAAGGATGATGAGAAATGCCACTTGAGAATGACTTTGAATCAATGAGCTATCTCTTTTGAGGGTTTTCCTTCAATTTTTGAACCTCTTGCATAGTGAAAGATGTAGTGCTTCAATCTCCCATTGTATCTCTTATCCTTGAGGTTGTGGAAGATCAATTGAGATGGGATGAGACATGAAAGACCTCTTGGCTTGCCTTGAGGGCACTTGATTGACCTTTTGTGCTTTGAATGATCCCTTGATTGTCCACCTTCCACCTGATCACATGCCCTGATGGTAAGAAGGATGCCATGCTTCATTTTTCTATGTTAAATGCAATGCAATGCTAATGAGATGGATATGATATGATAAATGATAATGCCATGCTATGATGCCAAAAGGGAAGAGCAAATTTTGGGGTATTACAGCTGCCCCTATTCAAGCGCTGTAGACCTGAATGCCTGAAAGCAATTGCTTTCGGACTTTCAAGGTATATAGTGATTGAATACCAAATATAACCAAAAATTTGCTCTGGATGATGAAGAATAACAGGGATATAAACCCAACGAGACTGCTGGATTGAGTCCTCGATGAAACGTCGGAGAGATCTGTCTTTTGAACGATGCCAGACGACTACTGGCTTGCCACGCTACTGGTGGACTTTAATACTGTCTTTTATGCAATTCCAGACGACTACTGGCCTGCCACGCTACTGGTGGACTTTGGAAATGTCTTTTTGAACGACGCCAGACGACTACTGGCTTGCCACACTACTGGTGGACTTTAGAAATGTCTTTTTGAACGACGCCAGACGACTACTGGCTTGCCACACTACTGGTGGACTTTAATAATGTCTTTTATGCAATTCCAGACGACTACTGGCCTGCCACACTACTGGTGGACTTTGCAGCTTCGTGCCACCCGAAGATGGACTTTTGCCAATCCACTGTTGGACTTTTGCCACCCGAAGACGGACTTTTGCCAATCCACTGTTGGACTTTTGCCACCCGAAGACGGACTTTTGCCAATCCACTGTTGGACTTTTGCCACCCGAAGACGGACTTTTGCCAATCCACTGTTGGACTTTTGCCACCCGAAGACGGACTTTTGCCAATCCACTGTTGGACTTTTGCCACCCGAAGACGGACTTTTGCCACTCCACTGTTGGACTTTTGCCACCCGAAGACGGACTTTTGCCAATCCACTGTTGGACTTTTAGCTGCTTTGCCACCCGAAGATGGACTTTTGCCAATCCACTGTTGGACTTTTAGAATATGCCACCCTTAGATGGACCTTTCGCCAATCCACTGTTGGACTTTTGCCACCCGAAGACGGACTTTTGCCAATCCACTGTTGGACTTTTGGAATTTTAAAATCGAATTACTCTCTGCCTCTGCGCCAGACATCTCTGCCGACTCTGCTGAGGAACCACAATCAATGATTTAATCTCGGAGACTCCTAAAAGGATAATATCTCTGCTGGCGAATGGATGAACAATCCGTCTGCTTCGAATTGTCAAGCTTGCCAAAAATAAATTGGACTTTAAGATATGAGGGAATGACGACTCTGGCAGGAATTATTCCATCTGTTTGGGGCTGGATTCTGGTCACAGCAACTCCGCTGGGGATGAGAATTTTTAAATGACGTCCTGCTGGGGAAATGAGCCATTAAAACTCTGCTTGGGGATTTATTCAACCCAAGATCCTTTATAGGGATTATCAACCTTCTGACCCGGCTAGGGAAAGGCTGTACCATCCTTGTTGAGGAATAGATTCTGTCGATCTGATAAACCTCTGCGGAGAGAACAACAACTCAGCTGGAAGTTGCTGACAAGATTCGATGCTGACCTCTGTGGGGATACCATGGCCAGAGATACGATCTTGCTGGGTATCAGGGCTACTCTGCCAGGGATATGCAAATCCTGGTTAGAACATTCTACTGCAACTTGCTAGAAAGAGTCCTTAGAGATCTGTTGGGGAAACCCAAAGCAAATCCACAGTAGTCTGCTGAAGAATATGACTGTCAAGCTTAGGATGAGTACCACAATGCCCCATGTTAGGCGAGCTTTCCCTTTGGACAATTCCATTGGGGATGACGAGTTTATAACAAACTCTGCTGGAGAAAACTGCTTTAAAGCGTCTCGTGTTGGGGAATGCCTTTTGAGAGAATTTTACAGAAGACCAACTGTCCTCAAACTCTACTGGGGGTGACCAACACTTCATGCTGGGGAAACAATCATGCCCCATGCTTGGACAACACAACAATTCGTCCCCGCAAAGGATGTCATAAGAGGATTTTACAGAAGATCTAGCCTCTTCAAACTCTTGTGACTTCGCTGGGGATAATGACCATCCGTTTCGGTGCCGACGAGACCACTCTTTTGGGGAACCTGTGACTGTTATCGACATAGAAAAGCTTGTAGCTGTTGGAAGGACTGAATAAGAGAATCGACTTAATAAGATACAACGGTACCCAGTTGAACTTAATTCACTGATATCGACCCGTTATGAACAATCGTCGACCGAGCGATGAACGCCAACCTCAGTCTTTTGCGTGGGGTAATTTATTACTAGTCTTGTGCTTAAAATCATCTGCACCTGCTACCTGCAACAAAAGAATATGCCCACATGCCCCGCATATTGCGTGGCTAGAATCCACCATCCGGGAGTATTCAACATTCGAAGTAATTTCAAATGTTTTTTCTGCGCATGTTATTGCAAGGCTGCCATGTTTTCAAATGCAATGTTTTATCAAAAATTAGGACGTTTTTGCAAACAAAGCAATAAAACAAAAATAGGAGGCTTTTTATTGAAATTCAATTTATTGACTGAAAGCCCAGAATAGGCAATTACATCTGGAAGCAATCCCTGGAAAGAGGTGATCGCTGAAAATTGAGAAAAGAAACTATCCTAATGGCAATGTGAAAACGGAATTCCACTGAGTTTCCATTCTGTTATGACCAGTATGTCTTCAAAACTCCCCGACCTTGCCTTCTGAGGAATGATCAGACCGATTCCTATCCTTCAGAACGTCAGTTGTTCAAACGGTGATAGGGTACAGATAACTCAAACCGTAGTCATTCGCTTAAATCCCTCTTTTGTGTGGACCGCCCTTTCAGGTTTTCGATCCACCAGGATACCCTTTTTTGCCTAAGTTGCCCTTTCGGGTTTTCAACTTACCGGGTGTACAAAATTTTTTCAATTATATCCCTAATTTTTGCCCGAACCTTATTCTGTTTTTGGTTCGCCGGGATGCCCTTTTTTGCCTGGATTTTTTTTATTTTTTTTTATTTTTATTATCCAGCGGGTCTATTCATGCGAAGTATTTTTTGACTACGTCCGAGTTGACAGGGGATGAAAAGTCTTCGCCATCCATGGTTGTAAGCAATAAAGCTCCGCCCGAAAAGACCTTTTTAACCACGAATGGACCTTCATAATTAGGAGTCCATTTGCCCCTGTGATCTGTATTGGGAGGAAGGATCCTTTTGAGTACCACATCTCCGACTTCATAAACCCGAGGACGCACCTTTTGGTCAAATGCCTGTTTTATTCTGCGCTGATATAGTTGCCCATGACATACAGCCGCCAATCGCTTTTCCTCAATAAGGCTCAACTGATCAAATCTGGCTCGTACCCATTCAGCTTCATCTAGCTTAACATCCATCATGACTCTGAGGGACGGAATCTCTACTTCAACCGGTAGCACTGCCTCCATACCATATACAAGTGAGAATGGGGTTGCCCCAGTGGACGTGCGTACCGACGTTCGATACCCATGCAAAGCAAATGGTAACATCTCATGCCAATCTTTGTACGTGACCACCATCTTCTGCACAATCTTCTTGATATTTTTGTTGGCCGCTTCGACCGCGCCATTCATCTTTGGGCGGTACGGAGAAGAATTGTGGTGTTCGATTTTGAAGTCCCGGCATAACTCAGCCATCATCTTATTGTTCAAATTAGAACCATTATCAGTAATGATTCTTTCGGGAACTCCATATCGGCAAATGATATCCCGTTTTAAGAAACGGGCGACCACTTGTTTTGTAACATTGGCATAGGATGCGGCTTCAACCCACTTGGTGAAGTAATCAATTGCCACCAAGATGAAACGATGACCATTGGAAGCTGTAGGCTCAATCTTTCCGATCATATCAATGCCCCACATGGCAAACGGCCAAGGCGACGACATGATACTCAACGGATTTGGAGGCACATGCACCTTGTCTGCATAGATCTGGCATTTATGGCATTTGCGGGCATATTTGCAACAATCTGACTCCATAGTCAACCAATAATATCCCGACCTTAACAACTTTTTAGCCATTGCCTGCCCTCCGGCATGAGTACCGAAAGAGCCTTCGTGCACTTCAATCATCAACAAGTCTGCTTCATGTCTATCCACACATCTAAGCAGGACCGTGTCAAAATTTCTTTTATACAACACGCCATCTTTGTTCAAGAAGAAACTACCAGCTAACCTTCTCAACGTCTTCCTATCTTTGGACGATGCCCCGGGTGGGTACTCTTGACTCTTTAAGAAACACTTAATGTCATAGAACCATGGCTTGTCATCAGACGCTGCATCGACCGCAAACACAAATGCTGGTCTGTCAAGGCGGGATACCTCAATCTTAGGTACATGGTTCCATCCTTGCACTTTGATCATGGAAGACAAAGTGGCCAAGGCATCAGCGAACCTATTCTCATCTCGAGGAATGTGGTACAGTTTCACTGTTGTGAAAAATGTCAGCAATCTCCTCGTATAATCTCTATACGGCACTAGATTTGCTTGGTGCGTGTACCAACTCCCTTTCACTTGATTGATTACCAAAGCTGAATCACCGAATATATCAAGGGTTTTAATCCGTAGATTAATCGCCTCCTCGATCCCCATTATACAAGCTTCGTACTCTGCTTCATTGTTGGTGCATCCGAAAGTTATTCGGGCAGTGAACGGCATATGAACACCTTCCGGCGTGATAAGAACTGCTCCAACTCCGCACCCATTCATATTGACAGCCCCATCAAACATCAGACTCCATTTGGATTCAGGGTCTGGCCCCTCCTCCGGGAGTGGTTCCTCACAGTCTTTAGCTTTGAGAAACATGATGTCCTCATCAGGGAAGTCAAACTTCATGGGTTGGTAATCATCCATTGGCTGTTGCGCAAGATAATCGGACAAGATACTTCCTTTGATGGCCTTTTGTGAAGTGTACTGAATGTCATACTCTGTCAAGACCATTTGCCACCGTGCAACTCTGCCTGTCAATGCTGGTTTCTCGAAAATATACTTGATAGGATCCATTTTTGAAATCAACAAGGTCGTGTGCCTAACCATATATTGCCTCAATCGCTTAGCGGCCCATGCAAGCGCACAGCATGTCTTTTCAAGCATTGAGTATCGGGACTCACAATCATTGAACTTTTTGCTCAGGTAGTAAATAGCATGCTCCTTCCTACCTGTTTCGTCATGTTGACCGAGAACACAACCCATGGAACCTTCAAGCACTGTCAGATACATTATCAGCGGTCTCCCTTCAACTGGAGGCATTAGAATCGGAGGTTCCTGCAAGTATTCTTTTATCTTATCGAATGCCAATTGGCAATCGTCATTCCACCTGACCGTTTGATCTTTCCTTAACAATTTAAATATTGGTTCGCACGTGGCTGTTAGGTGAGATATGAACCTCGCAATGTAGTTCAATCTACCCAAGAAACCACGAACCTCTCTTTCTGTTCTCGGTTCAGGCATTTCTTGTATTGCTTTCACCTTGGCAGGATCAACCTCGATTCCTCTTTCGCTCACAATGAAGCCCAGTAACTTTCCAGAACGCACCCCAAACGTGCACTTGTTTGGATTTAATCTCAGACGGAACTTTCTCAACCTTTCAAACAGCTTTTTCAGATTAACCAGATGTTCCTCTTCTGTTCTCGACTTGGCAATCATATCATCTACATAACATTCGATCTCCTTATGAATCAAGTCATGAAACAATGTCACCATCGCCCGCTGGTACGTTGCCCCTGCGTTTTTCAACCCAAAAGGCATTACTTTATAACAATATGTACCCCACGGAGTAATGAACGTGGTCTTCTCCATATCTTCAGGTGCCATCTTGATCTGGTTGTACCCGGAGAAACCGTCCATAAATGAGAACACTGAAAATTGAGCTGTATTATCGACCAGCACATCAATATGAGGTAGTGGAAAATCATCTTTCGGGCTAGCTTTATTGAGATCTCGATAATCCACACACATTCTCACTTTTCCATCTTTCTTCGGTACTGGCACGATGTTGGCTACCCATGGAGGATACTTTGTCACAGCAAGAAAACCAGCGTCCCACTGCTTCTGGACTTCCTCCTTAATCTTTAAGGCCATGTCGGGGTGATTCCGACGAAGTTTCTGCTTGACTGGCGGACATTCTTCTCTCAATGGTAGCCTGTGCACGACAATATCCGTATCCAACCCCGGCATGTCTTGATACGACCAGGCGAAGACGTCAACATACTCGCGCAACATTTCCGTCAAAGTTTGCTTCACATCTGCTTGCAAGCTGGCACCAATCCTGATCTCTTTCTTGGCGTCCTTGGTACCAATATTGATGATTTCTACAGTCTCCTGATGAGGCTGGATGACCCTTTCCTCCTGTTTCAACAATCTGGCCAGTTCTTCAGGGAGTTCACAATCTTTCTCATCCCCTTCTTCGGCTTGATAAATCGGATTGTCAAAGTCATACATGGCCATATCAAAATCGTTATCAGTGGTATCCGGAGGATCAAGTCTGCATGAACGGGTTCATGCCTTATTTTAGAATTTATTTTTAAGCAAAACAAAAGAAAATGAAACATTGCCATTTTATATTTTTTGTGCAAAAATAAAAACTGAAAGACAGAGAACAAAATTTGATTGCAAAACGTCCTTTATTAATGATTAAACATTGCAAATGCAACCATGGTGGCCCTACAAATGAATCTATACGCCTTGGGCAGAGCGCAAGATTTTGTCATGCATTATGGTTAGAAAAAACAAAGAAAAATTACTCTGTCTGAAGAGTAACCCGGATGACTTCTTCAACGAACCAGTTCTGCACTTGTTGTCCCGGAACATGAGGGCGTACCCAATTGTCCAGGTCACAATCACTGTCAACACTATCCTCCGTGGCTGCACAAGACTGGTCCATGTAGATAATTCCCCCACTATTGAAAGTAATGGGTCCCCTGCTCCCCGCATCTGAAGTTGTAGAGGGATGATAACCAATACCAAATTTGTCTTCCTTCATTGGGGTCTCTATCAACCTGCCCCAACCTTGGGCGTTGCCTGCCCTGACGACCTCGACAGCTTGTTTGTAAGATGAAATGGAGGTACCAGCCCCAACTGGTACAGAAGAAGACTCAGGTGCATCGTCAATATTGACTGCTTCGAATGATTGGCACAGCATCTCATGAATTTCCCCATCCATTTCAATGTACTTGAACGTGGACAAGTGACTCACAAAGATGTCTTCTTCCCCACACACTGTCACAACCTGCCCTTCAAACTCATACTTCAGCTTTTGATGTAGAGTAGAAGTAACAGCCCCGGCTCCGTGAATCCAAGGGCGTCCCAATAGGCAGCTATATGCAGGTTGTATGTCCATTACATGGAACGTGGATTTGAATACCTGTGGTCCAATTTGTACGGGCAATTCCACCTCACCAAACACAGATCGTCGGGTCCCATCGAATGCTCTGACCACCAATTCACTAGGCCTTAAGATCAAACCATCAACTTCCAGCTTCATCAATGCCTTCTTGGGCAAGACATTGAGTGACGAACCAGTGTCTACCAGTACATGAGATAACACTGCGCCCTTACACTCCATCGTGATATGCAAAGCCTTATTATGGTTTCTTCCTTCAACAGTCAAATCTCTACTTGTAAAGCCCAAGCCATGGCTGACATTAACATTGGAGATTACGCCCTCGAGCTGATTAACAGTAATTTCTTGTGGCACGTACGCACTCTTCAACACTCTCAACAACGCCTGTCGGTGCGCATCAGAGCACAACAATAGTGACAGGATTGAAATCTTTGAAGGGGTCTGATTCAGTTGGTCCACAATCTTATAATCGCTTTTCTTGATTATCTTCATAAATTCTTCCATTTCCTTATCAAAAGTAATCTTTGTCTCTGCTTCAGGTGTAGGTGCACTTTCAACCACCTGTTTACCCTTATCCTTTGCTGCAGCTTCTACTTCCTTATCACTTCTCAAGGTTTGGGGGGCGAACAACCTTCCACTCCTTGTAAAGCCCCCTACACCCCCTACATTATCAATATTTGGTCTGACTGACGACTCAACTTCCTGCTTTTTACCTTCGTAATATACATCTGCCCCATAGTGCCATGGGATAGCTTTCGTAGACGTGAACGGAATTGGTCCTGGCACCGTGATAGTGACAGGACTGGGCCTTTCTGGCGCAACACTCGCCACGGGAACTGCATTGACCGGCATTAGAATCTCAGCGGGAGTGTAATAGATGGTCACGGTTGATATCTCATCAGTGTCTTTCACAACTCTGTCGAACTGTAGACATCCTTCATCGATCAGATTCTGTAAACCCATCTTCAACTTATCACAGCCGTTCTCCTGATTCATGCACTCAGAGCAATCTTGATTACAACCCGGGAACACCTGTCCCTTCAATAAACAATCTTTTACAACCAACAAAGAAGTTTTCACTTGATGAACGTCTAACACCAAATTCAATCTCCTCCCATCTTCAATAGCGTACACATTTGCTGCGCTATGATCAGGCATGGGATGCTGAGTAATATTAGGAGCGGGAGAGAAATTGATGGCTTTAGCATCAATCAAATCTTGTACTTTATGATGGAAAGCCCAGCATTTTTCAATGGAGTGCCCCTGAGCACCTGAGTGGAACTCACAACGAGCATTAGCATCGAAGTTAGGTGGCAGGTTTCCGGCAACCGGAGCTTTCATAGTACGGAGTTCTACCAACTTTAACTCGAGTAGCCGGGGCA
Source organism: Lathyrus tuberosus (assembly GCA_022829125.1). Classification (NCBI taxonomy): domain Eukaryota; kingdom Viridiplantae; phylum Streptophyta; class Magnoliopsida; order Fabales; family Fabaceae; genus Lathyrus; species Lathyrus tuberosus. The sequence continues at coordinate 1,836,924 of JALAZF010000770.1, read as the reverse complement.
ACAGCGCGGCATAAGTCATAGGGAGAGGATCCATCTTACGATCCCTCTGTCTAGACCTTTGCTGGAAAAAAGGTTGTTGCTGTTGAACTTGTTGTTGGGGTTGTTGTTTCTGAACAGACGGTGTGGGGATTGTCACAGCATCTACCTGATAATAAGCTCGAGAACGCCCTCTGCCTCGTCCTCTAAACACAGCATTCGTATCACCTTCTCTTCTTTTCTGGTTACTAGCAAACGGTTTCTTCGTCCCCGAAGAGCCAGCCCCACTCACATCCTGGATCTTTCCAAGCTTTAACAGACTTTCTATTCTTTCTCCCGCAATCACAATATCAGCAAATCCAGTTGACGGACAAGCAGCTAATCTATCCAGATAGGCCCCTTGCAAGGTGCCCATGAACATATCTGCCATTTCTCTGTCTGATAAGGGAGGTTGAACCTGGGCAGCCATTTCCCTCCACCTCTGTGCATATTCTTTGAAACTCTCCTTGGCATTTTGTGACAATCCCTGCAATTGGGTGCGGTTGGGCGCCATGTCAATATTATATTGGTATTGCTTCAGGAACGCTTCTGCCAGATCTTTCCAATTCTTCACAGCAGCTCTATTCAACTTCATATACCAGGTCAAGGACGCCCCAGCCAGACTGTCCTGAAAATAGTGCATCCATAGCTTCTCGTCATCCGTATGGGCTGAAATCTTCCCAAAGTAAGCTTGAAGATGCGTTTGGGGACACGCATTGCCGTGATACTTATCGAAAGTAGGAGGCTTGAATTTAGGGGGAATTCTGACTCCTGAGACCAGCCCCAAGCTGGTAACATCAATACCCATAGAGTTCTTGCATTCTATGGCCCTGATCTTCTCTGCTAACTCATCATACCTTCGATCCCCTTGATTACCCACATCAGCATCCAGCAGAGTAAATTGGTCTTCCAGAGTATCCTCAAGAGTAACACCAGCATGCCTACCATTCCCATTACCCCGATTGTTACCACCAGGAGGAGGGTTGCCACCGGGAGGAGGAATGCCATGTCCCTGTGAATTGTCATGATGATCACCTTCGGGCCCGTTGTCGGGACGCTCTACCAGAAGCCTCAGTCTCTCCTGATTTTGCGCCATGCCAGTCATGAGGGTCATGAACTGGTCCATACGCGCCCTCATTTCAGCCAAATCACTTTGCACTTGATCCATGATTCTTACTTGATTCCTTCGCGTCGAATATCGGTGAATATGACTCTCCGCTATAATGCCTGAAACCAAATAAAGGTTAGAGACCCCGCAACGAGTACCTGAAAAGCAAGTAACAAAAATGCAAAATGATATGCAATGCCATGCAATGCCATGTTTGTCATTTCCGAGGTGCTTTATACCCTGATTCCAATCCCACCACAGAAATCTGAAGACCAGAAATTGTGATATAAAGAGACGTGTCGTGGTCATGTGCTTGTGTGCAGCTATCTGATAAGGAATAATTCTGAATAAAACTGCTCATACTCATTCAACGAAGTAATCAAGTATATTTAAGAAAGGTTCAACCGCAAATGCAATACAAGGAAAAATGGATCCATCAACAAGCCTGATGGTAACCATTAACAACAAAATATAAGGAAAAGAACATCAGTCTGACAATTCCACACCCTTCAGCTTATCACTTGAGTATTTGATCTCCTCAAAAAGTATACGGGTACGCTGGTGATTCGGCTTTTCAATCATTTCTTTGATCAAGACATCCCTTTTCTCAAGAGCTTCAGTTAAAGAACCCATATGCAGCATCAGAGCCTCGTCATCACACACTCCTTTGTGTCTCTTTATGCCAGCTTGCGTCTTGAGTATCTCCCTTTCTATCATGACTTCTTCAAGCTCTTTCTTGGTATTCTTCAACTGGCTTCTAGCTTCTTCTAACTGTTCTTGACTTTTATCGAGACTTTCCCGATACTTTCTCCTCTGCTCATGTGCCTTTTTAAGTTCCTCGTCTTTAGTCTTCGACTGATCCTTTAACTCGGCATTTTCAATTCTGACTTCATCCCAAGCTTGACGAAGTTGAGCTAATGAATCCTTGCTTCGGGCTAAAGCCTGTTTTGTAATCTTGTGAGCCTGACTAGTGTCATCTGCTCCCAGAGTAAGTTTCCGAAAGTACCGAGCTCGGTCATCAAAATCTTCCTCTTTGTCAGCCAAGGTTTTTTCCGCTTTCAAGGCTCTCTTTTCCAACTCTTTGTTGTCAGCTAGAGCTTTCTGAAGGCATCTGCTCATTCCAGAATTCTCTATCTGCAACTCTCTGACCATTTTCTTCCACTTCTCACATTCTTCAATAGCCACCATAGTGGGTTGTTCTGGCTGTGCTGAACATAAAAGAGGTCCCCTTGAAAAGGGTAAAAGCAATTCCTTTACTTTCGTCTCAATCCACCTGTCATATTCAGGATAAGATCTACAATCTCCTTTTCCAAAAACTGCTTTTCCAATTTTGTGCTTATCTTTCCAAGCATTCACTACTTCTACCACCTTTGCATCTTTAGTTCCTGTAAAGAATAAAGATTCTTCCACATCTTGCTCTGTAGGAGGATATCTGGAAGGATACCCAAACTGTCGGATGGCCAAAACTGGATTATAATTAATCCCTCCTTTTCTGCCAATCAAAGGCACATTTGGAAAATTTCCGCATCTTGTGACAAGCTCTATTCTCAACAACCGGTGATCAAACCATACAATGTTATCAGCAGTTAAACTCATCAATCGTTTAGACCATTTCGCCACATCTTTGGTTTCCACAAAGGCACCTGTCTGAGGCAAATGTTTGAAAAACCAATGACTCAGCAGTGGAGTGCAACAACTAACAGATCCTCCCCTCCTTTTCTCATTCTTGTAATGCACGGAATGATAAAAATCTCCTAACAAAGTAGGGACTGGATTTTTAAGGACAAAAACTCTCGTTGCTTGCATATCCACAAAGTCTTGCTGATTGGGAAAGAAAACTAGGCCATATATGCAGAGAGCCAGAATGGAATTGTAAACCGTCCAATTTTTAGCACTTGCAGCCTCTTGGGCCTGTCCAGCCAGAAATTCTAAATGAAATCCGCTAACTCCATTTTTACTGCTCACACCGCTCTTTATCAATGTCTGATCCATTTGTAAAGCAGCAGCAATTTCTTTTACGCTGGGAGAACTACCAGAGAAGAATGGTATTGCCGACGTGATCGGAATTCCCAAAATAAATGAGAATTCTTCCAGTGTTGGCATCAAAATGTAATCTGAAAAAAGAAAGCACCTCAACGAAGGCTCGTAGAACTGCAGCAGAGTGTGTAAAGCATCATGCTCATACTTGGTGATTGTACGGACCATCCCAACCAAATTCCCGTAGCTCTTCTGAAACCTATCAAGAATACCCGGACCAGCCATATCTATAACTTTGAGCAATGAATCCAAGACAGGATCTGGAAACTTGTAAGACACATTGTTCTTTCTCTCGGCGACGATCTCTGTTGAACCCATGGATTGGAATCAGAAATGTATTATGCACCTGAAAATGACAAACATAACTGTTATGATATGATAATGCAATGCAAAAGGGCATGTGATCAGGTAATCAAGTGTCGGTGTCTGTAATGAACTGTGTGCACTGTGTCTCTGTACTGAGTCTGGCAATATCTGAGATGAACACTTAAATCACTGTCATAAGATACAATGTCTGAAATCATCATAGAATCACAAGTAAGGTAGGTAGGAGGCTGGGTTTCCTGCAAACCTGTAAACATCCCGCCCATACTCACATGTGGTTCTTAGAAAATAAGGCTTGTCAGCTTCAGAGGTTTGAGAAGCAATAGCACATTCAGCCCGTAGGATACAATGCTATGCCAATCAAAGAGGTCGTCCACTGACTCCCCTTAGAAAATAAAAGTCATCCTATGCAAGTTCCAAAGTGGGCCCTCGGGTGCGAATGGGTTTGCCACAGAATGTGGTCTGCCATTGTCACCACTAAAGAGGGATATTTCCACTAAGGTCCTCATGATCGGTCACTAGAGTCGACAGCTCTCTAGATCTACATCCTGGAATACGCAAGATGCGTATGCCACGACGTGTCCCAAGATAGCCTCATCTAGCTGTGAATTTCGTGAACACCCAACGCACTCCAAACGGCACGTAGGTCCCACTACTCTCCACTCTAATTCTAAGTGTATACTCAAGCCTGTGTAATGGGCTTATCTCTCAGAAATCCCGCCCGCCAAACAGAAAACAACACAGTCCAGTATAGCATAATATATCATATGAAATGAAAATGCTAAAATACGGTAAATACAGTAATGTACAGTAAAGCAGTAAATAACCATACAATAAAACAGTAAATACAACACAACAGTAAACACCCAATGAAAGAAAAACAGACAAGCGCTAGGATTGACTCGCTTAGGGATGGACCAGCAATAGGTCAACCGCAATACTCCCCAGCAGAGTCGCCAGCTGTCGCTCCCGGGATTTTCATCCTAGTACAAATGCGAAAGTGGCACCGAACAGAGTCGCCAGCAATGTGTATTTATCCCAAGAGAGGGAAAGGAAACACCGCGTAAACCTGAGGGAAAGGAAAAGCATGGTCTTACGACCAAGAGAAGTGGGTAAGGGAGTCGGTTACGCGAGAGGAAGGTATTAGCACCCCCTCACGTCCATCGTACCCGATGGGATCCACGCTTGCTTGTCTCGATCAAAAGGGTGTAAAGAAAGGAATACTGAGAAAGAACTGAAAAAGGAAAGGAGAAAGAGAAACAAATGTAGGGAAAATAAAAGAAGTGCTCGCATGGGCCCTACCCCACTGCCTACGTATCTCATCAGGAGCATGAGAATCAGAGCGACGTAGTTCCCCTCACTAGGGATGAATTGTTTGTGTTTTTTAGAGAACGGCTGACGTTCTAGCTCAGGTGTTGCAGGCTCGCTGGTCCGAGTGCGTTACCATCTTGCAAGAGAACGAGTAGAAGCGCGTTCGTGCGTTGAGAGTGAATGAGGTGAGAAAAGAATTCCCGAAGGAAAGACATTATTGTTTGTTTTTGTCTTTTAAGAGTTTTTTCATTTGTTTGCATATGATAGTGTATCTGAATCTTAGTCATTGGAATGTGTACATCCTCACATTCCAAGATGGAATGGGTAAGAAAGCACACTAAGAGTGAAGAAGACCCCCACACTTAGTTCCAATTGTCAAGGTTCAAACACACTAGCATACTTGTGTTTATTAAGTGTTTTGTTGATTAAGAAATGAAGAAGTGTTCTTTATTATTTGCACCTTCAACAAGTATTGCATTTAAGTCCCTCATACAAGATCAAATGTTTAACACATTGACCCAAGATGGGCTATATGCTATACATTCTAAGATTATAAGAGAAGACCCCTTATAACCTTTTCTTTATATGAAAGGCCTAAATGCAATAAATGCCTACCTTTATTATATGTTTTGAATTTTCTTTGAGATGAGAAGATGAAAGACTCAAGAGAGGATAAAGGTAAAAATCTATATGGACTAAGACTCCATCCTAATTGATTAGTTAAGGGAGTGATCCTAAGGTTTGTGAGGTTTCAACCTAACGTCTAAAGAAAGAATGAATTAAACAATTCACTTCTAAAGTAGAAGATGAATTGTAATTCACAAAGGGAAAGTGATGAGTTATTAAAAGAAAGCACATAAGTGCTTAACAAAACATGGAATTGTAAAAGAGAAAGGATAGAAGTTGAATGTGGATTCCTTATCCACACTCAATTGAAACTTACCAAAGCCCCTACATGGTTAGCACAATCACTTACAAGTAAAGTAAGAAAATATAATGAACAAATCAAATTCAAACAAGTTGACAAACAAAGTGAAATGAGATTGAATGCTATACATGCTTCCAAGTCAGAATGTAACTCATATTTACACAACCTAATGTTATCCTAAATGGGCATACTAAATCATGCAAACAAAATCTCAATCCAACAAGAAGCAAAGAAGAAAAGGTGAAGTGATGTGAATGTGGTTCATACTTGTGAAACAAGTGACTTAAGGTGCAAGATAAACATCAAACATGCAAAGATGAAACCCAAATGTCACAATCAGAAGTCAATTAACATGCTATACATCCTCAAACAAAACCACAACTCATGGCACAAGTGCCTTCATGATCAAGCAAACCAAACATGAGGCATGCATTCACAAAATGAACAAGTTAAACTTCATGCTTCAAACAAATAGCAAACATGCTTCAAAAATTATGACTTTCACCAATCAAACACCTTAAACACATGCCATTAACATATCAAGTCCACAAGCAATGGATCAGAACCAAAGTCACCCAACAATTAGGTCAAAGTCTCATGGAAGCTTCATGCATTCATGCTCAAAGCAACACATCAAAAGTCATCCAAAAAAGACTTAAAAATCATCTCATAAATCTCAAACATACCTCAACATATTGTGACCACAATGCAAAAAGAAAGGCATCAAAATCATTTTTTATGATCAAGAACAAAAATGCACAAAATCATATGTCACATTAAGTATGCATACAAATGGAAATTCAAAAGAAATAATGGAACAGGGGCAAAATGGTCATAAAATCAGAAAATAAAATCATGAAAAATTTCCTAAATGTTTTAAGAATACACATGAATTTTTGTGGAATTTTATTATGCATTTTAGTATTTTTAAAAATTGAAAATCAAACGCGTATGTAAAATGAAAATAAAAATAAAATGCAATATGAGAGGGGGGTATGAATATAGCAAATCAGCATGTTCAAATCACATGGGCCTCAAAATTGGGGGTGTGGATAGTATTCTGATTTGGGTCCATTTACGCGCAAAACACCATAACAAACATGCACCTTCAGTCAACAAACTTGACTCACTATTAACCATTGGATCAAGTCAAAGTCATGCTAAAGTCAAAGTAAGCAAGATCAAAGCTCATGCGTGAGGGAACATACTCATAACTATGTACTGCACCGCACCATGTTTAAATGAATCAGAAAATTGGCACATGACATGCACGCCCTTTTTTAATGTGCTGGCACGTTTTCACGCATTGGATCAACAAAATCACACGGCTGACATTCAAACTGGCAATGAAACCCTAGCACAAAGCTACCGGCCGGAGAGGGACCTCCGGTCACCTTCTCCGGTCACACACCACCGTCTGCAACTTCACATGTTCACAGAAATGTACAATACGCATACCAAAATGAAGCTGAGCTCATGTAGATCAAGAATGCACACTTATTTTTCACATATCAAGCACGTGCACAAAGAACAGAAGAGATCAAGTCCTGCCCTAAGTTTTCAACTATGCCTCTAAAGGCCTATCAACTAGCCAGACAAATTCTTGAGCTTATAAGAAGCCTCAAGAACCTGAAAACCACTTCAAATCAAGTCTATAATGGTGGAAATTCGTACCTGAAGATTTGAGACCTTGAGATGTTCTTCAGAAAACCAGAGATGCTGCTTCCTCTTTGAGCTTCTTTTGGCCAAATAAAGGCTTAGATGCAGTGGTGGATGATGATTCAATGGAGAAGAAATGAAATCCAAGCTTCAAAACCAGTTGCAAGGTAGTGAAATTGAGAAAGAATCAGAGAGATTCTGAAGTGAAAATGGGGAAATGAACAAGGTGAAGCTCGAGAATCAATGGCAATGGTGAGATTGAGAGAGAAGAAGAGCAAGTTTCTGAAGTGAATGTGTGAAAAATGAAGTTGGAAATGAAATTTGAGAGTGTGATTTTTATTTATAGTGTGAGCTAACCATGGTTTAATGAGTGGAGTTAACTGAGTTGGATGAGTTAAAGTGAGTGCACCCTAACTAACTGAGTCAAGTTAGTTAGGGGCGAGTTATTGAGGCTGAGTTATGGTGAGGTCAAGCTCATGACAGTTATGGTGGAAGGGAGAAAAGGAGAGTGAAGCTGCCAATCTGTGCATCAGAAACTTGCTAAGCAAGTTTGTTCCTTCTATTCTCATGTATGGCACGTGACAGTGTGCATTATGTAAGTAACTTGTGCTTGGTTGAAAGAGGAAACAAAAGTGAGGAGGTGTTTGTGGTGTGACTGAACCAAATCATGCAGCATGTCATCAATGTATCAGTGTCAACATATGGTGGTTTATGGAGGTTTTTCTCTCTACTCAATGACTGCCTTAGGGAGTTTATGGGTTCATTTGAAAGAGGGTACATTGGGGAACAATATTGGTTTGAAAATTGAAGTGAAATGAGGTCTCAAACATGTCTAAAAATAGCTATGAACACAATGGTTCACAACTGGTTGGTGGGCGTGGCAAAAGGTTGGCTGGCAAGGCAATTGGGCACACAAAATTTCAGCACAAACAACATGACTTTGAACCCTCCAAACTATCTCATAACTTGGTTAAATCAAAATTTTCACAACATCAACATTGAAGAGGACACTACAAGGAACAACTTTGATGTTGAAAAGTTTTTCATTTGAGGCCTTTAACCATGAGAAAAATGAGTGGACATTTGGCCCACCAACTGTTTGTTAAAATGATTGCGCGCGTGACCTGAAAATCTTGGTCATGACCTAGTTTTGAACCTACTTTCCTCCAACTTTGATCAATCATATCTCTCTCAATTTTTATCCAATGGAGATGTTCTACACATGGATTTGAAGCTTAAAACAAGATCTTTCATTGAGGCAGAGTGATTTTTTCATTTGGTGCTCCAAATTTAAATGGCCTTGGTTCAAATTCTGATGCAAAATGGCCAAAACTTGCTATTTTTAGTAACCCTACTTCATCCAAAAATGGCAACTTTCCACATCTTGATTTTTTCATGATTCCTTTGGAGTTTCTTGACCAAATTTTGTACATTGGACATATGCAACATGAATTTCATGATTTTGGGCTCAAAAAGTCAAGAGTTGACTTTTTCCTCTGATTATTTGACTTTGCCCCAATTTCTCTGATTCTTGATCTTTCTTCCAATTGAACCACTTCTAAAACCAATTGAGATGCAATTTTCCACATACATACACTTAGGGACATATGGAATACCATGACATCAAGTTTTGTCCAAAAAATCAGAGATACCCTGATTTAATTGGAAACCCTAATTTCAGCCCCTTCTGGTTAGGAGGAAAAAGTGCAGTCTTCAATTTCAAATTCCTCAGAGCATGTTGTGTATCCTCTTAAAGGATGATGAGAAATGCCACTTGAGAATGACTTTGAATCAATGAGCTATCTCTTTTGAGGGTTTTCCTTCAATTTTTGAACCTCTTGCATAGTGAAAGATGTAGTGCTTCAATCTCCCATTGTATCTCTTATCCTTGAGGTTGTGGAAGATCAATTGAGATGGGATGAGACATGAAAGACCTCTTGGCTTGCCTTGAGGGCACTTGATTGACCTTTTGTGCTTTGAATGATCCCTTGATTGTCCACCTTCCACCTGATCACATGCCCTGATGGTAAGAAGGATGCCATGCTTCATTTTTCTATGTTAAATGCAATGCAATGCTAATGAGATGGATATGATATGATAAATGATAATGCCATGCTATGATGCCAAAAGGGAAGAGCAAATTTTGGGGTATTACACCCAGATGAAAATTTCCATCTGGAGGCCCTGGTCGACCAAAACCCTAATTTGGTGACACTGTCGATCTTGAGACTTGATCCACCTAGAAGGGAGCAGCCTTGTGCTTAATCCTTGAAGTGGGAGTCCTTTTTGATCCATTATGGATATTTAAGAGATTATACAAGTTGAAGATCATGCCATTTCTTGATTGATCCTTTGTCTAAGCACTCAGAGAGGGCTTGAAACCCTAATTTTGATTGTATTGGATGCTCACCCATCTTTGGGGAGACTGATGAAGCATGATGGTTCATCCATATTGTGATGATGATTTTCACAATGATGGGAAATCTAAGTGGTCAAAATTTGGGGTATTACAGATGCCCCTATTTAATCTTCTTGGACCCGAAGGTGTGAATGACGAAGGGATTCGGGCATTCGGGGTGCAAGAGGATTAAATATCGGAATACCCGAAATTTTGATGGTGGTTATGAATGGTAGCTTACGCATTCATCTTCTTTAGCTAAGCAATGATGCTTAGAAAAGGTAAACTTCCCCTCGATCCTAGTTTCCTACCAAGGAACTGGTCTCAGTCTCTTTTGAAATAAACTTCCCCTCGATCCTGGTTTCCTACCAAGGAACTGGTCTTGGTTTCTTTTGAACTTCCCCTCGTTCTTGGTTTCCTACCAAGAACTGGTCTTAGTTTCTTTTGAACTTCCCCTCGTTCTTGGTTTCCTACCAAGGAACTGGTCTTAGTTTCTTTTGTCAACTTCCCCTCGATCCTGGTTTCCTACCAAGGAACTGGTCTTAGTTTCTTTTGAAATAAACTTCCCCTCGATCCTGGTTTCCCACCAAGGAACTGGTCTTAGTTTCTTTTGTCAATAAACTTTATTGGCAAGGGACGCTATGTGTAGCGGTTTTCCTTCAAACTTCTCGCCGAATTTTCCTGGGGAGATGCCATTTGAGTAGAAAATGTTTTGTTGTCAGACTTGCTGAGGAACCCATTCGTCTGAGTTGTAGAGGTACACAAACTCCTCTTGGAGACGCCATTTGTCGATTCTACTGGGGAAAGCGAGTCTCTTGAGAGACTGTTTTCGTTTGGGGTTACATCATACTTTTCTCGGGATCTTCCCGGAGAAATGCCATATGATGGGATCCAATTTTGAGGTGCCAATGACCTTCTCATCAGTGGTTTTTCGGAGCAAAACTGGCGTGCTGCCGAATCTCTGATCACGAGGCTTTCTCTGTGGATTTTCCTTAATCCGGGAAAGCAAGGATATCATCTTCAATGGCGAAGAGTGATGCTTATTGAAAGTTTTCTCTGGCTTTTCAGAGGTTCAAGTTATCAAAGTGGTCAAGGACCAACTTCTTTCCAGAATTAAACTGGAAGCGAGGTTGTTCAGACACAACATTTCCTGACGAGGCAAGAACTGACAACTCGATTAAGAGGACTTCTACCACTAGGGGATAAGACCGACTAGAGGGATAGTGATGCAATATGAAATGTGAATGCAAATAAAAAATGCATGATGTATGTATGTATGTGCTGACAAAACAGACGCAACATACAGACTAAGAGATGAACACAATTGGATACTCGGCCATCGCGGGGCGAAGAAGTACCGTTGATTCAAAATAGCAATTCCACCTTGCTTAGGAGAGATAGTCCCATTGGGAGCTATGTTGATCGGGCTTAGGAGATGAGAACTCGGCCGAGGATGTCAGACGAAACAAGGTCTCTGACACAGTTGATCCCTTCATTCAGGCGAACTGGTTTAGAAGGAGTACTTGATTCTGCACTTTGAAGTTCGCTTACTTCGGGAGAAGCGATCGATGTTCTTCTGATGTTCAACAGTCAAAATAAATGCCATCTTTAATTTAAAAGCAGAAAAAGTTTAACAAGTAAATTTGTTTTATTTCAAGAATCGCTGATTAAGTTTAAACAACGTCGTTCTGTAAAGCTAAAACAAGTAAAGAATTACAAACAAAAGCACAAGGGCTCAAATTTTATTGATAAGATGGAGATCAGCCAAACGCGTGATTCCAAAGAGTATATACAAAGTTAGAAAATGGTAATTTACAGGGAAAAGGGCTACGTTGAAACATAACGACCACTATCGTTCTACCGACTTTGAGTTCGGGACATCCTGAGCTTCCGTCGAAGATGACCTTTGACTGGAGATTTCCTCCGATAGATGATGCTGTAACTGCTGCTGAGGGACTTGCCTCTGTTGAACATAGTTACTTGCCATTATCCCTAATTTTTGCTTGGATTGTACTATGAGATTTCCAATCCATCGGGATGATTTTTTTTCCATGTCTCTAACTTTTGCCTGGACCGCCCTTTCGGGTTTTCAATCCACCAAGACGTTTTTTTTTTAGGCGAAGTATTTCTTGACTACATCAACATTCGTGGGGTAGGCAAATTCCTCTCCGTCCATGGTTGCAAGTCTTAAGGCGCCGCCTGAGAAAGCTTTCGTGACCACATAGGGGCCATCATAATTTGGGGTCCATTTGCCCCGAGAGTCAGTGAGAAATGATTGTATCTTCTTGAGCACGAGGTCTCCTTTTTTGAAAATACGAGGTCGGACCTTTTTGTCGAACGCCCTTTTCATTCTCTGTTGATATAACTGACCGTGGCATAGTGCCGTGATTCTCTTTTCTTCGATCAGGTTCAGTTCGTCGTGTCGACTTTGACACCACTCAGCTTCGGTGAGCTGAGCTTCCATCAATACCCGGATTGATGGGATCTCTACTTCTATAGGGAGCACTGCTTCCATGCCATATACTAGAGAGAAAGGGGTTGCCCCTGTTAAAGTGCGGATAAATGTTCGATAACCGTGAAGAGCAAAGGGTAGCATTTCATGCCAATCTTTATAGGTTACAACCATCTTTTGAACGATCTTCTTGATGTTCTTGTTAGCCGCTTCTACTGCTCCGTTCATCTTTGGTCGGTAGGGAGATGAGTTATGGTGTTCGATCTTGAACTCTGCACACAACTCTTTCATCATCTTATTGTTCAAGTTAGATCCATTGTCAGTAATGATCTCGCTTGGAACACCATAACGGCAGACGATATTGTTTTTGATAAATCGGACCACCACTTGTCGGGTTACATTGGTGAATGACGCCGCTTCGACCCACTTGGTGAAATAATCAATGGCTACCAGGATGAACCGATGTCCGTTTGAAGCCTTGGGCTCAATCATACCAATCATGTCGATTCCCCATATGGAAAATGGCCACGGGGAAGAAAGAACTTTGAGATGTGATGGCGGTACATGAATTTTGTCGGAGTATATCTGACACTTGTGACACCTCCTCATGTACTTGTAGCAGTCGGATTCCATGGTCAACCAATAATACCCGGCCTTGAGAATTTTTCTCGCCATTGTGTGTCCGTTGGCATGAGTGCCAAAGGATCCTTCATGAATTTCTTTCATGAGCATGTCTGCTTCTGGTCTGTCGACGCATCGGAGCAAGACCATGTCAAAATTTCTCTTATAAAGAGTGTCACCGCTCAGGAAGAAGTTTCCATCCAATCTTCTGAGGGTTTTCCTGTCTTTTCTGAGTGCCCCAGATGGGTACTCTTGTTTCTGAAGGAAGCATTTGATATCGTGATACCAAGGTCTATCGTCTATGACTGCTTCAATCGCGAAGATGTAAGCGGGCTGTTCAAGGCGCATGATGTCGATCTTAGGTATGTCATTCCATCGACCTACACTAATCATGGAAGAGAGAGTGGCTAATGCATCAGCCATGTGATTCTCATTACGAGGGATGTGATGAAAGTCGACTCTGTTGAAGAAGGGTAACAACCTCCTTGCATAGTCTTTGTAAGGAATCAATCCTGATTGGTATGTGTTCTAATCTCCTTTTATCTGGTTAATAACCAGGGCTGAATCGCCGTATACGTCCAAGTTTTTGATCCTTAAATCAATCGCTTCTTCGAGACCCATGATACATGCTTCGTATTCGGCCTCGTTGTTCGTACATTTGAACGTAAGTCTGGCAGTGAAAGGAATGTGGGTACCCTGAGGGGTAACAATGATTGCCCCAATTCCGTTTCCATAATGATTGACTGCTCCGTCAAAGATAAGTCCCCACTGGGAACCTGGCTCTGGCCCTTCACTGGGTAGCGGTTCATCGCAATCTTTCATTTTTAGATACATGACATCTTCGTCTGGGAAGTCAAACCTGATTGATTCTTGATCGTCAATCGGTTGATGAGCCAAATGATCGGCTAAAATACTTCCTTTAACGGCTTTCTGAGCATGGTACTCTATGTCATATTTTGATAGTAACATCTGCCAACGGGCAATCCTTCCCGTGAGAGCAGGTTTTTCGAAAACGTACTTGATTGGATCCATTTCGGAGACCAACCAAGTAGTATGACGAATCATGTACTGGCGAAGACGTTTGGCTGCCCAAGCCAAAGCGCAACAAGTTTTCTCAAGCATTGTGTACCGAGTCTCGCAGTCGGTGAATTTCTTGCTTAGATAGTAAATGGCAGACTCTTTCCTTTTAGTTTTGTCTTGTTGGCCAAGTACACATCCCATTGAGTCCTCTAGGACTGTGAGGTAAATGATCAGTGGTCTCCCTTCCACTGGAGGTGATAGAATCGGAGGATTCAACAGGTATTTCTTAATACTGTCGAAGGCAGTTTGGCAATCTTCTGACCAAACGCAATCCTGGTTCTTTTTGAGTAATTTGAAAATCGGCGCACATGTCGCGGTCATAAGGAATATGAATCTGGAGATGTAGTTCAAACGTCCCAGGAATCCTCTGACTTGTTTTTCAGTTTTCGGAGAAGGCATTTCTTGAATGGCTTTGACCTTGTCAGGATCAACTTCAATTCCTTTCTGGCTGACGATGAACCCTAGTAATTTCCCCGAACGGACACCGAAGGTGCACTTGTTAGGATTCAAGCAGAGCTTGAATTTTCTTAGACGTTCGAACAATTTTGACAGATGTTCAACGTGCTTATCCTCTGTTCTTGGTTTTGCAATCAAATCATCGACATATACCTCGATTTCTTTGTGTATCATGTCATGAAACAGAGTAGTCGTGGCCCTTTGATAGGTTGCCCCGGCATTCTTCAAACCGAACGACATTACCTTGTAACAAAAGGTACCCCATGGGGTAATGAACGAAGTTTTCTCCATGTCTTTCGGCGCCATTTTGATCTGGTTATAGCCCGAGAATCCATCCATGAAGGAGAATACTTTGAACCTTGCTGTGCTGTCTACCAGCACGTCAATGTGTGGTAAAGGAAAGTCGTCCTTTGGACTTACCTTGTTCAGATCTCTGTAATCAACACACATTCTGACCCTTCCATCCTTTTTGGGAACGGGTACGATGTTGGCTAACCATTGAGGATATTCAGATGTAGCGAGGAAACCCGCGTCGATCTGTTTCTGCACCTCCTCTTTGATTTTGATGGCCATGTCTGGGTGAGTGCATCTCAACCTTTGCTTTACTGGCGGACATTCCGATCTTAGCGGTAAGTGATGTTCCACGATGTTGGTATCCAACCCTGGCATATCCTGATAGGACCAAGCGAATACATCGGGGAATTCTTTGAGAAGCTTTATCAAACCCTCTCTGGTAGTTGGACTGAGCAGTGCCCCAATCCTGATTTCTTTTCTCTCTTTTTTTGAACCCAAGTTTACCGTTTCCAACGGCTCTTTGTGAGGTTCAATGGACCTTTCCTCTTGTCTGAGTAGTCGGGAGATCTCTTCTGGAATTTCGTTGTCATTTTCTTCTTCAGCCTCGAATACCGGGAACTCAAAGTTGGAAGAAGGCATCGGATCGTATGTTTCAACGGGGTTTAAAACAAGTAATCAGCATGACATGATGATTCGTGTTTATAAGAGATAGAGAAAATGTAAGTGTCTGCAGTGTATTTATTTTACTGCTTGTTTTTATTTTTGAATTGTTTTTTAGGATTACCATTTTCTGAAAAAAGCGAAAAGAGAAAACAGCAAATAATGCGGGAATTACAGAACGACGTTATTTTATTAATGAACAAGTCGAATCTTGAAACTACAGCCCTATAAAACAAAACTCTGTCGCTTTGGGCGAAGCGAAGAGGGAAATTTACAGAAAGTGAGCCCTATCAAAACATCCGTTTCACCTGGGCAGGGTGAAAGGTTAAAGATGGCAATTACTTTGACTGACGAACGACCTTCGGAACTTCGATAGCAACCCATTGGCAGTGAACTCCTCGGTGAATCACAAAGTCTGGCACCTTCCTTGATTTGTCTTCAGAAATAACGCTGATTTCTAGTGGAGCAGGATCATTGGAATCTGTTTCCCAAGCAGAATTGTCGTAGGAGGATACCTCTGTTGCATTTTGCATAGCATTGGTGCTCTCAGCTGTATCTCCCCATCCAGTTGACTGGATATCTTCGAGCCTGATACGAGAGCTTTCGGGAGCAGTGTACTTGACCATAAAGTCGTATTTTCCACTTGGTTGTCCCAGAGTGTCCCAAACTTCTTTGGAACTGGAGAAGTCATCCCTCTCGATGACGTTGACCTCGGGAAAAGCATAGTTGATGAATTCTAGTCCTGCAAACGTTGCGAATTCATCTTCATGTTGAGTAGCTTCTGAATGACCTGAGTGTTGATCCCATGACATGGTGGGGACACAAGTATTCTGTTCAATGATGCTCAACTGAGTTTCATTACTCGGCTGACTTTCTGGCCCCAAGTCTCCTGGGTAAGGTTGCCACATTGGCAGACCATCCATCAGGCCATAGTAGGTAGAGTCAAAGTTGTCTTTCATTAGAGTGTCTTCCTCTAATGAGTTTGGCGGAGCACGACATCCTTCTGGATCACAACCTCCGTATATCAGCTCGACATCTGATCTTGGTATAAATCTCGGACTTTCTGTAGGAAAGAAAAAAGGCATAGGCACCTCTTCCTGAGACATATAGCCGTCCTTGTTAAGGTAGGACTTCCATTCTTCATCCGTGTCAGAGGAATCTTCCTCATTGATAGCATGAACTGTCTGAGATACTGGGTGAAGAAAACCTCCACTGTGGAAGAAGTTTTGAAGGGGATGAAAACTTTCATCGTTGGCAACTGTCTGGGTACAGGTTGCAGAAAAACCAAGACCCTTCTTTGTTTTATTGTCAATAGGGATGACAAGCCGTCCCCATCCTGTCGTATCGGTACTCTCGACCGCTTTGATAGCATCTTTGTATGAAGAAATTGAAGTTCCTTCTTCGGATTGATCGTTCTTGCTCACCGATAGTGCTTGGAACTGAGTTCCAATAACCTCCTCGGGTTCTACACAAGCAGATGATGATAAGTTACTCACAAGCAAGGCTTGTTCCCCACAAACCGTGACAAGTTGATCGTTCTTGACGAACTTTAGCTTTTGGTGAAGGGTTGAAGTAACCGCTCCAGCCTGATGTATCCAAGGTCTTCCTAATAAACAACTGTATGTTGCCCGGATGTCCATGATCTGGAAAGTGATTTGGAAAGTGTGAGGACCAATAGTTATGGGAAGATCAACTTCGCCGATAACTGTTTTTCTGGATCCGTCGAATGCTTTGACGACGACCTCGCTGACTCTCATCGGAGGGCCCTTAAATGATAATTGCGTTAAAGTAGACTTCGGCATAACATTCAGGGTTGACCCTGTGTCTACCAGTACGTTGGCTAAAGCATCGCCCTGGCAGTTAACTGTAATGTTGAGCGCCATGTTATGACGACGACCCTCTTCAGGTAATTCCTCATCACTAAATCCCAAATTATTGCAGGAAGTGATGTTAGAGACAATGCTATCGAATTGTCTGATTGTTACATCCTGTTCCACAAAGGCTTGCTCCAAGACTTTCTGTAGAGCCTCTCTGTGTGCTTCTGAACTGAGTAACAGTGATAATACTGAGATCTTTGAAGGAGTCTGTAACAGTTGATCAACAATGTTATATTCACTCCTTTGGATGAGCTTTAGCATCTCATCTTTGTCTTTTGAAAAGTCGGGATTACCAGATTGACTGACTGGTGGATCAGGAATTTCCGCCTAAAGTTCCTTTTCTTTGTTGGATTCTCCAACCCCTCGGTTGAAGATTCGACCGCTCCGTGTTACATAACTGATGTCTGTAATATTCACGACAGAGGGTAATGGAATTTCCTTTCCATTCTCGATTATTGTTGCACCGTATTTGTAAGGGATTGCCTTAGCTGATTCCTACGGTAGTGGCCCCGATAGATAGATGACTATGGGAACCTTCTGATTTTTCTGACCATCATAAGTAACCTTGATCCGTTCCCGGTTGGGAACTCTAGATTTGTCAAGTAGAGGGATGATGGCAAAAACATCCCTTGTCCTGTGATGACCAGAGATCGTGACAACATCCTCAACTTGCTCGGCAAGGTAGTTCGGCGACCAAATGATGGGTCCAGAACCCGGATATGGACGAATTTCTCCATGATCGATCTGACCCTGAAGAGCTGCTCTCACAAGGTAACACCCTTGGTTACTTTCCGAACAGACGCTACAACTGTCATAGTTGTGTGGTGGCACCTGGCCACGCCCACTTTGAATACAATGTAACCTCACTAGGTTACCTTCCATTGATCGGACATCCTGACTTTGACGACGAGTAGGATTCCCGTGATTGATACTAATCTGCTGAGTATCTTCGTCCATATAGATTGGCATCCACCAGTGATTTAACAAGTGCTGAAGTGCCTCCTGGACAAGGGTACAACCTCGATCGTTTTTGCAACTCGCTTTACAATTTTGATAGTCATGTGATATTAAGAATCCAAGTCGGACCTGCTCAGCATGTAACTCTACCAGGTTGGTATCCATTACGCGGATGTCGAAGATCTGAACCATGTTGATTTGATAGGAGTTCCTATCATGGTAGTCTTGGACCCATCTAAGATCCATCTGACGCTGGAGGGCCTCTTGTATGAAAGAGCATCCCTGTTTGTTTACCGAGCAAATCAGATAGGAACTGTAATCGTGCCGCGGTAGATTATGATACTGGCTTTGCCTTGAGTGCATCGCCACCAAGTTGACATTCATCACACGGATGTCGTGGTTTTGAATGACGTTGGAATTCGTGTAAACCATGTTAACTCCACGAACTCGGTGCTCTTGGATCCATCCAAGATCCATTTGTTCCTGTAGACCTGCTTGCACTACAGAACACCCCTGGTTGTCTTTAGAGCAGATATCACACTGGTGATAATTATGAGGTGGCACATGGCCATATCCACTCTGTCTACAATGCATCTTGACCAGATTGGTCCCCAATAAGAGTACATCGTGAATTTGATAGACATTGTTAGTCTCTTTCTCAATCAGATTGACTGCAGCTTTCTCGTGTTGAGGCAGCGAGTTCGTAAGAACATTAGGATTCGTATCTTTGAAAGATAAGAGCCCGCTCCTAACAAGCTTTTGCACGTCGGATTTGAAATTGAGACAAGTCTCAATGTTATGCCCTGAACCTCCTTGATGATAAGGGCATGTTTGATCCGTTTTAAACCAAAAAGGCGGATTTTCCGGAACTGAAAGGGGAGACTTAGTCTGGATGTGCCCCTTAGCCAGCAGTAACGGAAACAGCTCTGCGTACGTTACGGGTATAGGATCAAATCCTGGTGGCCGTGTTGTACGGTTGTTGTTATATGGAGGACGAGCCTGCTGAAGAGGTTGTTGTGTCCTTTGTTGGTCAGGTTGGCTCTGCGCGACCTGAGGTTGATACATAGGAACAGGCGCGGGGCCGATAGCAGGAGTAACAGCTGCTACTGGCTGATAACGTCGCCTTTGCTTTCCGAGAGAGATATTCCCAATATCTTGCTCTTTTTCTTAGGGAGAGCACTACCGTATTTTTTAGTACCGCTCGTTGATCCAGTGTCTTTTACCAAACGTCCTTCTCGGACGGCTTCCTCAAGACGTACACCCATGCCGACCATTTCGGTGAAATCACTGGGTGCACTGGCAATCATTCGGTCATAGTAAAATGAGCTTAAGGTCTTTAAGAAGATTTTTGTCATCTCTTTTTCCTCAAGAGGTGGAAAAATTTGAGCGGCAATTTCACGCCACCTTTGAGCATACTCCTTAAAGGTTTCCTTTTCCTTTTGCGACATTGAACTGAGTTGATCTCTGTCGGGTGCCATGTCCAAATTGTACTTGTATTGTTGGACGAAGGCAGTACCAAGATCTCTGAATGTACTGATCTTAGTACGGTTTAAACCCATGTACCATTTGAGTGCGGCACCGGTTAAACTATCCTGGAAGTAGTGAATCAGCAGATCCTGATTCTCCGTCTGAGCTGACATCCGCCGAGCGTACATCATCAGATGGCTCTGAGGGCAAGAGTTACCCTTGTATTTTTCAAAGTCGGGCACTTGGAACTTGTGCGGGACTTTCACATTTGGGACCAAGAAGAGGTTTGCGGCGTCCTTTCCAAATAGATCCTGACCGCGAATAGCTTGCAGCTCTTTCTGCATTTCCAAGAACTGCTCCTGGAATTCATCCATTCTGTCAAACATAGTTTCCTTCTTACCAGAAGGTGTCTGTGGAATCTGTCCTTCCGGGACAGTGTGCACCACAGGGGGTGGTACCGTGACTACGGCAGTGAGTCTTGGCGCCTCCCAAAGTTTGTAACCTTCAGGAGTCTTCAGTATGCCCCTGGCATCTTCGTTTTCCCGAAGTTTGTAACCTTCAGGCCCAGCGGCTTCTGTTGCGATTCCCTGATCTTCAGTGATCGGCGGAACATATCTTTCCGGGATATAGTTAACAGGCATGCCCCAAGGATGATCTTTCGGCATCTGATACCTAGGATCATACTTTTCTATGATGGGCGTTAAGGTGATCTCTGAGATCACAGTTCTTTGTAGCTGAGCTTCTGCCATGGCTTGCATGTCGTTACAAAGCTTTCTCATATCCTCTCTCAGAGCGTCGATCTCTTCTTTCAACTCTCTGTTTTCTTCCTCAAGATCATCCATCTTTTTCTGACGATTGGCCCGAGTATTATACGAATGAGACAGTTTGACTCTAGAATCGAGACACAAACGTGAGATTCGTAGGGAAGAAGAATACGCGATGTGAGAATGATGAATGCAATGATTATATTAATTGTTGTTTTTTTGGTTTAATCAAAATAAACTTCGACAATTAGATTGCAAATATCAAACAGTGGGGAAACCCCTTTTTATTGAAATTCAAAGGATTACAGAAATGGAAATACAGTAGATTACAAAGTGCAGAAACAGAAACCTAAACTAATGGGTCCCGAGTCCTCTCTGAGGAGAAACCGGGTGCTGATTCTGGTATCTTCCTTTTCTTTGACCGGGGCGCTTGGGCCGTTGTCGGGTTGTCATTCCTTTGCCAAGTGAAAGGAGTGAGCAAATTCCTTTGGTCATCTTGATTCTCTACAGCATGCTGCTCCAAAATTTCAATCAGAGCATCTTTCTCCATTAGTAGTTGCTGTATTTGGATACACTCTACGTCGAGGGTGCGGTACTTGTTCTTCCAAGACCTTCTTTCCTTTTGAACCTTGTTGAGAGTAACCTGAAGCTTTTCAGTTTCCGTCATGAAGTACATGACAGATTCCCTCGGCGGAAGAATTCCGTAACGAGGATAAGGCATCTTTAGCTTGAGAGCTCTAGTTTGTACCCAGTGGAGATAAGGCTCCACCGAGACACAGTCTGGTTTTCCCAGAGACTCTCGTCCTTTCCTATGAACCTGTTTCCAAGCTTGCACTATTTGCGTCTTTAGTGCTCTGTTATTTTCTCCTTTTTTGAAGAAAAGACCTTCCAGATGAACACCCAGTGGGATGTGTCTCATCGGGTATCCAAATTGACGAAGAACCAATATCAGATGATAGTTGATTCCTCCTTTAGTTCCTATGAGAGGTACGCTGGGGAAGTTTCCACAACGGTCAATGATTCTGATTCCCTCATAAATCCTATTACACCAATCTATATCGGAATTGGTGAGAGACATGATCTTCTGCGACCAACGTAAGACACTCTTGCAATCCCAAAAAGCAGCAGACTTGGGCAAGTGAGAGATAAACCATTTGTAGAGCAAAGGTACACAACATGTGATCTCCCCTCCGCTGTACAAATTTCCCAAGTGTATAGAATGATACGCATCTGCGAGCAAAGTCGGCACAGGGTTTCCAATGAGAAAAACCTTAATGGCGTTGATATCGACGAAGTTATTGATGTTGGGAAACAAAAATAACCCGTAGGTGAGCAAGACAAAGACGCTTTCAAAAGCAGTCACGTTCCCTATACTAGCGAAGTATAGAGCCTTTTTTGTCAAGAACTGGGCTGGAAAACCTTGGATGCCACCCTTAGTGGTTAGGTGAGTCTTGACCTCAGACTCGTCCAAATGAATTGCTATTGCAATAGTCTGATTCTTTGGAATTTCTTCCAGTCCAGAAAACGGAGCTCGATCAGTGATATGTAAATCAGTCATATGAGAATACTCCTCCAGTGTTGGTGATAGCTGGTAATCCGGGAATGTGAAACAGTGATAAACCGGATCGTAGAACTGAATGAGCGCGTCCATGATCCCCTTAATCATATGGACTCTTAACAGTGGTAGCAAACCACCGTGCTTGGCTCTGAAAGCCTCTGGGTTAACGATCATCCTTGCTAACCTTCTCAAATCTCCTAACTTTGGAACCTTGAAGGTATACTGGCGAGCTCTCCTTCTACCGAAATCCATTAATGCAATCTTTTTCTCTGATATTTGCAATCACAGTCTTAGTTTAATTTGAAAAACAGAGAGACTAGGAGAGAAAGTTTTTTGAATGTTTTAATGTTTTATTAAATGACTGCATGAATGCAGCACACAAAAACATAGAAAAAACATGGGGTCAGAGGGTCGTTGTCATGAAGTCAAGGCTCTACCCATCCCCAAAGGTTTATACTAGGGTGATTTTTGTACCTGTACTCATTATCATCAGCTCCTCCCAGGAAGGAAGACAACAAGCGGATCGCCAGCGAGTTGTGTGCAATCTTAGAGTAAGTGCTATTCACCGAGAATAGATCACCAGCCTCAAATGAGGGTAGTATCACGTAACAACTATTTCTGATAGTTTCCGCACTACGAAAGGGTTGGCTTTTCTAGGTGTATACTCAATCTTTCCACATACGGCATCACCCGCATTCCCATTAGCAGAAAAATAAACACGTATAGTATTTAGGAAAAGTAGTATATATATTTGTCCTAAACATCCTAGACCTTTAAAGCTATGAATCCTAAGTTCCTGACAGAAAATGGGTTCCCCGGCGGAAGCCCCAATCTGTGGTTCTCTGCCTAAGAGATGGACCAGCATAGGTCAATCTTTCTCTTTGGTAGAGTTCCCATTTTCCGTAGAAAACGGGGATGATGCCCTAAGGCAGAAAGATCTTGGTAATGACCCCCCAGCAGAGTCGCCATTTTACAAGGAAAACAGAAAGAAAGAAAGATCGGCCCCACGGTGGGCGCCACTTTTCTGTAGCGAGCGATTTTGGACGCGGTTCTTAAGCGCTGGTCGCTCTCTGCGGTTTGAGCTTTGACTACAGGTCGATTCATTTTTTATCCTATTGTGAGCTGAATAAGGAAGGGAAATAGATGTCTCCAATTAACCCTGCTTTGCATACTGAGTTTAAACAGCGGTCTGTTAGGTTACGGATGCTATCAATGTGGGGGGCCTTTGTACTGGTTATTCGTATTTCGCCAATACAGGTTTCTTTCTTTCTAGGGCTTAATGTTTCTGGCGGGGAACAAGGGTTAGGATGTTAGGACTGATGCTTTTGAATTACTGCTTTTTGATTGATGGAGATATGGGATTTGGGTTTTTTGTTGATTGCGCTCGCTAAGATCTTTTCTTTCGATCTTATGCCTACGTATTCCCGTTTACCGAAACAGGGAAATCAGAGCGTTCGTAGTTCCTCCTATTCTATGGGAGGAAATTGGTTTTTGGTGTCTTGTTCAAAGCCCAAGACGTGAAGCGAAAGGTGATTTGTATCTTGTTCAAAGCCCAAGATGTGAAGCTGAAAGGTCTATTTGTGTCTTGTTCAAAGCCCAAGACGTGAAGCTGAAATACCTCGACTTTAGAGAGAATTTATCATCTCTAAAGAGGGGGAAGGAGAATTACTTTAACTGGGATACGCGGGTCCGAGCAATGCCATAATTTCCGAAGAAAGGGTTTTAACCTGAAGGAGAAGACTTTAACTCAGTGTAGAGCAATGCCATCTTTCCTTAGGAATTTCTCATGCTAAAAGAGGGACAGTGGCATGGATGTAGATGATCCAGAGGCTTGCCGCTTACAGCGATTAGATGAAGGGAAAGGAGTTGTTGATGTTTGTGTACTGTGAACGAGGCACAGCTTTGATGCTAAAAGGTTGATTGGATCAACCAGTGGTTTTCTTATACAAAGCCTAAGAGGAGGCTAATTTGTGTCTCGTACAAAGCCCGAGAGAGAGGCTAAAAGTTTTTGACCCGACGATAGAGTCTTTGTGTCTCGTACGAAGCCCGAGATAGAGGCTAAAAGTTTGACTCAACAAGAGAGTCTTTTTGTATCTCGTACGAAGCCCGAGATTTAGGCTAAAGGTTTGTTTCAGTTGAGTGACAGATCCAATATACTAATTTTAAAAGAGAAAATCAGTTCTTATATGAGCAACACTGTACTCAGGGATTTGATTTGAGGATCAGGGATATTTCCTTTTCTTTGAGGAAACGGGAAATCCAAAGGGTATTGAGACTGTCCGAGTCTGCGGGTTTCCTTCCTATTTAACGAAGGGGTCACTTGAGAATGTCTTTGAGACTCAAGGAAGTTAGACTGTCCGAGCCTAGAGTTTTTTTCTTTTGTACTATGCTTTGAGAAACAGCAGTAGACTCTATGAAAGGACTGTTCTATGGAGATAACTAAGTTCTGTTCCTATACCTCTAGGAGGTCGTCGGGACAATTTGTACGAAGCCCAAGAGGAGGCTGGAAACTTTTAAGAAGCTGACGGGTCCTTGTACTAAGCCCAAGAGGAGGCTATCATTCCCGAAGGAAGAAATCATTATACGAAGCCTAAGAGGAGGCTGTGAATACTTCTAAGAAGCCGTAGTGTCCTTGAATAATGCCCAAGAGGAGGCCGATGCTTTTAAGAATCCCGTGGGTCTATCATCTCCTTTCCATTAGGAGAGATAACTCTTTTAAAGATAAAAACCACTTGTAAACGTGCGAGGTTTACTATCCAGCAACTTTTAGCTTTTAAAGAGGGTTCCTTAGTTAAGGTCCAAGATTATGACCGTAGTGGGTACCCAAACCCCGAGACATTCAAGGCAAGCTATCCACAAGGAATAGGTCAAGTCAGGAAAGTTCGAGAATTTGGAAGAAACTCAAAGATGCCATTCACGGAGAATACATTCATCTTGGGGAGTAGAGCTTCTTGACGATTCCTAAGGAGGACAGCCGAAGAGAAGACTGTATCTGGTGCTCCTATTGGGGGTCTAGGCGTCTATTTCTACGAATAAATGAACCGGCGTCACCTAGTTCTAGACGTAGTTGCCGGGGAAACTCGAAATATCTGTACTATTATTACACAGTAGATATGAGTTTATGAAAGGAGACTTACAGTGAGCAGCCCCACAATACAGTTTATAATATGAAAGCAGTAAATGAAAGCGATAACCACTTACTCGGTTGTAGTGCTTCCATGCTGTTTGGTAAGTTGTTCAACAAAGAAAGATTGAAAACAACAGTATATTCAAAATCAAAGGAGAAAGTGCTTTGAAAAAGAAAGATTTGGGTCTTATAGCTCAAGGAGAGGCCCAAGGTTTTATCAGTGAGCACACTGTTTGACTTTGTACAGCGGGACTTATACAAGTGACTGGGGCCCAAAAAGGTTTTCTGTACAAAGGGATGGGTCTTACACTCTCTCAAGAGGCCCAAAAAGGTTTAAAGAAAAAAATAGTGGGGCTTATAACACGAGGGTAGGCCCAAATGATTTTTTCGTTTAAAAATGGCGATCGCGCCGAGGTTTTCTTTTAACGCAGAGGGACTTATACAATAAGTGAGGCCCAAAATGTTTTGGTTAAAAGGGGGATTGGGTCTTACACTCTAATAGAGGCCCAAAGTGTTTTGAATGGGTCTTATAGCTCAAGGAGAGGCCCAGATGATTTTTATTTTTAAACGGGCGACGATTGCGCCGTTTACTTGTACAGAGGGACTTATACAATGAGTGAGGCCCAAAAAGTTTTTGTACAAGGGGGATGGGTCTTACACTCTCTCAAGAGGCCCAAAAAGTTTTTAAAGAAAAGAAATGGGTCTTACTACTCGAGGGTAGACCCAAATGATTTTTGAAAAGGCGACGATCGCGCCGTTTGTTTTTTGACGGTATCGGGACTTATACAATAAGTGAGGCCCAAAAATGATTTGGTCAAAAAAATGATTGGGTCTTACACTCTAATAGAGGCCCAGAGTGTTTTTGAAAATGATTTATGAGGGTTGAATTAATCCAAAACCCTAATTTGTTTTCAAAAATGTATTTAATTGAATAAAAATTCAATTAAAATGATTAAAAATTGTTTAACACATGGAAAACAAATTGTGATCTTGGATTAATGCTTCAAAAATTAAGTATTGACCTACAAAATAATTAGAAAGCATTAAAAGTTGCAAAATCAATGTAGAAAAAATATTTAAAATGCCAAAAACAATCAAAATATTAATTCTTTACAAAAATATCAATTATATGAAATAAATAATATTTTTGGGATTTTTTGTGAAAATAAAATATTTTAACATTTTTGGGAATTATTAAAAAAAGAATCAACTCAAAATCATTAAAACTCAGAGAGAAATTAATTTTTGAATCAATTAAACAAAATCACAAAATTCAAATATTTGAATTTCTAAAAATGGCGCCAAGAACAAGCTGAAGAACACGCGCGTGTTCTTGGTTTCTCAGATTTGCATTTTCTATCCAATCTCCATGAATACGTAATCATATCATGCAATCCACATATCATTATGCTCGCCTCAACCTCACGATCATGTCTATGTACTTTAATTTCATTTAAATTAAACATACAACAAGAAATCACGAAGAGACCTCAAGAACCCTAATTTCTGCATGAAGGCTAGGATTTTTGATACACGATTCAAACAATGCAATTAATTGAGGGAAAACATTCCATGCATGATTATGAACATATGGCCAAATTATTGTGCGAGGAAATATGCATAGATTGAGAGATGACCAAGTATGTGCTTACCTCCAAGTCGTGACAGCAAGAGAAGATGTGATTTTGAGTTGGAGGTGTTACAGACAAGTTGTGATGATCTGGGCAGCTTCCCTACACCATATGGAGTGTGTTTGAACACTTGGATTGAATTGAAATGGACTGGATCAGTTTATGGCATCTCAGCTGCAACTTCACTTCAAACTTGTGTGGATGGCAAGTGATTTTGAGATTTTGATGTTCCAGATGTTATGTGAGTGTTTGATCAGCTCATATGTGATGTATGTGAGGTGTGTGAGTGATTGGTTTGATGGGAATTGCTCTCAAACTCAAAACCCGATAGCTACCTTGCTAAGAAAGGCATTTTTGCCAAGAGAAAGAGATTTTGAGGAAAGCATCTGTTAGATGGCTTTGGTGTACTCAAACTGACCACAATTGAGCTCTATTTATAGTAGAGCAAGTTTGTTTTGCAAGGAATAGTGCATGGCAGCTGGTAAGTAGGTTTGGCCAATGTTGGCAAATGAAAATTCAAGTCTCCTCTAGCCATTGACTAGAGGTTAGGGCACAGAGCTTTGGTCCTCTTGGTCTTGGATAAGTCTTGACTGAATTCAGATGAGAATGGCTCAGTCCATGCCACCTTGATGGTTCCATTGAATGCCTCATTCCAATTTTGAAGTCTTGTCCCTATTTTGGCCATTCTAGGTTCAACATGCTATTTCTTGTTCCTTGGACCTTGGAGGCTTGGCTCAGTGATTGTCCCCTTTAGATTCAATCCTATGAGGTGTCCAAGTGGATAGGAGCAATTGAATTTGGCTGATTTTGGTAAATCGACCAAAGTTGCAAATTCTGCCTTGCCTTGACAGATTTCAGCAAGGCAACTTGGCAATGTTGTATCTCATGGTGTGGGTTGAATTTGGCAATGTTCTTGGCCATTTTGGAAAGCTCTTACATGATACGACAACTGTTTAAACAAGTTTGGTTTTGACCTCTTTTGATTCCAAGTGAAAAATCCCCCTACATTTGGCAAAAAGTGAGGCAGAATCTGACTTAGTGAAAATTTCACTAAGTGTTGGAAAAAGTGACATTTTCACTTTTCAGCCACTTTGATCACTCCATAACTCAAAATCCTTAATGAATTGGAATGACTTGTAGTTGAAGTTTTTGTAGGTGATAATGAGGGCTACAAATCCATCTTTGGATGAGAAAAAATGGCCTTGTGGTTTAGGAGTTATGGTCCTCCAAAGTTGGTACCTTTGCCACTTTATTTTTAACTTAGAAAAATTTCTAAGTTTTATGGTTACCCCTTTTACAAGTTATCTCACTTTTCTTGATTTTTCTTGATGAATGATGATTCAAATCATACATTAACATGAGTTTAGGGTTAAAAATCCATTTTGGTGAAAAATCTCAAAAAGTCAAAGTTGACTTTTGTGCACAGTTGACTTTTTATCAGATGAATTCCAAACTGTGCAATTCTTCAGGAAATCATGTCCTTGACCTAAATCAAACTTGATGGACATGTTCCATGGGTGTCATAGGGTATATTCAATCATATATTAGGGTTTGGGAGCATGTCTTGGTCAAAAGTCAAAGTTACAGTTGACTTTTCTCTTAAAACCCTAACTGTGGTGCAGATGAAATTGAGACTTGTTGCTCAAGCTTCTTGGATCAATCCATTGTTCCAAATGGATCAATATGGTATATTAGAGACCCTCAAATCATGTCTTGAGGTCTTGGCTCATGGTTTATCCCAAAAGTCAACTTAGGGGTGAATTAGGTCAAGAAACCCTAATTCCTGATTTTTGATGAATGCATCCCCTGAGGCAAAATTGACTTGATGCATGGGTTCATGAGGTTCCATGAAGTATATTAGGTCATGTTTTGGATCATTGCCTTGTGCCCAGATGAAAATTTCCATCTGGAGGCCCTGGTCGACCAAAACCCTAATTTGGTGACACTGTCGATCTTGAGACTTGATCCACCTAGAAGGGAGCAGCCTTGTGCTTAATCCTTGAAGTGGGAGTCCTTTTTGATCCATTATGGATATTTAAGAGATTAGACAAGTTGAAGATCATGTCATTTCTTGATTGATCCTTTGTCTAAGCACTCAGAGAGGGCTTGAAACCCTAATTTTGATTATATTGGATGCTCACCCATCTTTGGGGAGACTGATGAAGCATGATGGTTCATCCATATTGTGATGATGATTTTCACAATGATGGGAAATCTAAGTGGTCAAAATTTGGGGTATTACAGCTGCTACCACACTTCATACCAACTCTAAACAACTTAATACATAAAAACAGTAAGAAATATATAAATACTTACAATGTTGGGGTGCCTCCCAACTAGCGCTTTGTTTAACACCGTTTGAGCTCGACGGTCAAATGCAACCTCAAGGATCGCAAAAAGGCACTACAGTGGTATTCCGCTCGAAATCACCGCCAAGATAAACCTTCAACCTCTAACCATTTACAGTCCAACTCTCATTTGACTGCGTGTCTTCAATGACAATCGCCCCATATTGTTTGATCTCCCGAATCCAGAATGGACCAGACCACTTAGATTTCAATTTTCCAGGGAACAATTTTAATCGAGAATTAAAAAGTAAGACCAACTGCCCTACTTCAAACTGTTTGGTCATTATCTTTCTGTCATGGTAAGTTTTCACTCGATCTTTGTACAACTTGTTGGAGTCATACGTTTGGAGGCGCAATTCCTCCATTTCATGCAATTGTACCTTTCTTCTTTCTCCGCTTAAAGTTGGATCAAAATTCAGAAATTTCAAGGCCCAAAATGCCTTATGTTCCATCTCCACCGGCAAATGACAATTCTTACCATAGACCACTTTGAAAGGTGTGAGACCAATCAGAGCCTTAAAAGATGTCTGATAGGCCCATAAAGCATTGTCTAGCTTGTTTGACCAGTCTTTTCTCGAGGCCGACACCGTTTTTTCCAAGATCCTTTTAATCTCTCGGTTTGATACCCCCGCTTGTCCATTGGCCTGTGGATGGTATGGTGTTGCAATTTTGTGCTTTACACCATACTGCTCCAAGGCTTTCTCTAGCTGAGTGTTGCAAAAGTGGGATCCTCCGTCACTTATCAACACCCTCGGAGTACCAAATCGAGAAAAAATGTTTTTCTTTAAAAAGTTTATCACAGTTTTTCCGTCCTCTTTAGCACATGCTATCGCTTCTACCCACTTGGATACATAGTCAACTGCGACCAAAATATACTCATTGGAAAACGACGATGGAAAAGGTCCAACAAAGTCTATTCCCCAGCAATCAAACACCTCAACTTCCAACATGTTTTGTAACGACATTTCATTCCATTTTGAAATTCCACCACTCCTTTGACACTTGTCACAACTTAGTGCATGCGCATGCACATCTTTGAATAAAGAAGGCCAATAAAAGCCCGATTAGAGGACTTTCGTTTCCGTTCTTAATCCGTTGAAATGCCTTCCATAAGGAGAGTTGTGACAATGCCAAAGTATGTTAGTGGCCTCTTCTTTTGACACACATCTTCTCAAAATGTTATCGACACCAAGCTTAAACAAATATGGTTTGTCCCAAAGCAAATACTTGGCGTTAGATAAAAATTTCTTTTTCTGATGATGAGTTAGACCTTCTGGTATTAATCTGGTGGCTTTGTGATTTGCCATGTTGGCAAACCATGGTCTAACTTGTACCATATACAACTTTTCGTCTGAAAATTCCTCCTTGACCTCTAATTCATTTTTGGTTACCTCAACATTCACAAGGTGAGAAAAATGATCCGCCACCAAATTCTCAGATCCCTTCTTGTCACAAATTTCTAAATCAAATTCTTGTAACAAAAGGACCCAACAAATTAGCCTTTGTTTTGAATCTGACTTGGTA
This sequence comes from Lathyrus tuberosus, assembly GCA_022829125.1. Lineage (NCBI taxonomy): Eukaryota > Viridiplantae > Streptophyta > Magnoliopsida > Fabales > Fabaceae > Lathyrus > Lathyrus tuberosus. Next base: position 1,806,328 of record JALAZF010000770.1, on the reverse strand, counting down.
AGCAAATACTTAATCGCCGCATGATCCATATAAACCACTACCCGAGACCCAATTAAATAAGATCGAAATTTCTCCAATCCATACACTATCGCAAGCAACTCTTTTTCGGTTGTTGCATAGTTTACTTGAGCTTCATTCAAGACTTTGCTCGCGTAGTGTATAACATGAAATTTTTTTGTTCTCCGTTGACCCAATACCGCACCTACCGTATAATCGCTCGCGTCACACATGAGTTCAAAATCCATTTTCCAATTTGGCGCGATGATTATGGGTGCGGTAGTCAAACTTTGTTTTAAAGAATTAAAAGAGACCATGCAAGACTCATCAAAATCAAAGAACTTATCTTTGTTGAGCAAATTGCTCAAAGGCTTTGCGATCTTTGCGAAATCCTTGATGAACCTCCGATAAAATCCCGCATGTCCAAGGAAGCTCCTTATACCTTTTACATTCAACGGTGGTGGCAATTTTTCAATAACATCCACCTTGGCTTGATCCACTTCAAGGCCCCTTGAAGAAACTTTGTGGCCGAGCACAATTCCTTCGGTTACCATGAAGTTGCATTTTTCCCAATTGAGTACCAAGTTGGTTTCCACACACCGTTCCAATACCGCATCCAAGTTTTTCAAACAAATATCAAATGATTGCTCAAAAACCGAGAAGTCATCCATAAAAACCTCAATTGTCTTTTCGATCAAGTCCGAGAATATTGCTTGCATACACCATTGAAAAGTCGTCGGTGCATTACACAACCCAAATGACATCCTCCTATAAGCGAAGATTCCAAAAGGGCACGTGAAAGAAATTTTTTCATGGTCTTCTGGGTTCACGATAATTTGATTGTAACCCGAATAACCATCCAAAAAATAGTAGAATTCTTGACCGGAAAGTCTCTCAAGCATTTGGTTCATAAACGGAAGAGGGAAATGATCTTTCCTCATAGCTTGGTTTAGCCTACGGTAATCGATACACATTCTCCACCCGATCACGGTTCTTGTCGGGATTAACTCATTTTTGTCGTTTCGGATAACCGTCAATCCTCCTTTCTCCGGTACCACTTGCACCGGGCTAACCCATGGGCTATCAGAAATCGGGTAAATCATTCCGACATCTAACATTTTTACCACTTCCTTCCTAACCACTTCTTTCATGGTAGGATTTAAGTGGAGTTGCGGTTGAGCGACCAGTTTGAAATCTTCTTCCATGAATATCCGATGCATACAATAAGAAGGACTTATTCCTTTTAAATCTGAAAGAGTCCATCCCATTACCTCTTGATTCTTCTTCAAAACACAAATCAATTTTTTCTCCTCAATTGTGGTTAGCTCCGTGTTTATGATCACCGGTTTATGCCCCTCATCATCAAGAAAAACATATTTAAGATGAGATGGCAACAACTTCAATTCAAGCTTAATTTCCTCATTATTTTTCTTTTTCAAAATTTCCACCCTATCTTTCAAAGGCGGAATTTCATCCAATTCTTCTAGTTCTCGCAAACACTTTTCAATCTCTTTTTCTTCGGTTTCATTGATACTTTGAAGATCATTTGTAAGAACTTTTTGTAATGGGGTTGGAACTTGTAATTGCCACTTTTCTTCTTCAATCACCTTTTCCGTTGCATCGATTCTAAAACAACCGCCTTTGTCATTTGAATGCTTCATGGCTTCAAATAGATTGAAACAAATCTCCTCATCTTGGATTCTAACCTTCATAAGTCCGTCATCCATATCAATGGCCATTCTAGCAGTTTTCATAAATGGTCTTCCAAGAATCAATGGAGCGTCTTCATCTTCCTCCATATCAATCACCACAAAGTCGATGGGAAACAAGAATTTGTCTACCTTATCCAATACATCTTTCGCTACACCGTGAGGATGGGTAGTGGACTTATCGCCAAGTTGCAATGTCATTTGAGTAGCTCTCAATTGCATATGTCCCAACCTTTTCATAATAGACAAAGGTATCAAATTAATACTAGAGCCCAAATCGATCAACCCGTTGCCAACATAGATATTTCCTATTGTAACCGGCAAAGTGACTCGTCCCAGATCACTTTCTTTCTGCGGGAGAGTCCGTTGAATGACAGCGTTACATCTAGCATCAACCATGATAGTTTCTTGATTCGTATACCTTTTCTTTTTTGTGAGAATATCCTTCATGAATTTTGCGTACTTTGGCATTTGCTCCAATGCTTCGGAAAATGGAATGTTGATTTGCAGTTGCTTGAAAATATACATAAACCGAGCATAGCGCCTTGCACTATTTGTCTTTGTTAGAGCATGAGGATATGGCAAATGTTGGATCAGAATAGTACTCACCGGTTCCTTCCCCTTCCTAGTATTTTTCAATTTTTCTTCTCTCACTCTTTTTTCTTCTTCCTCACTTTTTTTCTTTTCATTTTCAACTAAATCTCCCTCAACATTTCTTTCTACTTCATTCTCATCAATATCTTTTTCTTTTTCAACTACTTCCTCTTCTTCCACTACATCCTCACCTATGCCCATATCAATTTATCTTCCACTTCTTGTAAGAATAGCATTGCAATGCTCTTTAGGATTTGGTTGAGTATTCGTTGGAAAAGTTCCTTTGTGTTGGTCGGTATTCTTTTGATTTGACATTGACATTTGCATATATTGTGTGAGAGTGTCTTCCATCTTTGTATTTCCACTTGGAGCTTGCGGAGGTTGAGTGTAGTTTTGATATTGTTGTTGACTATTTGAAGGTCTGGCATCTTGAGGCCTCCACGATTGTTGATAACCTTGATTACCTCTTGGTTGGTAACCTTGGTTGCCCTGTTGGTAAGGTGGTCGAGGTTGATATCATTGATTTTGATTTCCCGCATAATTTAGCTCTTCCACAACCGAAGGACAATACCCGGTAGGGTGATCTCCTCTACAAAGCTCACAACTCATGATTTGTTGGTTGTTGTTGGGAACTTCTTGCATCTCTTTGATTTGTTGAGGAAGTTTTGACATTTGTTGCGTCAACAACTCCACTTGTTGTGATAAAAGTTTGTTTTGGACAAGAATTGCATCAATAGTTCCTAATTCAAGCATTCCCGGTTTCTTTTGCGGTTGGCCACGATTATGATTCCCTTGATAATCGTTTAGTGCCATCTTATCGATGATAGAAATTGCTTCTTCGGTGCTTTTGGACATTAAAGACCCGCCCGAAGTCGCATCCAACAAGGTTTTATGATTTGGTTGGAGACCATTTCTGAAAATATGCACTTGCGTAAGCTCATCAAAGCCGTGCCCTTTGCATTTTCTAAGCATGGATTTGAATCTCTCCCAAGCTTCGTTGAGGGATTCATTTCCACCTTATGAGAAAACCGCGATCGCCGTTTTCGCTTCCATGAAACGATTATGTGGAAAAAATCATTCCAAGAATTTCTCTTCCAACATGTTCCAATCCATCATAATAGAAGTCGACTGGTCAAGGTACCATTCCTTTGCCTTCCCTATGAGGGAATGCGGAAAGGGTCTCTTGAACAAAGACACTTCTTCAGCTTCAGGCGCTCCAGTCGCACCCGCGATTTCATAAAAATTTGTAAGATGAGTGAAGGGATCCTCATGTCTATACCAGTGAATAGATTTTGGTATAGAAGAGCAAGGATGCCTGTCTTCATCTCGAAATGCCTCCCATTGTGGGCATTGCGTGCGAACTGGGCCGTGTGCCTCGGACTGTTAACACATGGTGTTGAAGCAGGTAGTGATGGTGGTGGTGGAGCTGCCATGGTTGGCGTAGACTGTGGTGTTGGTGTAGAAGATTCTCCTTGTGTTCATCTTTCCTTAGCAAGTTGCCTCCTCCGTCTTGTTTTGTTATTTAACTTACGCACAGTTCTTTTAATCTCAAGATCGAAAAGAAGTTGATCTGCGGGTAACTTCCCTCGCATAAACAGAGTCTGCACACTTAGCCAAACAAATTAAAAATCACAAAGGAATTACAGAGGTAAGAGATTAACAATACAAATAACTTAAAATCACCAAACTATTGCAATGCTTGCAATATCAAACAACAATCCCCGGCAACGGCGCCATTTTGTTGAAAAGTATTTTGGGGGGGGGGGGGGGGGGGTGTTTTATTGTACCCACAGAGATTGTGTGATATTAATGCTTGCCGTTCAATAGTTTAACATTTTAAGTAAAGAGTTTTTCAAATGATTCTTAGTTTTGTAACATAAGTTTGTATCAAAGAAGTAAATTAGAGCAAAGATGTTGTAAGTTTGAGAAAAGCATGTCAAGAATAAATTTCGCTAATCCTTTTCATATGTATCTGATTAATCAAGCATATGAACTTAGTTTCGATCAATACAATCGCGTATCCTCGCAAATCAGTTTATGTCTAAAGCAAATTTGTGGGTATTATTGTTTAAATCTTTAGATGATGTCTCACGCTAACAATCGAAACAATAAACGTTAAGACCAATACAAAGCGAATATTAAACCCTAAATCTATATCTAGAGTTTGGTTTTCAAGAGATGAAGATATTAGGTCAAGATTTGGAAAATCTATGTCTAGAGTGATTCAAACCATAAATATGACATTAAAAGCAAACAACTTCATCATATATTGATAATGAACCTTTTTCATATACAAAAGATCAAAAGAAATACATACAATCAAGATTAACAACCTCTAATCTTGACACAAATGGTGTTTAGCTATACATTTTCATGGTAGCTTGCTTCACAAGTTTCAGGAGGAGATGAAAAAGCATTCGCGTTGAATAATCAAGATCGGATGCAAATCTAGCTTCTCTATGAGAATTATCACCCTTGGATGAAGAAAAGTCAGAAACTTAGGTTATGGTGTGAGAAAAATAAGTTATGATCCCAAGAAATAACAAAAAGTGTATTTATACATCACTGGAAATCTGCCAAGTTCGCACTGCGAACTTTTTATTCGCCTAGCGAACTACCAAATAGGCACTTGAGATGCGTCTGATCTGTTAAACCGCCTCTGAGTTTCTGCATAAGTTTGCATTGCGAATAATTATTCGCAAAGCGAACTATTCGCCTACAAGTTCGCAAAGCGAACTTAGGTCCCTTTAGCTACTGCCTCATCCTTGGTGTCCTTCGCCAGGCCTTCGCTGGAGCGTTGAATCAGCGAACATTCGCTGGAAAGTTCGGAAAGCGAACTTAGGTGCCTTTTCTTACTGCCCAAAGTCTGGGAGTGTTCGCTAGAGCTTCGCCAGATGTTCGCCCAGCAAGCATTCGCTGGCAAGTTCGCAAAGCGAACTTACTGAAGTTTCTTCATTTCTTTGACAACTTGGATCCTTTCTTTGTGTCCTACTTCTGTGATAAATTAATTCCTTTTTCTGCACAATAACACACACATTACAAGCACCAAAGGTATTTTCACAATGTTTGAAGAATGACAACAATTCAAGAATAAAATCCAACAATTCAACATAAAAGAGTTGAAAAATGCCAAGTATTAATAAGAAATATAAGGCATGCTTGACATCTAACAATAGACAATTGATCTTCTCTTTCAATGTACAATTAAATAATATATGAATCTTAAGTGCTAAAAATATTATGAAACTTTTATGAATGATTTGAATATTATGCACAAAGTTTCAACATTTCAAAAATGAATACACTTAAAAAATTAATTTGAATTGTATTAAAATTTGTATGAAAGAGGTAATTTGAATTTATGATGTACTTTGCCTTAAATAATTCCTAAGAAACCTCCATTAATTGATGCAAAAATTTGAGACATTTTTATGAAGGTTTGCAATAATTTAGAATGACAATGGTTCATGAAAAGACACAATTTTAAATTCTGTATAGGACTTTTAAAGTCGGCTAACTAAATACCTGACTTAACAATTGCAAAACGATTTTTTAATTCCAAACAATTTTTCAACTTTCAAACAGCAACAAATTTTGTTTAATCAGTTAATCAGGCCTGACTTAAAAAGTGAAATGGACCTAACTTAAAAAGGGAAGACAACTTTTTAAAAATAAGTTTTTGTATGCCTTTGCTTCAAAGATTTTTATGCATGATAATTTGAGAAGTTTAAATATGAAGATGAGTATTATTTGTTGAGCATATAAAGTTTATACATAATGAATTATAATTGAGTACCCTAACATCAGGATCATTTTCCTTTACTTCCAAAATATCCATAAGCTTATGCATGCTTTTTTTTTCTCTAAAAGCCATTGATATAAAGTAGAACACAAAGGGTGTTCAAACCTTTACAACCACCAAATAATACAGACCAACAAAAGAGGACATTCCCTACCAACTCGAAATGAACCGTACTCCCCTAACGGATTCATACAAAAGGAATGAAAATCAGAGTTGGGATAGGGAATTTTGCTAATTCTAGACCATTTCCAGGCATAAGACTTAATATTCCGACAAAAATCATCTAAATTGAAAACTCCGCTATTAAATATGATATTGTTCCTAATGCTCCAAATACACCAAACAATGATTAACCAAAAAGACCCAAATTTCAGATTGCTTTCTATTTGGGTTCCTAATCCACACCAGTCAAGAAAGAACTCACAGATATTACCTGCAAAAAATCTTCCTATACCACACCAATCCCCTATCCTCTCTCACACTGCTTAATATGACGAGCAAACAAATAAAGAGTGGATTAAATCTTCATCCGTGTAATGACAGAAAACACAACTAGGATTCAACTCAACAAAACCTCTCTTCCCCAGCTCCAACTTAGAATCGATTTTGTTCCAAAGAACCTTCCAACCAAAACAAGAAACTATGTTCGAAATCTTGATCTTCCAAAGCACTACAAAAGCCTTCCTTTGATAATCTAGCAGATCAACCAAAGGACTAGCTTCAATCAACAACTGGTATGCTTTCTTAACATTGTAAACATCAAAATTTCCCACTTTCCACGAGAATCCGTCTTTCTTATCCACCATGGGATTCGAGCCGTTCAAGGCAATCTGAAACTCACGAATTCTGTCCGCCTTCTCAAGCTGGTCCAGATCATAAAATCCAAGATTTCCCCAAGTCCAAACACCACTAACCCAATCTCCCATAGACTGAACTGAGACTGCAGTTCTGCTACTGCAGAAAAATAGATATGCAAATGTAACATCCAGAGATTGTCCGTTTAGCCACTTTGCCGTCCAAAACGGAATTAAGTTTCCAGCTCCTAAATCGAAGTGAACATAATCTGCAAAACAAAACCCAGGGTTAGTAGTAAAGGTCCCACTCTTTAAGATGTCTTTCCACCAATAAGAAGATGAAAGCCTAGAAGGAATCTTGTCGGTAATCACTTGTTGCTCAATAAATCTATAGTTAGCTTTAAGAGTCTCCTTCTAAAGAGATTTTTGACCATCTAAAATCCTCCATTTCCATTTAGCCAAGAGCGCATGATTGAATTCCTCCATCCTTTTTATTCCTAGTCCTCCCATTTCCTTCGGAAAATAAACAATGTCCCACTTGATCCAATGAATTTTAGCTTTCTCTTCTAATCCACCCCACAAGAACCTGCTCCTAATCTTATCGATGGCCTTCAAAACAGACACTGGAGCCCTATAAAAAGAGAACAAAAAAATAGGTAAGCTAGTCAACACCAAGTTAATAAGAGTTAATCTTCCCTCCATAGATAATAATCTAGCCTTCTAAGAGTCCAACTTCGCTTTAATCTCCTCAAAAATGGGTTTCCAACCAATAATTCTTCTTGGATTAAACCCTATAGGCACTCCCAGAAAAGAAAAGGAGGCCTTGTCAACCTTACAAGCTAAGAAAGAGGAAGTTGCCAAAAGAAAGCGAGGGCTAACATTCACCCTGATTAACCTACTCTTGATAAACTTCACCTTCAGTCCCGAAACTAGCTCAAATCCCCTAAGAACCGCTTTTATGCTCCAGAGATTTTTTAACTCCCTTCTCCAATGATTAAAGTTTCGTCGGCAAATTGAATCATTTCCACATAATTCCCTTCTTCCACACTAAAACCTTTGTAGTTTCCCAATGCCACAACCTTGTTCATCAAACTAGATAACCCTTTTGCCACAATGACGAAGAGGAAGGGAGAGAGATGGTCTCCCTGCCTTAATCCTCTTTCCACCGCAAAATCTTTCGTAGGACTCCCGTTGACCAGGATCGATAAAAAACATTTGAAGATAGTCGCCTCCATCCACCTCATCCACCTTCTCCCAAAACCCATTTTTTCCATCATAAAACGAAGAAAATTCCAGCTTACACAATCATAAGCCTTTTTGAAATCAACTTTAAAGAGAATGCAATCTTTGTTATCTCTAGTTGCCTTATCCACAGTTTCGTTCGCTATAACCACTCCATCCAATAATTACCTCCCCAGAACAAATGCAGACTGACAATGAGATATTAATTTCCCAATCACCTTTTTAAGTCTCGCCACCAACAATTTCTCCATAATATTATATGAGCTCCCTACAAGGCAAACAGGTCTATATTCTCCAAGATTCAACGGGTTATCAACTTTAGGAATAAGGGTTAAAAAAGACGAAACAACCGCTTTAGGAAGTTAAGCGAATTCATGAAAATCTTTAACAAACCTCACAATGTCGTCCTTAAGGATGGTCCAACAATTCTTGATAAACAAGAGATTATACCCGTATGGCCCTGAGCTTTTTGGCCCATCACAACTTCACACCTCGCTTTTAATCCCTTCTTCTGAAAAAGGTATTTCCAGAAAAACCACATCCTCTTCAAATAGCCTTCCAAAATGACATCCTTCCAACACAGGTCTGTTGAAATCCTGCTCAGTGAATTTTTCATGGAAAAAACTTCTCACGACTTCCTTGACTCCTTCCACCGTCTCCACCGTTCCATGGACCGTATCCACCCTCCCTATGAATTTCCTCCTCAAACTGCCTCTAATCTAATTATGGTAGAATATAGAATTAAAATCACCTTCCTTTAACCATCTAACCTTAGCTTTCTGCATAATCATATTATCCTTAATATACAGATTCCTCCAAAAAGCCTTACAAGCCATAACTCTTTTGTCAACCAACTCTTTGACATTAGATTCCCCAACTAATACCAACTAAAGATATGCCTGATTCATCACTTCTAATTCCTCCTCCATTTTGAGATCGTACCAACCGAAAACCTCTGACCTCCACTTGATAATGCTTTTTTTTTTCAGAACTCTAAATTTTTCTTTTACAACAAAAACACTCATGCCTTGGATGTCCATCTCCTTCCATTCCTTCTCCACAAATTTTAAGAATCCAGGATTGTCGAACCAACAATTGTTAGTTTTAAAAGGTTTGTACCCCTAATTAACATAACAAATGTTCACCTAGATCGGACAGTGATCCGATATATCCCTCCTACCAATCAACTAGTTCATAAATCCCCACTTTTGGATTATAGAATCCTCCACTAAAAATCTGTCCAATCTGCTCATCGACTTACCATTTCCGCTGAACCAAGAGAAGCGATTTCTAGTAACAGGCAAATCAACAACATTCAAATCTGAAAAGAAAGCTTTGAAATCACACTGTTTAGAATACCTGATAATATTGCTCTTTCCCTTTCTTTCCGATGCAAGCAAAGTAGCATTAAAATCTCCTCCCAAAATAAAAAAGCCATCAGACAACTTAGATTTTAACCTGATCAGATCACTCTAAAGCTTCCTTTTATCGCTAAAACCTCAAGCTGAGTAAACATTAATCACATAATAGATATCCTTGTTCCAAACTAATTTAATGCCAATGAATCCTTTTCCTCTGAAGGAACACAAAACATTGATTCTTGATTCTTGATTCCAAACTTTTTCTTATATGATATTACTACTTTGATAAGCGTTTGTCTTCATCAAAACCAAGCTAATAAGGATGAACATATCTTCTTTACAGTGGATTTAATTTATGTGAATACAATAATAATTAGTTTAAGAGAATTCATATATTGGCTAGTTAATCGCTCTTTTCCTTATTATAGTGAGCGATTTTGGACGTGGTTCTTAAGCATTGTCGCTCTTGGGGGGGGGGGACTACAGGTCGATTAATTTTTTATCCTATTGAATCTGATGAAGGAAGGAAAATAGATGTCTCCAACTAACCCTGCTTGCATACTGAGTTTAAACAGCGGTCTGTTAGGCTACGGATGCTATATGGTAATGGGGCCTCTTTCTTCTTACTTTGTTCAGAATAAAATACTGGGATTGTTCATTTTGTAAGGATACTGCGCCAGATTGGGTGAAGGTAGGGGATTTTGGGTTTTGGATTAGTGTGCTCGCTAAGATCTTTCTTTCAATCTTATGCCTACGTATTCCCGTTTACCGAAATAGGGAAATAAGAGCGATCGTAGTTCCTCCTATTCTATGGGAGGAAAAAGATGTTTTGGTGTCTTGTTCAAAGCCCAAGACGTGAAGCTAAAGGTGGTTTGTATCTTGTTCAAAGCCCAAGATGTGAAGCTGAAGGGTCTATTTATATCTTGTCTGTAGCCCAAGATGTGAAGCTAAAAGGTTTTGACTTCAGAGAGAATTGGTCATCTCTAAAGGGGATCTATCTGTCACAATTGTTGGGTGACTGGTTATAAAGGAGAATTACTTTAACTGGGATATGTGAATCCAGCAATGCCATAATTTCCTTTATAGGGGATTTTTAACCTGAAGGAGAAGAGTTTAACTCAGTGTAGAGAAATGCTATCTTTCCTTAGGAATTTCTCATGCTAAAAGAGGGACAGTGGCGTGGATGTAAATGATCCAGAGGCTTGCCGCTTACAGCGATTAGATGAAGGAAAATGAGTTGTTGACGTTTGTATACTGTGAGCAAGGCACAGATTGATGCTAAAAGGTTGATTGACTCAACAGGGGTTTTCCTTATACAAATCCTAAGAGGAGGCTCTTGGCCCAACAAGAGGGTGTTTTTATGTGTCTCATACGAAGCCCGAGAGAGAGGCTAAAAGGGATTGACTCAACAAGAGAGTCTTTTATACTCAACAAGAGAGTGTTTTTGTATCTCGTACAAAGCCCGAGATGGAGGCTGAAAGGTGTGACTCAACAAGAGAGTCTTTTATACTCAACAAGAGAGTGTTTTTGTATGTCATACAAAGCCCGAGATGGAGGATAGAAGAGTGTTTGAATCAACAAGAGAGTATTTTATGTTTTTGTATCTCGTACAAAGCCCAAGATGGAGGCTAGAAGGAGATTGACTCAACAAGAGAGTCTGAAAAGGTTAGCTCCGCTGGGGAGAATCATTTGTACAAAGCCCAAGGGGAGGCTAGTGTAACTGTTTCAGTTGAGTGACAGGTCTAGCATGCTGATTAAAAGAGAAAACCAGTTCTTATATGGATAATGATGTACTTATGGCTTTAATCTGAGGATCGGGATTATTTCCTGTTCTCTAAGGAAATGGGGAATCTAAAGGAGCTTTAGACTGATCGAGTTTGCGGGTTTTATCTTTTGTACTATGCTTAAGGAATAGCAGGGGTAAGATCTAGACTCTTTGAAAGACTGTTCTATTAAGATGACTAATTTCTGTTCCTGTACCTCTAGGAGGTGGTCGGGACAATTTGTACGAAGCCCAAGAGGAGGCGAGAGTAACTTTTAAGAAGCCGAGGGACAATTTGTACGAAGCCCAAGAGGAGACCATCTTACCGGAGGAAGAATCATTATACGAAGCCAAAGAGGAGGCTGTGAAAACTTCTAAGAAGCCGACGAGTCCTTGTACAATGCCCAAGAGGAGGCGAGGATGCTTCTAGGAAGCCCATGGGTCCCCAAACCCCAAGAAGTTCAAGACATGCCATTCACCGAGAATGGATCAAGCCAGGAAAGTCCGAGAATTCGGAAGAAACTCATGAGATGCCATTCACGGAGAAAAGATCATCTCTGGGGAGTAGAGTCTCTTTGACAACTTCTAAAGGTGACAGTCTGAGAAAGGGTTCAAAAAGAACCTGCCTTTCACATCTCCATATTGTTTAACCCCAAGAGGAGGGAAGACTGTATCTGGTAATCCTATAGGGATCTAGTTTTGACTGTATTTAAGAGCGATCAACGGGGCTTTTCCTAGTGCTAGACTTAGTTGTCGGGGAAACTCTAAATATCTATATTATTATTACACAGTCGATTTTTGACAGGTATATAAAAGTTTGTGAAAGAAGACTTACAGTGAGCAGCCCCACAATACAGTTATATATATGAAAGCGGATAAAGAAAGCGGGTAAACACTTACTCGGTTGTAGAGCTTCCATGCTGTGTGGTTAGTTGTTCAACAAAGAAAGCTTTGATAACAATATTATATTCAAAATCAAAGGAGAAAGTACCTTGAAAAAGATTATTGGGGCTTACAGTTCAAGGAGAGGCCCAAGGTTTTATCTTTGATTGCACTGTTGTTTTGAATTTGTACAGAGGGATGGGTCTTACACTCTCTCAAGAGGCCCATAAAGGTTTAAAGAAAAGGAATGAGGCTTATAACACGAAGGTAGGCCCAAACGATTTGACTTTTGAACTGGCGATCGCGCCGGGGTTTTCTTTTAACGCAGAAGGACTTATACAATATCTGAGGCCCAAAATTGTTTTGGTTAAAAGGGTATTGGGTCTTACACTCTATTAGAGGCCCAAAAGTGTTTTTGAATGGGTCTTATAGCTCAAGGAGAGACCCAAGTGATTTATTTTAAACGGGCGATGATCGCGCCAAACTTTTTGAAATACAACGGGACTTATACAACATTTGAGGCCCAAAATGGTTTGTATTTACAAAGGATTGTTGGGGCTTACAGCTCAAGGAGAGGCCCAAGGTTTGAAAATGATTTGTTTGAGTGAAAATCAAAGAAACCCTAAATTTGTGTTCCTTTAAAAGTAAATATTTAAAGAAAATCAAATAAAATGATAAAAATACCAAATAAGTTTGAATAAACCACTTGTGATTTTTGTTTAAGGTTTGAAAAATGAGGTTTTAATCACAAGATGATTTAAAACTCATTTGGTTTTTATTTTCAAAGTAAATATTCATTTTTAAAATGTTTAAAAACAATTAAAAAGGAATTTATTCACAAAAATAATAATTATATTAAATAAATAATATAAACTTAATTTTTTTTGTGGAATAAAATATTTCAACATTTTTGTGATTTTTTGCAAAAAGAACCAATAAAAAATAATTAAAATTGAAGGAGTTATTAATTTTTCAAATCATTTAAAATAAATATGAAAAATAACAAAAAATAAGAAAAAGTGCTAAAAAAGAGATCTGGGGCGAGGGGGATTCGAATCCCAGACCTCTCGCTTGCCAATACACATAAAACCAGCTGATCAACCACTGGGGCGCAATGCCAATTCATTAAACATATGGCAAGTGAAAAATATATAGAGAACTTGGTTGGAAAACCTGAAGAATGGCGCCATGGCCATCTTCTTCCTCGAGCTCGTGCATGAAGCACCCTATCTCACTCATCTCTCAACCATTTGATATGATTCAAACCCCAAACTCGTGCATTTTTTCACAAGGAACAAGATGGCAATACTTGATTTTATTCATTTCCAGTGTATATCAAGTTATATCATCACAACCGTATGAACCCTAATTTTGCAAAAGCAGTCGTGCAGACATGGTTATGAGGGCCATGATCCAATTTTTTTAGGGAAAACACTCAACATATGATGGCAAGCATTGGCAAAAATATCATGCGAGGAAATATGCATGGATCATGAAGATGGAGTTTTGAGGCTTACCTTGATGCAAGCTGAAATGGAACTCTGCACAAATGGTGTTCCGGATGCGATTTGATGATCCCTACAGCTTCAATCGATGTTGTGGAGTGTGTTGCAAGCTTTGGAACACTCTGCAAACCTTGGGATCAAGTTGGAGAACTCCAACTGCATAATTGATGCATAATGGCTTGGTTGAAGGGTGATTTTGAGCTAGGGGTGTTACAGTCAGTGTTTAAGTGTCTGGACACCTCAAATACATCATATGTGATGTGTCTGAGCAAATGGAATGGATTGCTTAGGGCTGCAACTCAAAACCCGATGGTGGTTGCTCAAAAATAAAGAAAATTGGCACTTAAGAGAGAATGAGAGAAAGCAGTGCTATCAGGTGCTTTGGTGTGCCTTGAATGATCCATTGGAACCTCTATTTATAGGTGATCAACTCTTGTCTTGGAGGAATAGTGAATGGCTGCTGGATCAGATCACCTTCAAAGGGATTGGTTGGACATAAATGCCTCTTGCATTAGGTGTAACAGTTGCTCCAAATAGATCAACTATGCCTTGACTGAAATCACATTCCTCAGTCATTTTAATTGTTGTTTAACCAAAGAACTTGACTGAGTAGAGTGAGAATCTTGACAATGCACTATTCCACATTAATGCCCTTTGAATTCAAGGCAAAATGTGCCAAAATGCATGAACTTCAAGTTGGAAGATCCCTTGGCTTTGTGACTCAGCTTTGTAGGTTGGATCAGATGCATTGTGATTGGTTTGAGTACATGTGGCATAATGATCCTTGGTGTTGATTCAGAAATCGTGTGTGGCAAGCAAACATGCAAACTGATTTTTCCAAAATAGCTTGCAGCGGCATGACTTTGGGCATGGATTCCTCTTGGCTCAAGTTGAATCAATTCATGCTGAGAGGTTCTTTGGATTCTTATAAACATATGTAACAACATTGATGTTTAGCTTTAGACTTGATTCAGCTTACAACTATGTGAAAAGATCTCACAAGTTTTGGTGTTTCCACCAAAATCTGCCTTGGCCAGAATTTTTCTAAGTGTTGGAAAATGATGTATTTTCATGTTTTAGTCATTTTGATCATTCCATAACTCAAAATCCATAATGAATTGGAATGAGGTGTAGTTGACACTTTTGTAGAGGGCCATGAGGGCTACAAATTCAGGTTTGGATGGGGAAAAATGGCCTTGTGGTTTAGGAGTTATGATCCTCCAAAGTTGGTACCCTTGCCACTTTGTTCCATAACTTAGAAAATTTTCTTAAGTTTTTATGGTTACCCCTTTTACAAGTTATCCCACTTTTCTTGATTTTTCTTGATGAATGATGATTCAAATCATACATTAACATCATTTTAGGGTCAAAGAACCATAATTGTGAAAAATCTCAAAAAGTCAAAGTTGACTTTTGTGCACAGTTGACTTTTTGTCAGATGAATTCCAAACTGTGCGATCCTCTATGAAATCAAGTCCCTGACCTAAATCAAACTTGATGGATTAATTACATAGGTGTTAAAGGGTGTATTGAATCATGTCCTAGGGTTTGGGAGCATGTCCTGCTCAAAAGTCAAAGCTACAGTTGACTTTTTCCGCGAAACCCTAACTGTGTTTCAGATGAAACTGAGACTTGTTACTCAAGCTTCTTGGATTAATCCATTGGTGCAAATGGATCAATGTGGTTTATTAGAGACCCTCAAATCCTCTCTTGAGGTCTTGGCTCATGATTTGTCCCAAAAGTCAACTTAGGGGTGAATTAGGTCAAGAAACCCTAATTCCTGATTTTTGATGAATGCATCCCCTGAGGCCAAATTGACTTGATGATTGGGTCCATGAGGTTCCATGGAGAATTTTAGGTTATACTTTGAAGCATTGGCTTATGCCCAGAGGAAGATTTCCATATGGAGGCCCTGGTCGACCAAAACCCCAATTTGGTGACACTGGCGATCTTGAGGTCTGATCCACCTAGAAAGGAGCAGCCTTGTGCTTAATCCTTGAAGTGGGAGTCCTCTTGATCCATTGTGGATGTTTAAGAGGTTTAGACAAGTTGAAGATCATGTCATTCCTTGATTGATCCTTTGTCTAAAGCTCAGAGAGGGCTTGAAACCCTAATTTTGATAGTAGTGGATGCTCACCCATCTTTGGGGGAGACTGATGAGGTATGATGGTTCATCCATATTGTGATGATGATTTTCCCAATGATGGGAAATCTTAGTGGTCAAATTTTGGGATATGACAGATGCCCATATTTAATCTTCTTGGACCCGAAGGTGTGAATTACGAAGGCATTCAAGCATTCGGGGTGCATGAGGATTAAATATCGGAATACCCAAAATTTTGATGGTGATTAAGAATGGTAGTCACGCATCCTTCTTCTTTTGCTAAGCAATGATGCTTAGAAAAGGTAAATTCCCCTCGATCCTGGTTTCCTACCAAGGATCTGGTCTTAGTTTCTGATGTAAACTTCCCCTCGATCCTGGTTTCCTACCAAGGAACTGGTCTCAGTTTCTGATGTAAACATCCCCTCGATCCTGGTTTCCTACCAAGGAACTAGTCTCAGTTTCTGATGTAAACTTCCCCTCGATCCTGGTTTTCTACCAAGGAACTGGTCTAAGTTTCTGATGTAAACTTCCCCTCGATCCTGGTTTCCTACTAAGGAACTGGTCTAAGTTTCTGATATAAACTTCCCCTCGATCCTGGTTTCCTACCAAGGAACTGGTCTAAGTTTCTGATATAAACTTCCCCTCGATCCTGGTTTTCTTCCAAGGAACTGGTCTTAGTTTCTTTTGTCAATAAACTTTCTTGACAAGGGACGCTGTTCGTAGCGGTTTTCCTCAAACTTCTCGCCGAATTTTCCTGGGGAGATGCCATTTGATGGAAAAAGATCTGATGTCAGAGTTGCTGGGGAACCCAGTCGTCTGAGTTGTAGAGGTGCACAAACTTCTCTGTTGGAGATGCCATTCATCGACTCTACTGGGGAAAATGAGTCTCTTGAGAGACTGTTTCTGCTTGGGTATTACATCATACTTTTCTCGGGATCTTCCCGGAGAAATGCCATATGATGTGATCCAATTTTAAGGTGCTGATGACCTTTTCGTCAGCGGATTTTTCGGAGAAAAACTGCTGTATTGTCGAATCTCTGATTAAGAGGCTTTCTCTGGAGATTTTCCTTAATCTAGGAAAACGGAGATATCATCTTCACTGGCTAAGAGTGATGTTTGTCGAAAGTTCTCTGGTTTTTCAGAGATTCAAGTTATCAAATTGGTCAAGGGCTAATTCTAATCCAGAAATAAACTGGAGGAGAGATTGTTCAGACGCAACATTTCCCGACAAGGAAAGAACTGGCAACTCGATTGAGAGGACTGTTATCCCTAGGGGATAAGACCGGCTAGAGTGATAGTGATGCAATATGAATATGAATGCAAATCAATAATGCATGATATATGTATGTTTATGCTGACAAAACTGACGCGACATACAAACTAATGGATGAACACGACTGGATACTCGGCCACTGCTGGGGACGAAGAAGTACCGTTGGTCCAAAAGTAGCAATTTTGCCTTGCTTAGGAAAGATAGTCCCTGCGGGGAGCTATGTTGGTCGGGCTTAGGAGGTAAGAACTCTGTCGAGGTGTGTCAGATGAAACCAGGTCTCCGACACAGTTGATCCTTCGTTCAGGCGTACTAGTTTAGAAGGAATACTTTGATTCTGCACTTTGAGGTTCGCTTACTTCTGGAGAAGCGATCGATGTTCTTTCGATGTTTAACAGTCAAAAGAAATTGCCATCTTTATTTTAAAAGCAGAAAAGTTTTACAAGTAAATTCATTTTGTTTCGTTTCAAGAATCGTTGATCATGTTAAAATGTCGTTCTATAAAGCTAAAACAAATGAGAATTATAAACAGAAGCACAAGGGCTCAAATTTTATTAATAGGATGGAGACCAGCCAAACGCGTGATTCCATAGAGTATCTACAAAGTTTAGAAAATGGTAATTTACGGGAAGAGGGCTACATTGAGACATAATGACCGCTATCCTTCTACCAACTTTGAATTCGGGACATCCTGAGCTTCTGTCGAAGATGACCTTGACTGGAGTTTTTCTCCGATGGATGGCATTACTGTTGCTGAGGGATTTGCCCCTGTTGAACATAGTTACTTGCCCTTATCCCTAATTTTTTCCTGGATTGTACTTTGAGGTTTCCAATCCACCGGGATGATATTTGATTACATCTCTAATTTTTGCATGGACCGCCCTTTCAGATTTTCAATCCACCGAGACTCTTTTTTTTTTTAGTTTAGGCGAAGTATTTCTTGACTACATCAACATTTGTGGGGTAGGAAAATTCTTCTCCATCCATGGTTGCAAGTCTCAAGGCGCCGCCTGAGAAAGCTTTCTTGACCACATAGAGGCCATCATAATTCGGGGTCCATTTGCCCCGAGAATCAGTGAGAAAAGATTGTATCTTTTTGAGCACAAGGTCTCATTTTCTGAAGACGCGAGGTCGGACCTTTTTGTCAAACGCCTTCTTCATCCTTTGCTGATATAACTGACCGTGGCATAAAGCCGTTATTCGCTTCTCTTCGATCAGGTTCAGTTCGTCGTGTCGATTCTGACACCATTGAGCTTCTGTTAGCTTAGCTTCCATCAATACCCGGATTGATGGGATTTCTACTTCGATGGGGAGCACTGCTTCCATGCCATAAACTAGAGAGAAAGGGGTTGCCCCTGTTGAAGTGCGGACAGATGTACGATAACCATGAAGAGCAAAGGGTAGCATCTCGTGCCAATCTTTGTAGGTTACAACCATCTTCTGAACAATTTTCTTGATGTTCTTGTTAGCCGCTTCTACCGCTCCGTTCATCTTGGGTCGGTAGGGAGATGAGTTATGGTGTTCGATCTTGAACTCTATGCACAACTCTTTCATCATCTTGTTGTTTAAGTTAAATCCATTATCGATAATGATCTGGCTCGGAACACCATAACGACAGATGATATTATTTTTGATAAATTGGACCACCACTTGTCGGGTTACATTGGCGTATGACGCTGCTTCGACCCACTTGGTGAAGTAATCAATGGCTACTAGAATGAACCGATGTCCGTTTGAAGCCTTGGGTTCAATCATGCCAATCATGTCGATTCCCCATATGGAAAAAGGCCACGGGGAAGAAAGAACTTTGAGATGCGTTGGCAGTACATGGATTTTGTCGGAGTATATCTGACACTTGTGACACCTCCTCATGTACTTGTAGCAGTCAGATTCCATTGTCAACCAATAGTACCCTGCTCTAAGAATTTTTCTCGCCATTGCATGTCCGTTGGCATGAGTGCCAAAGGATCCTTCATGAATTTCTTTTATCAGCATGTCTGCTTCTGGTCTGTCTACGCATCGAAGCAAGACCATGTAGAAGTTCCTTTTATAGAGTGCATCACCGCTCAGGAAGAAGTTGCATGCTAGCCTTCTGAGGGTATTTCTATCTTTTATAGACGCCCCTGGTGGGTATTCCTTTTTCTGAAGGAAGCTTTTGATATCGTGATACCAAGGTTTGTCGTCTATGACTGCTTCGATCGTGAATACATAAGCGGACCTTTCAAGGCGCATAATGTCGATCTTAGGTATGTCATTCCATTGACCTACACTAATCATGGAAGGGAGAGTGGCTAATGCATCGGCCATGTGATTCTCATCACGAGGGATGTGATGAAACTCAACTCTGTTGAAGAAGGGTAACAACCTTCTTGCATAATCTTTGTAAGGAATCCGTCCTGATTGGTATGTGTTCCAATCTCCTTTGATCTGATTGATAACCAGGGCTGAGTCGCCATATACGTCCAAGTTTTTGATCCTTAAATCGATCGCTTCCTCGAGACCCATAATACAAGGTTCGTATTCGGCCTCGTTATTCGTACACTTGAACGCAAGTCTGGCTGTGAAAGGAATGTGTGTACCCTGAGGGGTAACAATGATTACCCCAATTACGTTTCCGTAATGATTGACAGCTCCGTCAAAAATTAGTCCCCATTGGGAACCTGGTTCTGGCCCTTCACTGGGTAGCAGTACATTGCAATCTTTCATTTTTAGATACATGACATCTTCGTCTTGGAAGTCAAACCCGACTGATTCCTGATCGTCAATCGGTTGATAAGCCAAATGATCGGCTATAATACTTCCTTTAACGGCTTTCTGAGCGTGGTACTCTATGTCATATTCTGATAGCAACATCTGCCAACGGCCAATCCTTCCCGTGAGAGCAGGCTTTTTGAAGATGTACTTGATTGGATCCATTTCAGAGATTAACCAAGTAGTGTGACGAATCATGTACTGGCAAAGACGTTTGGCTATCCAAGCCAAAGCACAGCAAGTTTTCTCAAGCATAGTGT
The DNA here is from genome assembly GCA_022829125.1 of Lathyrus tuberosus. Classification (NCBI taxonomy): domain Eukaryota; kingdom Viridiplantae; phylum Streptophyta; class Magnoliopsida; order Fabales; family Fabaceae; genus Lathyrus; species Lathyrus tuberosus. The sequence goes on along the minus strand of JALAZF010000770.1, from coordinate 1,786,295 downwards.
ACCGAGTCTCGCAGTCGGTGAACTTCTTGCTCAGATAGTAAATGGCAGACTCTTTCCTTCTCGTTTCGTCTTGTTGGCCAAGTACACATCCCATTGAGTCCTCTAGGACTGTGAGGTAGATGATCAGTGGTCTTTCTTCCACTGGAGGTGATAGAATCGGTGGGTTCAACAAATATTCCTTAATACTGTCGAAGGCGGTCTGGCAATCTTCTGTCCAAATGCAATCCTGGTTCTTTTTGAGTAATTTGAAAATCGGTGCATAGGTCGTGGTCATAAGGAATATGAATCTGGAGATGTAGTTCAAACGTCCCAGGAATCCCCTGACTTGTTTTTCAGTTTTTGGAGAAGGCATTTCTCGAATGGCCTTGACCTTGTCAGGATCAACCTCAATTCCTTTCTGGCCGACGATGAACCCCAAGAGTTTCCCTGAACGGACACCGAAGGTACATTTATTGGGATTCAAGCCGAGTTTGTACTTTCTTAAACACTCGAATAGTTTTGACAGGTGGGTCACATGCTTCTCCTCCGTCTTAGATTTTGCAATCATATCATCGGCATATACCTCTATCTCTTTGTGTATCATGTCATGAAACAGAGTAGTCATGGCCCTTTGATAGGTTGCCCCGACATTCTTCAAACCGAACGACATTACCTTGTAACAAAAGGTACCCCGTGGGGTAATGAACGAAGTTTTCTCCATGTCTTTCGGCGCCATTTTAATCTGATTATAGCCCGAGAATCCATCCATGAAGGAGAAAACTTTGAACTTTGTTGTACTGGCTACCAGCATGTCAATGTGTGGTAAAGGAAAGTCATCCTTTGGACTAGCCTTGTTTAGATCTCTGTAGTCGACACACATTCTGACCTTTCCGTCCTTTTTTGGAATGGGTACGATGTTGGCTAACCATTGAGGATACTCTGACGTGGCGAGGAAACCAGCGTCAATCTGTTTCTGTACCTCCTCTTTGATTTTGATGGCCAGGTCCAGGTGAGTCCGTCTCAACCTCTGTTTTACTCGCGGACATTCCGATCTTAATGGTAAGTGATGTTCCACGATGCTGGTATCTAACCCTGGCATGTCCTGATAGGACCAAGCGAATACATCGGGAAATTCTTTGAGAAGCTTTGTCAAACTCTCTTTGGCAGTTGGAATGAGCAACGCCCCAATCCTGATTTCTTTTCTCTCTTTTTCCGAACCCACGTTGATTGTTTCCAACGGCTCCTTGTGAGGTTCGATGGACCTTTCCTCTTGTCTGAGTAGTCGGGAGATCTCTTCTGGAATTTTGTTGTCAACTTCTTCTTCAGCCCCAAATACCAGGATCTCAAAGTCGGGAGAAGGCATAGGACCGTATGTTTCAACGGGGTTTAAGACAAGCAATCTGCATGACGTGATGATTGTTTTTAGAAGAGATAGAGAAAATGCAAGAGCGTGTGCAGTGTATTTTCTGATAACTGCTTGTTTTTTTTTTATTATTTGTTTTGTTTTTTAGGATTACCATTTTCTGAAAAAGCGAAAAGAGAAAACAACAATTGATGCGGAAATTACAGAACGACGTTATTTTATTAATGAACAAGTCGATTCTTGAAACTACAGCCCTGTAAAACAAAACTCTGTCGCTTTGGGCGAAGCGAAGAGGGAAATTTACAGAAAACGAGCCCTATCAAAACATCCGTTTCACCTGGGCAGGGTGAAAGGTTTAAACACGGCAATTACTTTGACTTATGAAAAATCTTCGGAACATCGACAGTAACCCATTGGCGGCGAACTCCTCGGTGAATCACAAAGTCTGGTACCTTCCTTGATTTGTCTTCAGAAATAACGCTGATTTTTGGTGGAGCAGGATCATTGGAATCTGTCTCCCAGGCAGAGTTGTCGTAGGAGGATTCCTCAATTGTATTTTACAGAGTATTTGTCTCTCAGACAAATCTCCCCATCCAGTTGGCTGGATGTCTTCAAGCCTGATACGAGAGCTCTCAGGATCAGTGTACTTGACCATGTAGTCGTATTTTCCACTTGGTTGTCCCAGGGGATCCCATACTTCTTTGGAACTGGAGGAGCCATCTCTCTCGATGACGTTGACCTCTGGAAAAGCATAGTTGATGAATTCTAGTCCGGTAAGCTTTGCGAATTCATCATCGTGCTGGACATTTTCTGAATGACCTGAGTGTTGATCCCCTGACATGGTGGGGATGCAGGTATTCTTTCCAACGATGCTCAGCTGATTTTCATCGTTCAGCTGATTCTCTTTCCCCGACTCTCCTGGGTACGGCTTCCAGATTGGCAGACCATCCATCGGGCCATAGTAGTCATGGTCAAAGTTGTATTTCATCGGAGTGTCTTCCTCTAATGAATTTGGCGGAGCACGGTATCCTTCCGGATCACAATCTCCGTATATCATTTCGACGTCTGACCTGGGTATAAATCTCGGACTCTGTGTAGGAAAGCAAAAGGGAATCTGCATTTCTTCCTGAGACATATAATCGTCCTTGTTGAGATAGGATTTCCATTCTTCCTCCGTATTGGATGAATCATCTTTATTGATGGTATGCACTTCTTGAGTCACTGATTGAAGGAAACCTCCACTGTGGAAGAAATTCTGAATGGGATGAAGACTTTCATCGTTAGCAGCTGTCTGGGTATAGGTTGCAGAAAAACCAAGACCCTTCCTTGTTTTATTGTCAGCAGGAATGACAAGCTGTCCCCATCCTGTTGTATTGGTATTCTCGACCGCTTTGATAGCATCTTTGTATGAGGAAATGGAAGTTCCCCCTTCGGATTAATCGTCCTTGTGTAGCGAAAGCGTTTGGAACTGGGTTTCGATTATCCCTTCCGGTTCCACATAAGTGGATGACGATAAGTTACCTACAAGCAAGGTCTGTTCTCCACAGACTATGACGAGTTGGTCGTTCTGGACGAACTTTAGCTTTTGGTGGAGGGTAGAGGTGACCGCCCCAGCCTGATGTATCCAAGGTCTTCCTAATAAACAACTGTATGTTGCTCGGATGTCCATGACCTGGAAAGTGACTTGGAAAGTGTGAGGACCAATAGTTATGGGAAGGTCGACTTCGCCGATAACTGTTTTTCTGGATCTGTCAAATGCTTTGACGACGACCTCGCTGGTTCTCATCAGAGATCCTTTGAATGATAATTGCGTCAAAGTGGACTTCGGCATAACATTTAGGGCTGACCCTGTGTCTACCAGTACGCTGGCTAAAGCATCGTCCTGGAAGTTGACTGTGATGTTGAGCGCCATGTTATGACGGCGACCTTCTTCAGGTAATTCCTCATCACTAAATCCTAAGTTATTGCAGGAAGTGATGTTAGAGACAATGCTATCGAACTGTCTGATTGTTACATCCTGTTCCACAAAGGCTTGCTCCAAGACTTTCTGTAGAGCCTCCATGTGCGCTTCGGAATTGAGTAAAAGTGATAGCACTAAGATCTTTGAAGGAGTCTGCAACAGTTAATCAACAATGTTGTATTCACTCTTCTGGATGAGCTTTAGCATCTCATCCTCATTTTTTGAAAGGTCGGGATTACTGGATTGACCGACTGGTAGATTGGGAGCTTCTGTTTGAAGTTCCTTTTCTTTGTTAGGTTCTCCAACTCCTCGGTTGAAGATTCTACCACTCTGTGTTACTAGAGTAATGTCTGCAATATTCACGACGGAGGGTAACGGAATTTCCTTTCCATTCTCGACTGTTGTTGCACCGTATTTGTAAGGGATAGCCTTAGTTGATTCATACGGTAGTGGTCCCGGTAGATAGATGACTATGGGACCTTTCTGATTTTTCTGACTGTCGTAGGTAATTTTGATTCGTTCCCGGTTGGAAACTCTTGACTCGTCCAAGCAGAGAGATGATGGCACAAACATCTCTAGCCCTCTGATGATCAGAGATTACGACAATGTCCTCGATTTGATCAGCGAGGTAATCCGCCGCCCAGTTGATTGGTTCGGAACCCAGACATGGGCGAATCTCCCTACGATCCACCTGACCCTGAAGATCTGCTCGCACAAGGTAACATCCTTGTTTATTTTTTGAATAGACTCCACAACGTTCATAGTTGTGCGGAGGCACCTGGCCTCGCCCGCTTTGAATACAATGTAACCTCACTAGGTCAGTTTCCACAGATCGGACATCCTGACTTTGATGTCGAGTAGGGTTCCCGTTAGTGATACTAGCTTGTTGGGTGTCTTCATTCATATAGATTGGAAGCCACCAGTGGTTCAACAAGTGCTGAAGTGTTTCTTGGATAAGGGCACAACCTTGATCGTTTTCGCAACCCGATTTACAACCCTGATAATCATGTGCTACCAGGAACCCGAGCCGGACCTGTTTAGCATGTAACTCCACCAGGTTGGTATTCATTAGACGAATATCGAAGATTTGAATCATGTTGATTTGATAGGGATTCCTATCATGGTAGTCCTGGATCCATCCAAGATCCACCTGACGTTGGAGGGTCTCTTGTACAAAAGAGCATCCCTGTTTGTTTACCGAGCAAGTCAGACAGGAACTGTAATCGTGCCGTGATAGATTATGATACTGGATTTACCTTGAGTGCATCGCCACTAAGTTGGCATTCATTGCACGGATGTCGTGGTTTTGAATGATGTTGGAATTCGTATAAACCATGTTAACTCCACGAACTCGATGCTCTTGGATCCATCCAACATCCAATTGTTCCTGTAGAGCTGATTGCACCACAGAACATCCCTGATTGTTCTTAGAGCAGATATCACACTGGTGATAATTATAAGGTGGCACATGGCCATATCCACTCTGTCTACAATGCATCTTGACCAAGTTGGCCCTCAATAAGAGTACATCGTGAATTTGATAGATGCTGTTAGACTCTCCCTCTATCAAATTGATCGTAGCCTTCTCGTGCTGAGGCAGCGGGTTCATGATAACATTCGGATTCGTATCTTTGAAAGATAAGACCCCGCTCCTAACAAGCTTTTTCACGTCGGATTTGAAACTGAGACAGTTCTCTATGTTATGCCCTGGTCCTCCTTGATGGTAAGGACAAGTCTGATCCGCTTTGAACCAAAAAAGCAGATTTTCCGGTACTATAAGAGGAGACTTAGTCTGGACATGCCCCTTGGCCAGTAGTAACGGATATAGTTCTGCGTATGATATGGGTATAGGATCAAATCCTGGTGGCCGCGTTGTATGGTTGTAATTGTACGAAGGATAAGTCTGCTGAAGAGACTATTGTGTCCTTTGTTGAAGTTACTGTTGATTAGGTTTGCTCTGTGCAACCTGAGGTTGATACGTAGGAATAAGCGCATGGTTAATAGCAGGAGTTATAGTTGCTACTGGTTGATAACGTCGCCTTTGCTTTCCGAGAGAGATATTCCCAATATCTTGCTATTTTTCTTAGGGAGAGCACTACCATATCGTTTTGTACTACTTGATGATCCAGCGTCTTTAACTAGACGTCCTTCTCGAACAGCTTCCTCGAGACGCACTCCCATACCGACCATTTCGGTGAAGTCGCTGGGCGCACTGGCAACCATTCTATCGTAGTAGAATGAGCTCAAGGTCTTTAAGAAAATCTTTGTCATCTCTTTTTCCTCAAGAGGTGAACAAATCTGGGCGGCGATTTCACGCCATCTCTGAGCGTACTCCTTAAAGGTTTCCTTGTCCTTTTGCGACATTGATCTGAGTTGATCTCTGTCTGGTGCCATGTCCAGATTGTATTTATATTGTTGGACGAAGGCAGTGCCAAGATCTCTGAACGTGCTGATCGTAGCGCGGTTTAAACCCATGTACCATTTTAATGCGGCACCGGTTAAACTATCCTGAAAGTAGTGAATCAGTAGGTCCTGATTCTCTGTCTGACCTGACATTCGCCGAGCGTATATCACCAGATGGCTCTGAGGGCAAGAGTTACCCCTGTACTTTTCAAAATCGGGTACTTCGAACTTGTGCGGAACTTTCACATTGGGGACCAAGCAGAGGTCCGCGACGTCTTTTCCAAATAAATCCTGACCGCGAATAGCTTGCAGTTTATTCTGCATTTCTAGGAACTGTTCGTGGAACTCGTTCATTCTTTCGAACATGCTTTCATTTCCACCAGAAGGTATCTGTGGAATCTGTCCTTCCGGGACAGTGTGTACCACAGGCGGTGGTACCGTTACTACGGCAGTGAATCTTGGCGTTTCCCGAAGTTTGTAACCTTCAGGAGTCCTCAATATGCCTCTGGCATCCTCGCTTTCCCGAGGTTTGTAATCTTCAGGCCCAACGGCTTCTGCTATGATTCCCTGATCTTCATTGATCGGCGAAATATATCCTTTCGGGATATAGTTAACAGGCATGCCCTAGGGATGATTTTTCGGCATTTGATACCTAGGATCATACTTCTCCACTATGGGCGTTGGGGTGATCTCTGAGATCACAGTTCTTTGTAGCTGAGCTTCTGCCATGACTTGCATGTCGTTACGAAGCTTTCTCATATCCTCTCTCAGAGCGTCGATCTCTTCTTTCAACTATCTGTTCGCTTCCTCAAGATTATCCATCTTTTTCTGACGATTGGCCCGAGTATTGTACGAATGAGACAGTTTGACTCTAGAACCGAGACACAAACGTGAGATTCGTAGGCAAGAAGAATACGTGACGTGAGAATGATGAATGCAATGATTAAATTAATTATTTTGTTTATTCAAAGTAAACTTCGACAATTATATTGCAAATATCAAAGTGAGGGAAACCCCGTTTTATTGAATTCAAAGGATTGCGGAATGGAAATACAGTAAATTACAAGGTGCGAAAATAGAAACCTAAGCTAATGGGTCCTGAGTCCTCTCTGAGGAGAACTCGGGTGCTGATTCTGGTACTTTCCTTTTCTTGGATCGGGGCTCTTGGGCCGTTGTCGGGTTGTCATTCCTTCGCCAAGTGAAAGAAGCGAGCAAATTCCTTTGGTCATCCTGATTCTCCACAACATGTTGCTCTAAAATTTCAATCAGAGCATCCTTATCATTTAACAGTTGCTGTATTTTGGTACACTCCACATTGAGAATGCGGTACTTGTTCTTCCAAGACCTCCTTTCCTGTTGCACTTTGTTGAGAGTAACCTGAAGTTTTTCCGTCTCAGTCATGAAGTACATGACAGATTCCCTTGGCGGAAGAACTCCGTGACGAGGATAAGGTATCTTTAGCTTGAGAGCTCTAGTTTGTACCCAGTGGAGATAAGGCTCCACCGAGACACAATCCGGTTTTCCTAGTGACTCCCATCCTTTCTTATGAACATGTTTCCAAGCATGCACTATTTCCGTCTTTAGTGCCCTTTCGTTTTCTCCTTCCTTGAAGAAAAGACCTTCCAGATGAGCATCACGTGGGACATGCCTCATCGGGTATCCGAATTGATGACGAACGAGAATTGGATTATAGTTGATTCCTCCCTTAGTTCCTATAAGGGGTACGTTGGGGAAGTTTCCACAACGGTCAATGATTCTGATCCTGTCATAGATTCGATTGTACCAATCAATGTCCGAGTTGGTAAGAGACATGATTTTCTGCGACCAACGTAAGGCACTCTTATGATCCCAAAAAGCGGAAGACTTAGGCAAATGGGAGATAAACCATTCATATAGCAGGGGTACACAGCATGTGACCATTCCTCCGCTATACAAATTCCTTAAGTGTACAGAATGATACGCATCTGCGAGCAGAGTCGGTACAGGGTTTCTAATCAGACAAATCTTAATGGCATTGATGTCTACAAAGTTATCGATGTTGGGAAACAAAAATAACCCGTAGGTGAGCAAAACAAAGATACTCTCAAAAGCAGCCACGTTTCCTATACTAGCAAAGTATAGGGCTTTCTTTATCAAGAACTGGGCTGGCAAACCCTGGATTCCATCCTTAGTGGTCATGTAAGTCTTAACTTCTGACTCGTCCAAATAAATTACTCTCGCAATGGTTTGATCCTTTGGAATTTCTTCCAGTCCAGGAAAAGGAGCTTGACCAGTAATGTGTAAATCAGTCAGATGAGAATACTCCTCCAGCGTTGGTGCTAGCTGATAATCCGGGAATGTGAAACAGTGATAGACCGGATCGTAAAACTGAACGAGTGCCTCCATGATTCTTTCAATTACCTGGACCCTTAACAGAGGTAGCAGACCTCCGTACTTGGCTCTGAAAGCTTCAGGGTTAGTGATCATCCTTGCTAATCCTCTCAAATCCTCTAGTTTTGGGACCTTGAAGGTATACTTATGAGTTTTCCGTCTACTGAAATCCATGAGCGCAATCCTTTTCTCTCTGACATTTGCAATCATTGTCTTAGTTTAATTTGAAAAAGAGAGACTAGAAGAGAAGATTTTCTTTGTTTTAATGTTTTTTAAATGAATGCATGAATGCAGCACACAAAAACATAGAAAAAACATGGGGTCAAAGGGTCGGTGTCATGAAGTCAAGGCTCTACCCATCCCCTAGGTTTTATACTGGTATTTTTTTGCACCTGTCTCTCAAAATCATTGATTCTTGAGATAACATCAGCGGGCTGGGAACCGTGCTAGGTGATGTTATTTCGAAGAATCTCATAAGAGGGTAGTATCGCGCGACAACTATTTCCGATAGCTTCCGCACTACAAAATGGTTTAAGTCTACTAAACCTCAGCTTCTCAGAAAACCCAATCGACCACACTACTTTCAACAACCAAAGTCGTATAGGCAATAAATCTGCAAAGGGAATCTCCACTGAGTTCGATGGTCGAACGGGGACTCTTACTTGGGAATCACCCCTCGTAAAATTACCCGTATTGCCATCTCCTACCTTAAGTGTATTCTCAATCTTTCCACATGCAGCATCACATGCATTCCCATTAGCAGAAAAATAAACACATATATCAATTAGGAAAAGCAGTATATATATTTGTCCTAATGTCCTAGACTTTTAAGAGCTATGAATCCTATGTTCCTGACAGAAAATGGCTCTCCGGCGGAGTCGCCATTCTGTGGTACCTTCCCAATTTAAAGGTTTTTGACCTAAGATCCTAGTGAGGGCCAATCCTAGCAATAATGCCATTCCCTGATAAAACTGTTACAAAAATGACTTGTCCAAGGTTTTTCACTTTAGATTGTAAGAAAGAAAGACGGGCCACACGGTGGGCGCCACTTTTCTGTAGCAAGCGATTTTGGACGTGGTTCTTAAGCACTATCGCTCTTGGGGGGGGGACTACAGGTCGATTCATTTTTTATCCTATTGAAGCTGATGAAGGAAGGGAAATAGATGTCTCTAACTAACCCTGCTTGCATACTGAGTTTAAACAGCAGTCTGTTAGGCTATGGATGCTATATGGTAATGGGGCCTCTTTCTTCTTACTTTGTTCAGAATGAAATACTGGGACTGCTCATTTTGTTAGGATACTGAGCCAGATTAGGTGAAGGTAGGGGATTTTGGGTTTTGGATTAGTGTGCTCGCTAAGATCTTTCTTTCAATTTTATGCCTACGTATTCTCGTTTACCGAAATAGGGAAATCAGAGCGATCGTAGTTCCTCCTATTCCATGGGAGGAAAAAGATGTTTTGGTGTCTTGTTCAAAGCCCAAGACATGAAGCTAAAGGTGGTTTGTATCTTGTTCAAAGCCCAAGATGTGAAGCTGAAGGGTCTATTTGTATCTTGTCTGAAGCCCAAGATGTGAAGCTAAAAGGTTTTGACTTCAGAGAGAATTGGTCATCTCTAAAGGGGATCTATCTGTCACAACTGTTGGGTGACTGATTATAAAGGAGAATTACTTTAACTGGGATATGTGAATCCAGCAATGCCATAATTTCCTTTATAGGGGATTTTTAACCTGAAGGAGAAAACTTTAACTCAGTGTAGAGCAATGCTATCTTTCCTTAGGAATTTCTCATGCTAAAAGAGGGACAGTGGCGTGGATGTAAATGATCCAGAGGCTTGCCGCTTACAGCGATTAGATGAAGGAAAAGGAGTTGTTGACGTTTGTATACTGTGAGAAAGGCACAGATTGATGCTAAAAGGTTGATTGACTCAACAGGGGGTTTCCTTATACAAAGCCTAAGAGGAGGCTATTGGCCCAACAAGAGGGTGTTTTTATGTGTCTCGTACGAAGCCCGAGAGAGAGGCTAAAAGGGATTGACTCAACAAGAGAGTCTTTTATACTCAACAAGAGAGTGTTTTTGTATCTCGTACAAAGCCCGAGATGGAGGCTGAAAGGTGTGACTCAACAAGAGAGTCTTTTATACTCAACAAGAGAGTGTTTTTGTATCTCATACAAAGCCCGAGATGGAGGCTAGAAGAGTGTTTGACTCAACAAGAGAGTCTTTTATGTTTTTGTATCTCGTACAAAGCCCGAGATGGAGGCTAGAAGGAGATTGACTCAACAAGAAAGTCTGAAAAGGTTAGCTCCGCTGGGGAGAATCATTTGTACAAAGCCCAAGGGGAGGCTAGTGTAACTGTTTCAGTTGAGTGACAGGTCCATCATGCTGATTAAAAGAGAAAATCAGTTCTTATATGGGTAATGATGTACTTATGGATTTGATCTGAGGATCGGGATTATTTCCTGTTCTCTAAGGAAACAGGGAATCCAAAGGAGCTTTAGACTGACCTAGTCTGCGGGTTTTATCTTTTATACTATGCTTAAGGAATAGCAGGAGTAAGATCTAGACTTTTTAAAAGACTGTTCTATTAATATGACTAATTTATGTTCCTATACCTCTAGGAGGTCGTCGGGACAATTTATACGAAGCCCAAGAGGAGGCGAGAGTAACTTTTAAGAACCCGAGGGACAATTTGTACGAAGCCCAAGAGGAGGCCATCTTCCCGGAGGAAGAATCATTATACGAAGCCTAAAAGGAGGTTGTGAAAACTTCTAAGAAGTCGACGGGTCCTTGTACAACGCCCAAGAGGAGGCGAGGATGCTTCTAGGAAGCCTGTGGGTCCCCAAACCCCGAGAAATTCAAGACATGCCATTCACTGAGAATGGATCAAGCCAGGAAAGTCTGAGAATTTGGAAGAAACTCAAGAGATGCCATTCACAGAGAAAAGATCATCTCTGGGGAGTAGAGTCTCTTTGACAACTTCTAAAGGTGACAGTCTGAGAAAGGGTTAAAAAAGAATCTGCCTTTCACATCTCCATATTGTTTAACCCCAAGAGGAGGGAAGACTGTATTTGGTAATCCTATGGGGATATAGTTTTGACTGTATTTAAGAGCGATCAACGGGGCTTTTCCTAGTGCTAGACTTAGTTGTCGGGGAAACTCTAAATATCTATACTATTATTACACAGTCGATTTTTGACAGGTATATAAAAGTTTGTGAAAGAAGACTTACAGTGAGCAGCCCCACAATACAGTTATATATATGAAATCGGATAAAGAAAGCGGGTAAACACTTACTCGGTTATAGAGCTTCCATGCTGTGTGGTTAGTTGTTCAGCAAAGAAAGCTTTGATAACAATATTATATTCAAAATCAAAGGAGAAAGTACCTTGAAAAAGATTGTTGGGGCTGACAGTTCATGGATAGGGCCAAGGTTTTATGTTTGACTGCACTGTTGTTTTGAATTTGTACAGAGGGATGGGTCTTACACTCTCTCAAGAGGCCCATAAAAGTTTAAAGAAAAGGAATGAGGCTTATAACACGAGGGTAGGCCCAAACGATTTGACTTTTGAACTGGCGATCGCGTCGGGGTTTTCTTTTAACGCAGAGGGACTTATACAATATCTGAGGCCCAAAATTGTTTTGGTTAAAAGGGGATTGGGTCTTACACTCTATTAGAGGACCAAAAGTGTTTTTGAATGGGTCTTATAGCTTAAGGAGAGGCCCAAGTGATTTATTTTAAACGGGCGATGATCGCGCCGAACTTTTTGAAATACAACGGGACTTATACAACACTTGAGGCCCAAAATGGTTTGTATTTACAAAGGATTGTTGGGGCTTATAGCTCAAGGAGAGGCCTAAGGTTTGAAAATGATTTGTTTGAGTGAAAATCAAAGAAACCCTAAATTTGTGTTCCTTTAAAAGTAAATATTTAAAGAAAATCAAATAAAATGATAAAAATACCAAATAAGTTTGAATAAATCACTTGTGATTTTTGTTTAAGGTTTGAAAAATGAGGTTTTAATCACAAGATGAATTAAAACTCATTTGCTTTTGATTTTCAAAGTAAAATATTCATTTTTAAAATTTTTAAAAATAATTAAAAAGGAATTTATTCATAAAAACACTAATTATATTAAATAAATAATATAAACTTATTTTTTTTGTGGAATAAAATATTTCAACATTTTTGTGATTTTTTGCAAAAAGAACCAATAAAAAATAATTAAAATTGAAGGAGTTATTAATTTTTCAAATCATTTAAAATAAATATGAAAAATAACAAAAAATAAGAAAAAGTGGTAAACAAAGAGATCTGGGGCGAGGGGGATTCGAAACCCAGACCTCTCGCTTGCCAATACACACAAAACCAGCTGATCAACCACTGGGACACAATGCCAATTCATTAAACATATGGCAAGTGAAAAATATATAGAGAACTTGGTTTGAAAACCTGAAGAATGGCGCCATGGCCATCTTCTTCCTCGAGCTCGTGCATGAAGCACCCTATCTCACTCATCTCTCAACCATTTGACATGATTAAAACACCAAACTCGTGCGTTTTTCACAAGGAACAAGATGACAATACTTGATTTTATTCATTTTCAGTGTATAGCAAGTTATATCATCACAACCGTATGAACCCTAATTTTGCAAAAGCAGTCGTGCAGACATGGTTATGAGGGCTATGATCTAATTTTTTGAGGGAAAACACTCAACATATGATGGCAAGCAATTGGCAAAAATGTCATGCGAGGAAATATGCATGGATCATGAAGATGGAGTTTTGATGCTTACCTTGATGCAAGCTGAAATGGAATTCTGCACAAATGGTGTTCCAGATGCGATTTGATGATCCCTACAGCTTCAATGGATGTTGTGGAGTGTGTTGCAAGCTTTGGAACACTCTGCAAACCTTTGGATCAAGTTGGAGAACTCCAACTGCATAATTGAGGCATAATGGCTTGGTTGAAGGGTGATTTTGAGCTAGGGGTGTTACAGTTGGTGTTTAAGTGTCTGGACACCTCAAATACATCATATGTGATATGTCTGAGCAATTGGAATGGATTGCTTAGGGCTGCAACTCAAAACCCGATGGTGGTTGCTCAAAAACAAAGAAAATTGGCACTTAAGAGAGAATGAGAGAAAGCATTGCTATCAGGTGCTTTGGTGTGCCTTGAATAATCCATTGGAACCTCTATTTATAGGTGATCAACTCTTGTCTTGGAGGAATTGTGAATGGCTACTGGATCAGATCACCTTCAAAGGGATTGGTTGGACATAAATGCCTCTTGCATTAGGTGTAACAGCTGCTCCAAATAGATCAGCTATGCGTTGACTGAAATCACATTCCTCAGTCATTTTAATTGTTGTTTAATCAGAGAACTTGACTGAGGAGAGTGATAATCTTGACAATGCACTATTCCACATTAATGCCCTTTGAATTCAAGGCAAAATGTGCCAAAATGCATGAACTTCAAGTTGGAAGATTCCTTGGCTTTGTGACTCAGCTATGTAGGTTGGATCAGACGCATTGTGATTGGTTTGAGTACATGTGGCATAATGATCCTTGGTTTTGATTCAGAAATCGTGTGTGGCAAGAAAACATGCAAACTGATTTTTCCAAAACAGATTGCAGCAGCATGACTTTGGGCATGGATTCCTCTTGGCTCAAGTTGAATCAATTCATGCTGAGAGGTTCTTTGGATTCTTAGAAACATATGCAACAACATTGATGTTTACCTTTAGACTTGATTCAGCTTGCAACTATGTGAAAAGATCTCACAAGTTTTGGTGTTTCCAACAAAATCTGCCTTGGCCAGAATTTTTCTAAGTGTTGGAAAATGATGAATTTTCATGTTTTAGTCATTTTGATCATTCCATAACTCAAAATCCATAATGAATTGGAATGAGGTGTAGTTGACACTTTTGTTGAGGGCCATGAGGGCTACAAATCCAGCTTTGGATGGTGAAAAATGGCCTTGTGGTTTAGGAGTTATGATCCTCCAAAGTTGGTACCCTTGCCACTTTGTTCCATAACTTAGAAAATTTTCTTAAGTTTTTATGGTTACCCCTTTTACAAGTTATCCCACTTTTATTCATTTTTATTGATGAATGATGGTTCAAATCATACATTAACATCATTTTAGGGTCAAAGAACTATAATTGTGAAAAATCTCAAAAAGTCAAAGTTGACTTTTGTGCACAATTGACTTTTTGTCAGATGAATTCCAAACTGTGCGATCCTCTATGAAATCAAGTCCTTGACCTAAATCAAACTTGATGGATTGATTCCATAGGTGTTATAGGGTGTATTGAATCATATCTTAGGGTTTGGGAGCATGTCCTGGTCAAAAGTCAAAGCTACAGTTGACTTTTTCCGCAAAACCCTAACTGTGGTTAAGATGAAATTGAGACTTGTTACTCAAGCTTCTTGGATTAATCCATTGGTGAAAATGGATCAATGTGGTTTATTAGAGACCCTCAAATCATGTCTTGAGGTCTTGGCTCATGGTTTGTCCCAAAAGTCAACTTAGGGGTGAATTAGGTCAAGAAACCCTAATTCCTGATTTTTGATGAATGTATCCCCTGAGGCCAAATTGACTTAATGATTGGGTCCATGAGGTTCCATGGAACATTTTAGGTTATACTTTGAAGCATTGGCTCATGCCTAGAGGAATATTTCCATCTGGAGGCCCTGGTCGACCAAAACCCTAATTTGGTGACACTGGCGATCTTGAGGTCTGATCCACCTAGAAGGGAGCAGCCTTGTGCTTAATCCTTGAAGTGAGAGTCCTCTTGATCCATTATGGATGTTTGAGAGGTTCAGAAAAGTTGAAGATCATGTCATTCCTTGATTGATCCTTTGTCTAAAGCTCAAAGAGGGCTTGAAACCCTAATTTTGATAGTAGTGGATGCTCACCCATCTTTGGGGGAGACTGATGAGGTATGATGGTTCATCCATATTGTGATGATGATTTGCCCAATGATGGGAAATCTTAGTGGTCAAAATTTGGGGTATGACACTTATTCAAGATAATAGAAAACAATTAACTATAATAATATCTCACTGATTTCCATGTTCTTCGGATGAATCATATGTTCAGATCTTCGAGCTTGTAGGCTCTATGGGGAAGTTTCTAGCATATGCTATATGAAGTCTCTCAGTTAAGCTATAGTTTCCCCTGTTGGACTAACATTATAACCTATCTAAGTATGACGCTGCCTTCCTATATTTCTCTTGGAACCACTTTTGAGTTGTACATTTTGGCTGCTCTCTGCTTGAATAGAAAACACCTTAATGTAGGCATGTCAATTTCCACAAGCACCATGGCTTCAACACCTTACACCATCATAAATGGGGTATCTTTGGTGGTTGAATGATGGGTGGTGAGATATGACCACAATACTTCGTGAAGTTGTTGAGCTCAGAGCCCTTTGAGCTCAAGGGTTAGAGATTGGAATTCGGAGGTCTTTGGGAAAATAAGCTTAGGGATTGAAGAGGAAATTAAAGATCTTAACATGTTGGATCAATTGGTGGAAAATGATGATTTATATTTGTTCTCTAAGTTATCTGAAAAGAGAATTGAAGCTCATAACTCGGTTTGGCAAAAGCTCCATTTTCATGAATAAATGATTAGACAGAAATCCAGATGCAGATGGCTTTGGGAAGGTGGCAAAAACTCAAAGTTTTTTCATTCCTTCATGAAGTCATGGTTCAGATGCAATGTTATTGTGGCATTAAAATCAGGAGACACTCTAATTGATGATGTCAAGGGCATTAAATATCTTTCCTTCAATCATTTCAAAGAGAGATTTTAAGAGCCAATTTTTCAGAGACCTAGGTTGAAAGAAGTGGGTTTCAACGAACTATTCTTGGAAGAAAGCTCTAGACTTGAGGTACCGTTTTCACTTCAATATATTAAAGAGGTTATCTGGAGTTCATCTTGTGACAAAAGTCCGTGTCCGGAAGGTTTCAGCATGAGAATCTTCAAAGCTACTTGGGGAATTATCAAATAAGATCTATTTGATTGTGTAAATGAATTATTCTTACATGCTCATCTTTCAAAGGCCGTTATGACTTCTTTCATTTCCTTGATTTCAAAGAACCACAACCCTCCGAATCTCAATGACTATCGTCCAGTCTATTTGATAGAAAATGTTTACAAAATTATCTTAAAATAGTTAGCTAGGAGATTTAAAAAGGTGATTGGTAAGCTAGTCTCAAAAAGTAAATCTACATCTATTCAAAATCAAAACATTCTTGATGGAGTTGTAGTGGTCAACAAATTCGTGGATTTTGCTCGAAGAAACAAGAAAGACATGTTTTTTCTTAAAGTTAATTTCGAAAAAGCCTTTGATTCAGTGTCATGGGAATAACTTTTCTATGTTCTTAAGCGCATGAAATTTGGAAGAAAATGTATTAAGTGGATTCAAGTTTTGTTTTTTCCAGTTCTGTTTCTATTTTAATCAATGGTAGTTCCACCATGAAATTTCAAGCAAGGAGAGGACTTCTCCAGGGAGATTGTCCGTCTCCGTTTTTATTCATCATTTTGACTGAAGGAATTGCAGGGTTATTGAGAAATGCTTACTCTCTGTTGAGTTTCCATTCCTTTAAATTGTCAGATAATATTAAGTTTGACCTCTTATAACTTAAGGACGATAAGATCATAGTGAGACACGCATTAGGGAAAATATTTGGTTTATTAAAGCTGTGTTGCATGGTTTCGAATTGGAATTTGTCTTATGCGTAAATTTTCATAAAATTAAAATCTTGGGTTATAGTGTTGACTCTGATTTCTTGATGGCGGCTTCTGACTTCTTATTGTGTGCAATCAGTCCTTTTCCTATCACCTTTATAGACTTACCAATCAGGGC
The DNA here is from genome assembly GCA_022829125.1 of Lathyrus tuberosus. Lineage (NCBI taxonomy): Eukaryota > Viridiplantae > Streptophyta > Magnoliopsida > Fabales > Fabaceae > Lathyrus > Lathyrus tuberosus. Next base: position 1,769,349 of record JALAZF010000770.1, on the reverse strand, counting down.
CAATCCTCGTTGGAGTTCAACATGGGATCCCATTTTGTTTAAGCTTCGCAATTGGCTCTCTTCTTGGAAAGGTAAACCTATTTCTCTTGGAGGCTGTGTGACTTTTCTGCTTATCTTTCCATTGTTAGTTCTGTATTGGCAGCAATTTTGCTAAAACAAAGTGGTTCTTCAAGATGTCTTACTTGATGTCTTGACATATTGTTTCTAACATTCTGCAGATGGTGTTTCTTAGTATTGCGGGTCTTTGTGCATGATGTCAAACACGATGTCCTAACATCTGTTGACAGAACATTCTGCTGAGAATGTTATGTTTTATCTACTGCGTTCTTTTTGCATTCTGTTGTGCTTTTATTCAGTAATTGCGTGCGAAAATCCTGGAGTATCTTAAAATTGAAGCAAGCAATTTCTGTGATATTATGAAGAATAGGTTGTTGCTATTTTCTTGCAAAAAGATATAGAGAATAATTAGCTTTAATTATTATTTGTATCAAAGATCTGCTAATGCCCAAGCCCAAGGAATGTATTACTCTTTAAAGATGTTCAACCCTAATTTCTGAGTAGAGAGAATAAGTTATTGCAAGCTGCGTTCAAGTTTTAGGGTTTAAACATTGTATTATTTTTGTGAACCATTCATTCATCTGTTAGATGATTGAATTGGACTGATTAGTTGAGTTGTATTGTGTCCACTCTAAGCTTTTAAGTACGAGTGCTTTGTTCTTGATTGAAGCTTTTAAGCAAGATCAAGCTTTGTATTTGAAGTGTGGTCTTCTCTTTAGTATTGTTCTGTAGTTATCACTGCATGTGATTGAGGGGGAGTGAGAGGTGTCTCTTGTCTAAGTGTCTTAGATAGAAATCTCACAGGTAGAGATTAGGTGAGAAGATTGTAAACTGGAGTGTGTTTACTGAGAGTCTTCAAACTAATTCTGTTTAGTGGTTTTCCTTCCTGGCTTGGTAGCCCCCAGACGTAGGTGTGATTGCACCGAACTGGGTTAACAATTGCTTGTGTCTCTTTGCTATTGTTTACTATTTTTATATCATTCTTATATTGATCATTGTTCAGATATTAGTGTCGTGACATCTATTTCGACATCTCATATCTGATACCAGAATTTCAATTGGCATTAGAGCAGGCACCCTGTTCTGTTTCTATGTGAGATCTAGGGACGACATTTTCTGGTACTATGGATAAGGAAGGAGGATTTGTGAATAGACCACCCATCTTGGATGGATCTAACTATGATTATTGGAAACCACGTATGGTGGCCTTCTTGAAATCATTGGATAGTAAGGCTTGGAAAGCTGTCTTAAAAGGATGGAAACATCCTGTCATTATTGGGAAAGATGGAAAAGAAACATTTGATCTGAAACCTGAGGAAGAATGGACTAAGGAAGAGGATGAACTGGCTCTTGGAAACTCTAAAGCATTGAATGCCTTGTTCAATGGAATTGATAGAAACATAATCAGATTGGTGAACACTTGTGAGATAGATAAAGATGCTTGGGACATACTCAAAACTACTCATGAAGGTACTTCCAAAGTAAAGATGTCAAGACTTCAACTGCTGACTACCAAGTTTGAAAACTTAAAGATGAAGGAAGATGAGAGCATACATGACTTCCACATGAATATTCTTGAGATAGCCAATACCTTAAGTGCCCTAGGTGAAAGGATGTCTGATGAAAAGCTGGTAAGAAAAATTCTCAGATCTCTTCCCAAGAGATTTGACATGAAAGTGACTGCATAGAAGAAGCTCAGGATATCAGCAAGATGAGGGTTGATGAACTTGTTGGATCTCTTCAAACATTTGAACTAGGAATAAGTGACAGATCTAAAAAGAAAGCCAAGAGCATAGCATTTGTTTCCAATACTGAAGATGAAGAGGAGGAGAGTCCCCTAGATGGTGATGGTAGCCTATCTAATGCTATAGTTCTGCTAGGAAGACAGTTTAACAAGGTAATGAAGAGAATAGACATAAAGTCAAGATCAAATGTTAAGAAAAACTCACCTGACATCAGCAGGTCTAATGATGGTGGAAGGAGAACAAGGTTTGAAGAAAAATCTACTTAAGGAAAAGGAATTCAGTGCCATGGTTGTGAGGGATTTGGTCACATTAGAGCTGAATGTCCTACTTACCTCAAGAAACAAAAGAAAAGCCTAGCTGTCTCCTGGTCTGATGAGGACTCTGAAAGTGAAATTGATGAAGAATCTGCTAAACATGTGACTGCCTTGACTAGAAGATGTGTCTCTGATGGAGATTCTAGTGATGATGAACTAACCTTTGAAGAGCTTGCAGCTTCTTACAAAAAGTTGTGTCTCAGAAGTGAAGAAGTGTGTCTTGAAGGGGAGAAACAAAAGAAACTTATAATTCAACTGAAGGCTGAAAAAGTTGAGCTAGAGAATAAAGTCATGTTGTTAAATTCCAAACTTGATCAAATGACCAAGTCTTTCAGAATGCTGAACAATGGAACTGACACATTGGATGAAATCCTTCAGAGTGGAAAAATGGCAGGTGATATTACTGGGTTGGGATTTGAGAGAGAGAAGAAATCATCTTCTGATGATAGTTCTTCTAGACCTAAACATAACATGTCACATCAGATGTCTCAACATCATGGGAGAAAACATGTATCTGAACCTAAACATAATATGCCTCAACATTATAGGAGTGGTCATCCCAACCACTTAAGAGGAAGATTCCAAAGATGGAGATGCCATTACTGTGGGCGGTTTGGTCACATAAAACCTTTCTGCTTCAGACTCTATGGATATCCTAAACCTGCTCCTCAACCTAGATCAAATACAAACATTTCTACTAATGGAAGACAATGGGTTCCCAAGACTGCTGCCACCAGCCTGATAGCTCACATGTCTCTCAGAGTCTCAGCTAAGGAGGATTGGTATTTTGATAGTGGCTGTTCTAGACATATGACAGGGATTAAGAATTTGTTGGTTGACATCAAATCCTACTCCACAATCTATGTGACTTTTGGTGATGGAGCCAAGGGTGAAATCAAGGGAGTTGGAAAGTTGAACTGCTCAGGAGTTCCAGACCTTGATAATGTGCTGATGGTAAAAGGGTTAACTGCTAATTTGATCAACATCAGTCAACTGTGTGATCAAGGATTCAATGTCAACTTCACCAAATCTGAATGTTTGGTTACAAATGAAAAGGATGAAGTGATCATGAAGGGAGTCAGATCTAAGGATAACTGCTACTTATGGGTTCCTCTAGATTCTAGTTACTCATCCATGTGTTCTCTTGCTAAAGATGATGAAGTGAAGTTGTGGCACCAAAAACTTGGTCATCTACATCTAAAAGGCATGAAAAGAATCATCTCCATGGAAGATTCCAGGGGAATACCTAAGCTAAAGGTTGAAGAAGGAATGGTATGTGGTGAATATCAAGTTGGAAAGCAAACCAAGATGTCACATCAGAAGATTAAACATCTCAGTACTTCAAAAGTATTGGAACTACTTCACATGGATTTGATGGGACCTATGCAAGTGGAAAGTCTTGGTGGGAAGAAGTATGCCTATGTGGTTGTGGATGATTTCTCCAGATATACTTGGGTGAGCTTCATTAGAGAAAAATCTGAAGTGTTTGATGTGTTCAAAGATCTTTGCCTAAGACTCCAAAGAGAAAAGGAGAGTAATATTGTTAGAATCAGAAGTGATCATGGGAAGGAATTTGAAAATAAAAAATTTGCTGAATTCTGTTCCTCTGAAGGGATTGGCTAAGAATTCTCTTCTCCCATTACTCCACAACAAAATGGAGTTGTGGAATGAAAGAATAGAACTATTCAGGAAGCAGCTAGAGCTATGATTCATGCCAAGAAACTGCCTTACCATTTCTGGGTTGAAGCTATGAACACTGCTTGTTATGTTCATAATAGAGTGACCCTAAGAACAGGAACCAATACCACCCTGTATGAGATATGAAAAGGAAGAAAACATACTGTAAAATACTTCCATGTGTTTGGTAGCAAATGCTATATCTTGGCAGATCCTGAACAAAGAAGAAAGATGGATCCAAAGAGTGATGAAGGAATATTCTTGGGCTACTCTACTAACAGCAGAGCCTACAGAGTGTTCAACACCAGAACTAAGGTTATGATGGAGTCCATAAATGTTGTTGATGATGATCTGCATAAGGAGGCTGATGTTCTAGATGATGTTGGAACATTCCTTGATACATCTGTACAAATTTCAGACAAAATGTTGATCCCAATCCTACTGTTGCAGAATCTGATACTGAGCCAGTAAACAAAGGACCTTCCATCAGAATTCAGAAGGATCATCCTAGAAACCTTATCATAGGTGATCCAAATGAGGGAGTCACTACCAGGTCAAGAGAAGTAATCACAAGCTCTTGTTTTGTGTCAAAAATTGAACCCAAAAATATCAAGGAAGCTTTAACTGATGAATTCTGGATTAATGCCATGCAAGAAGAGCTAGGGCAATTCAAAAGAAATGAAGTATGGGAGCTGGTTCCAAGACCTGAAGGAACAAATGTGATTGGAACAAAATGGGTTTACAAGAACAAGTCAGATGAAAAAGTTATGGTCACAAGAAATAAAGCTAGATTGGTTGCTCAGGGATATGCTCAAATTGAAGGGGTTGACTTTGATGAAACTTTTGTTCCTGTTGCTCGTCTTGAATCTATCAGGTTACTATTGGGAGTTGCTTGCATCTTGAGGTTCAAGCTGTTTCAGATGGATGTCAAGAGTGCCTTTTTCAGTGGTTATTTGAGTGAGGAAGTATATGTGGAACAACCTAAGGGATTCATGGATCCAACCTATCCTGCACATGTTTATAAGTTGAAGAAAGCTCTATATGATTTGAAACAAGCTCCAAGAGCGTGGTATGAGAGACTTACTGAATTTCTTGTTGAGCATGGATACAGAAAAGGTGGCATAGATAAGACTTTTTTTGTTAAAGATGAAGAAGGGAAACTCATGGTTGCTCAAATTTATGTTGATGATATTGTGTTTGGTGGGATGTCAGATACGATGGTTAAAAATTTTGTTCAGCAAATGTAGTTTGAATTTGAGATGAGTCTTGTTGGTGAGTTAACTTATTTTCTTGGGTTGCAAGTCAGGCAGATGAAAGACTCGATATTTCTATCTCAGAGTAAATATGCCAAGAACATAGTTAAGAAGTTTGGAATGGAGAATGCCAGTCACAAAAGAACACCTGCTCTTACTCATCTGAAGCTGTCCAAGGATGAAAATGGTGTTAATGTGGACCAAATTTTATATAGGAGTATGATAGGAAGCCTACTGTATCTTACAGCTAGCAGGCCTGAAATTGCTTTTGCTGTAGGTGTTTGTGCTAGATATCAAGCTGAACCCAAAGTGAGTCATATCAATCAAGTCAAGAGAATTCTGAAATATGTAAATGGAACATGTGATTATGGTATGTTATACACACATGGATCTGGCTACACTTTATCTGGATATTGTGATGCTGATTGGGCTGGAAGTGCTGATGATAGGAAAAGCACTTCAGGAGGTTGCTTCTTCTTGGGGAACAATATTATATCATGGTTTAGCAAGAAGCAAAATTGTGTCTCTCTATCTACTGCTAAAGCAGAGTATATAGCAGCTGGAAGTAGTTGTTCTCAACTAGTGTGGATGAAACAAATGCTCACTGAATATAATGTCACACAGGATGTCATGACATTATATTGTGACAATTTGAGTGCTATAAACATATCCAAGAACCCTATTCAACATAGAAGGACCAAACATATTGATATCCGTCATCATTTCATAAGGGAACTTGTAGAAGACAAGGTTATTGCTTTGGAACATGTGGCCACAGAAGAGCAGTTAGCTGACATTTTCACTAAGGCTTTGGATGCAAGTCAATTTGAAACCTTAAGAGGAAAATTAGGCATTTGTATTTATGAAGATCTGTAGCAATTAATGGCATGTGGGCAGCTTTCATTGGTATTTAAATATTTAAAAAATCATTTACTATTTTGTGGCAATATCATTTACTTCCGTTTAAGTTTCCAACAAAAGCAGCCACCCTACCTGAGGAAATCATTTCATCACATTGTTCCCACATGCTACATCCATCCTTTCTTGCTTAGTTCTTTCACCTTCCCTCTCAGAAAAAGAAGTCTCTCTACTCCAAGTTCAAACATTTGCATGAAGCTTACGATGTCTCAACAACATTCTTCTCCGTCCAAAAACTCTCCTGCTAAAAATTCTACCCCTTCGAAATCTAGGGTTTCCTCTGAAGGTATCTCTCCTGAAGCTGTTCTTGATGTTGCTCAATTATCCATGATTCCCCGTTCTAAAGTTGAAAAGACAAGGCCCAACAAACTGCATGTAAGAAGTTCCAAACGTACACCTGCAGGTAACTCTGCTAATCCCACTATTGAGTCTTCTTATGATCATAGGGAAGGTAGTGAGTATGTGGATAGAACCATTAAAAGTATTGTCACTGGTCTTTTGTCAGAAGAGCGTAGAGTTCCTGGGATTAATGTCCCTCTGTCTAAAATTGATGTTGTTCCTACCTTAAATGAGAATCAAAGGGAGGAAAGGGATGGTAATACTTTAATTTCTGAGAAAGATGATACAAAAGAAAATCTTCACACACTGGCTAGCTCTGTGTTGGAAAATGCTGGAACTGTAGTTGAACAAGATGTTGAAACATCTTCGGCTAAGAAAAGCTCTCCTACCAAGAGTAATGATCCTGATCCTAAGGAAAATGAGCATGCAAAGGCTGACAATATTGTGAATGTTGATGACCTGTCTGACAATGACCTGATTACTAGAGTGAACCCTGGGATAGTTAAAAGATTGAGGACCAGAAAAGGAATAGCTACTGTTGAGAAACCTCCTGCTAGGAGTATTAAGAAGAAACCTGTTGTTGGCCCTTCAAAATCATGGAGCAAGGTGGCTACCAGCTCCAAGAAAAGGAAGGCTAGGTCTGACACTGATTCAGACTTTGATGTTAAGGATGATGTCCAGGACATCACTCCTGTGAAAAAGACTGTGTTAAAAAGAATTTCTGGAATAGTCCTTGATGTTCCTTTGGATAACATCTCCTTCCACTATGTTGACAGTGTTCAAAAGTGGAAGTATGTTTATCAAAGAAGGATAACACTGGAGAGAGAGTTAGGGAAAGATCCTTTGGAGTGTAAGGAGATAATGACCTTGATTGAGCATTCTGGATTGATGAAGACAGTGACCAAGTTTTCAAAATGCTATGATGTGCTAGTGAAGGAGTTTATAGTCAACATTTCGGTAGACTGTAATGATAAGCAGAGTAAGGATTTTAGAAAGGTGTCTGTTAGAGGAAAGTGTGTGGAATTCTCTCCTACCATAATCAACAAGTACCTTGGCAGAAATGAAGATGATCAATGTGAGCTGGAAGCTACTGATAATCAAGTGTGCAAGACTATCACATCTAATCAGGTTGGAGGTTGGCTTATGAAACGCAAGTTATCTGCTGGTCTGCTAAGTGTTAAATATGCAATCTTGCATAGGATAGGTGCTGCTAATTGGGTCCCCACAAATCACACTTCCACTATTTCTGTTGGTCTGGGAAGGTTTATATATGCTGTTGGGACTAAGAGGAGTTTTGATTATGGTTCCTTTATATTTGATCAGACTATGAAGCAAGCTAGGACTTTTGCTGTGAAGATGTCCATTGCCTTCCCCTCCCTTATCTGTGGCATTATTTTAAACCAGCACCCTTGTATCCTATCTCAGTCTGATGTTGTTTGCAAAAAGGGGTCTGCATTGTCCCTTCACTATAAACTGTTTGAAGGTAAACATGTCCCTGACATTGTCATGACATCTGCCTCTACTTCACACCAACCCACAAACAAGTCTGGGGTAATTTCTGAGTTGGTAGAAGCCTGCAAGGAACTGGATGAGGTTATTAGAGTCAGTACCCAAAGAAAACTGAAGTTTGAAAAAATGATCATGACTCTTAGAATGACTGAAGGTGATACTGTTGAGGATGCAAATGAGAAGGAAGGTTTTGATGAGGGTGATTCTGGTGAGTCTGATGGCAATGCAGAGGATGGTTCTGGTGAGTTTGATGGCAGTACTGAGGGTGATGAAGACAAGTCTAAGAGTGAGGACTCTGCTGGTTCTCGAGATGCTTGAGTGTTCTGTCATGAAGTTGTTTTTTTTGTTATTTTGGTTCTTTTTTTGGATTTCTTTTCTGGTTTTCTGTTGGCACCCTTGTGTGCATCACTTTATTTTTATGATTACAACTCCTTTATGGTAATTTTAGCTTTGTTGGTTATGGATTTTTTTCGTCTGGTGTTTGTATAATTATGGCTAAAAAGGGGGGAGAGTAGCTTAGTAGTGGCTTAGTTGTATTTTATGTGCTCCTTGGCTTGAGGGGGAGTGTTTTGGAATGTTAGATGTGTGTGTGTTGCTTTTGCTGCAGGGATCTCTGTTCATTGTTGATGCTTTTATGTTTTAGCCAAAATTTGCCAAAGGGGGAGTTTGTTAGTTCTGTATTGGCAACAATTTTGCAAAAACAAAGTGGTTCTTCAAGATGTCATACTTGATGTCTTGACATGTTGTTTCTAACATTATACAGATGGTGTTTCTTAGAATTGCAGGACTTTGTGCATGATGTCAAACACGATGTCCTAACATCTGTTGACAGAATATTCTGCTGAGAATGTTATGTTTTATCTGCTGCGTTCTTTTTACATTCTGTTGTGCTTTTATTCAGTAATTGCGTTCGAAAATCCTGGAGTATCTTTAAATTGAAGCAAGCAATTTCTGTGATATTCTGAAGAATAGCTTGTTGCTATTTTCTTGCAAAAAGATATGGAGAATAATTAGCTTTAATTATTATGTGTATTGCTGAGTAGGGAGAATAAGTTATTGCAAGCTGCGTTCAAGTTTTAGGGTATAAACATTGTATTGTTTTTGTGAGCCATTCATTCATCTGTTAGATGATTGAATTGGACTGATTAGTTGAGTTGTACTGTGTCCACTCTAAGCTTTTAAGTACGAGTGCTTTGTTCTTGATTGAAGCTTTTAAGCAAGATCAAGCTTTGTATTTGAAGTGTGTTCTTCTCTTTAGTATTGTTCTATAGTTATCACTGCATGTGATTGAGGGGAGTGAGAGGTGTCTCTTGTCTAAGTGTCTTAGATAGAAATCTCACAGGTAGAGATTAGGTGAGAAGATTGTAAACTGGAGTGTGTTTACTGAGAGTCTTCAAACTAATTCTGTTTAGTGGATTTCCTTCCTGGCTTGGTAGCCCCCAGACGTAGGTGTGATTGCACCGAACTGGGTTAACAATTGCTTGTGTCTCTTTGCTATTGTTTACTGTTTTTATATCATTCTTATATTGATCATTGTTCAGATATTAGTGTCGTGACATCTATTTCGACATCTCATATCTGATACCAGAATTTCATCCATAAAGATCCAAAAGTAGTAGTCCAATAAATTATAAAGATTTAATGTGTTTTCCTTTAGAATGGTGAAGAGAATAAGAGGAGATTAAATTGGGACTCCTAGTCTACAATTTGTAAATAAAAAATTGAAGGGGGTTTATGGGTTAAGCATTATGAATCCTTCAACATGGCGCTGCTAAGTAAATGGACATGGTAAATCATCTCAGACCATAACTCTATTTGGAATTTTTTTTAGCCTTAAAATACAGCGAAATAAAGGGATTGATCCTTGATCCTTCTTGGTGTTTTAATAATAGGAAATCATCGTTTTGGTGGAGATACCTAAGAGCTTCATCATGTGTTTGAGGGGGGGGGGGGGGGGGGGATTCAAACTGGCTTGGCAATAACATTTCTTGTAAATTGGGAAATAGTATCAAAATTGGCTTTTAGAGACATAGATGACTCGGTTCAGACTCTTTGAACTTGTAGTTCCCTATTTTATTTGACCATGCACATGACTCTAAACCAAAAGTTGATGGTTCAGGGCATTAGATTAATGGTGTTTGGACTTGGAATGTGAAGATTAATTTCAAACTTCTAGCAGGTACCTCATGGAGTGATAGGGATGAATTACAAAACATTTTTATTAGTGTTAATCCCATCCTATCTCAGTTGACGTTTTTGTTTGGTGGCGCGAAGCAACAAGTTATTCTGTTAAGTCTTTTTATTCTAAGCTGGAAAATATTTCGGTTGCAAGTTCCCAACTGGACTTCAAATGTCAAGTGCTCTTAAGCTTTTGTGGAAATCCAACATGCCCAATAATATCCAAGTCTTTTTTTATACTTCCTTCTGAATAGACTCCAAACCAGGGACTAACTTGCTAAACAAGGGGTTCTTAGTGGTTCACATAACCCTGTGTGTCAACTTTGTTTGAGACTAGAGAAACTCACATGCACCTTTTTCTTCTTTGTCCAGTGGTGGCTCGTTTCTGGCATATTAGTTTGGTTTGGATCATTCTTTGTCAGATGTTCCCGTGTGTTGTGATTTTAGATCATTTGAAGACCTTTGGACCTCTCATAAAAGGAAGGATCAAGAAGAATTTGCACCTCCTATTTTGACTCTCGGTTACTTGGTTCATTTGGTTGGTTAGAAATGACATCCTCTTTAAGGGAGACCATAAAGGTGTGAGTGGAAATGTGTCATTGACTAAATCTCTATCGTAGGATTGGTTTAGAGCGAGATCTAAGGGTCTTCTCGTATTCGATATGAAAGATTGGTTTTTAAGTCTGTTAGTCTATATTAGATAGTCTTGTAGGATTTCTTCTTATTTTCTTTATTTTTATTTTTATATTATGGTTGAGTACCTCTTATAATCTCATTTAAAGTAATCTCTTGATTATAAAAAACTACCAATATTTAAAATTGTTAGATAAAAATCTCTAACTAACATTGTAATTACCATGATAGTATTGATTTCTCATATTATACTAATATATTTGTATGAGACTATCAATGATAATTACAATTTGATATATTATAAAAAATAAAAATTTAGTCGATAAAGTGTTGAGTCATATTGTATAAAAATATTAATTCAACTAGGGTTGTTGATCTATTAACACATGTGTTTGTTTTTCTAGTCTTCATGCCATCGTAATAACAATCATGTAAATGATAAAAAAAGAATTCTAATTACCTAAATTTGGTGTCATAAAAAACTACAACAGGAATATCAAATTGAAAATATAATGTTTGGTATCCTTGATATTGATCTTTGTATTAAATTAATTGATGCTATTGCACAATAGGATGCTTAGTATACATTTTTGTTTTGTTATTCTTATTATTTAATTTGGTCGTCGCAGGAGGCTTATAAAGAAGAAAATGAAAGTAATTAAACACTGAACATACACCAAGAACAAACTACAAGAGGGATAATAATGATGGATTCAATAATATATAAATTAAGAATCATCCTACAAGAAGGATAAAAAATGACGCAACACAAAACAACCTTCTCTTATGGATGCATGAATTGATTTTGAGGCAGCCCTTTAGATATTTCTTCAAATATTAAATAAACCCCTTCATTCCATATGGAATGTTTTATTTAAAATATTTTTTTCTAACCACTCAGACACCTTCAAATATGGCAATTTTTAGTGAAAAAAAAAAGAAGACATAATTTATTACAATTGCAAGTAAATAAAGCTAATTAAGATATGTTTGGTGAGAAGATTGGATTGATTTTGAATAAATAAAACAACTAGGTTTTTTTAATGACAAATAGTAAATATAATAAAAAAAATAAAGTAAGAACATCTTTAATAATAACGTTAGAATTTGGAATCATAAAGTTAGTGAAAAATGGAGTAATTGAATATGAAGAGGGTGAAAGTGAGAGAGAGAATTTGAGAGATAATCGAGAGTGAGAATGCACATTCAAATTTGCATTAAACTTCTTAACTATACATTGATACCTCCAATGTATATATACAAATTATAATGGATTTGGACACAAGTAACAAGTTGAAAAAATTGAAACTAACTCCATGTAACTGATTACGTAAAACCTGTAATCGGTTACAACTGCTTAAACAAAACAAAATCAACTCAGTGGTAATTAGTTACCAAAACGCAGTAACCGGTTACACTAGTTCAAACAATAAAAAAATAGTAACAGTTGTAAACGGTTACCAAAATGCAGTAATAAGTTATAACACTTGAATTTTCTGATTTCTCACAACACACCACCTTAATTCAAGTGCTCCAAGTCTTTCATGCCCATGTTCTTCTTCAATCTCTTGAACACTTAAATTGTGACTCTCTTGGTTAGCAAATCAGCCACCTGATCTCCACTTCTACAATATCTCAATCTCAACCTTCCTTCACTAACAAGTTCCCTAAAGTAATGAAACCTCATCTTGATATGCTTGCTCCCCCCATGTCCAATTAGGTTCTTAGCAAGATTTATAGCAGAAACGTTATCAACCATGAGCGTTACAAATTCACCATCATCGCTTCCCAGGTGCTTAAACAAATTCATTAACCACACGGCTTGACATGCACACCCCTTTATTTGTATTTGTCTTCACATACACACCATATTCGGATACACACTTCTTGAAGCCAATCTCCTTTAAGAAACCATCTATCCTTTTGTTTGAAGCTCTTGGAGCTTGTTTCAAACTATACAACACTTTCTTCAACTTGTAGAACTTTGGCTCTTAGTTTTTCATAACAAAACCAATGGATTGTTCTACATAAACTTCTTCTTCAAACGGTCCGTTAAAAAAAAACAAATTTAATATCCATTTGGTAGATGGATCAATTATTGTTATTCGCAATAACGAAAACTAGCCTAATGGTTTCAATTCTAGAAACCGGTGCAAATACCTATTCAAAGTCTATGCCTTATCTTTTCAAGAATCCCTTTGCAACTAATTGAGCCTTATGCTTGATTATTTCCCCATTGGGATTTTCCCTCACTTTGAACATCCATCTTACACCAAATGGATTTTTCCCGTACGATAGATCAACCAACTCCCAAGTCTTGTTCTTCTCAATGGATTCTAGCTCCTCCTTCACTAAACAAATCCATTTTGGATCACTCAAGGTGTCTTCTATTTTAACGAGTTTAGATTCGGCCACAAGTGCAAAATGGACAAAATCACCATCATCATTGACCAAGTTTTCTCGAAGAAAACTCACAATCTTGGAGTCTTGGAGGCAAACCTCTTTGCCTTGTTGATCTTCTTAAATTTGCATCTCTGTATAAATTGATTTTCCAATGCTGTAACCAGTTACAACTTTCTAGTAACCGGTTACAGGCTACTGCACTCTTTTATTTCGTCAAAAACAATGTCTTAACTGATCATAATCCTTCTGTTTACTGTATCATACAACTTGAAACCACTAGTGGAGTGATACCCTATAAGTATAATCAATTATACCTTGTCATCAAGATTCTTTCTAAGCTGACCTAGAACATGTCGATACGCTGCAGAACTGAAAAACTCTCAAGTGATTCAGATTTTTTAAAAAAACTAGACCACGCTTCCTCCGGTGTTATCTTCTCAAGTTTCTTTTTTGGACACCTATTCAACAAATATGAAGTCGTGCACACCGTTTCTCCCCATAACTCTTTTAGAAAGTTTTTCCCCTTCAACGTGCTTCTCACCATGTTCATGTTGATCGATTCTTTCTTCCGGAAATGATACGTGTCGAGGGCACTAACGTGACCATCGAAATAAGACTTCAAGTATACAGCTGTTCGCGTAGTTTTAAATAAGGATGTCGAACCCACTGGAAAGGGATAATCAAACTAATGTAATCAGTAGTTGTAGGGTAAAGCTAAGGCTAAGGATTTATGGAAATTAAACGGAAAGGAAAAATTACTAATTCTAAAGGTTTTAGGAAACAATATTAAAATCGAGTCCGGAATATGGATTCCGCGTACCTAAGGGACTTGTAGAAGTCGGGTGCTAATTACGACTGCACTTCATTCCGTAGGAAGTACTAACTTAAAGACTTTGTCTCACACTCTCGCGCTATCGACAAGAACCACACCTAACAACCATAGGATTTTGCTCTTGCTCGCCCGTTTTAATTAAAAAGCATATTTTGAAAGTTAATGAAATCCTAAACAATGTCTAAAGCGCTCTCACTGTTTTTAGAATCGGTGCCTAGTTTCTACTATCCGTTCATTCCTCACACTCTCGCGCTATCGATCCAAACTTAGTATATTCCTCACTCTCGTGTCTGAATAATAAAGCATGAAAAATAAAAATAAAGACCAAAACTAGCATGCAATCAAATAAAAGCGCACCTACATTTTCTACGGAGTCTCGTCGCCAACGACGATCCTCACACGCCGAACTCAAGCAAATTTAGCAACACATATTGATTTTAATTCCAAACATAGTTACAGTGATTAACAAGGGAAAATGCATAGCATACAAGACAAGTAAATTAAATTGCAAAAACAAAATAAACAAAAGTAAAATAACCCGTAAAATAAAGTACGAAATTTGATTGCAGAGAAAATGATGCCGACAGGCTTGTTCGGAATCAAAATACAACAACTGAATGTAAATTACAAAGCAATTTGTGACAATTCCTCGATGTGAGTAATTGTCGCTTTTAAAGTAAATATACGCCTAAATAGAATTCGACAGAGCTTCCGCGTCTAAAATCGGGTATCTAAAACATGATTGGAGGGTCCTATATATAGATAAATATCCAAAATGTAACTTCCAAGTCGTGAATCTGAGGTGGAGGGAAAATAGGGTGGAAGAAACTGCCCAAAGCAGTTGCAGAATTTGAATTCTGCAACTGCACTGTCATGGAGAGCGCCACCAAGCCATGGCGAATGCCATGGTCCTGGCCTTTTTAAATACGTAGCAGTCCTGCTCATGGCGAGCCCAGTAGAATGGCAAATTCTGCTCTTTCTTGCTGGATTTTCCTCGTCATTCGCTCTTTTTTATCCTTTTTCTGATTTTGCCACAGATGAAGTTGTCAACTGCAAAACACATAAAACACAATCAAATATAAATAAAACTCGAATAAAAACAAACGAAACATATGTGTAACGAGCTTAAAAGTACGATACGATTTCTCGTTATCAGGAAACACCGTTTATCTACAGTGTATAAGGTGGTACAACCTCATGTAATATCCCTTCTTGATCACAAAATCTCTCAAAGTCATTTGAGACATATTCACCCCTACCATCCATTTTGAGAATTTTGAGCTTGTGACCACTTTGTCTCTCAACCATGGACTTGAACTTCTTAAACACTTCGAATACATCACCCTTTCTCTTGATTAGGTATGTCCATAACTTTCTACTATGATCATAGCCGAATGTGACAAAATATATATTTCCACCAATCAAGTCAATTTGCATCGCTCCACACACATCCGAATACACCACCTCAAGGTGATGCATGGTTCTACAAGCTGCACCCTTGCTGAATAAATTCTTATGTTGCTTCTCTTGTACATATTCTTCACAAATTTCATCTGGTATATTGATCAATGGAAGCCCCGTTACCATTCCGTTCTTTTGCAAGGCATTGAGATCTCTAAAGTTGAGATTCTCAAGCCTATAGTGCCATATACACTCTTCTCGACTAGCCTCTATAGCAAGACACATATGCTCCATACACTTCAACTTGTCCTTGAAAGTTCTATTGGCAGCCATAGGAGCTTTTAGGATCAAAACCCTGTTTGCATGCATAACACATAGCTCCTTGGTCTCCATGTGAATCTTGTAACTCTTATCATGTAATTGGCTAATATTTAGAAGGTTACACTGGATTCCTGGAATGTACAACACATATTTGATTAAGGAATACCCACTATCCCTTCTCATGATAAAAACATCATCGATCCCATCAGCTGCTAAAGTGGTGTAATCCGAAAAATTCACTTTGTTCTTCATGGCATGATTGATTAAGACAAACCAATCTTTCCTCCCCATCATATGAGTAGAACATCTGGAGTCTAAATACCATTGATTGCTGCATTGCACTCATTCTTTCAAAGTCACCATGACATTTTCTTCTACATGTAACCAATTACAACATTTACGTAACTGGTTACAACATGCTTCTACATCGTTTCCAAAACTACTGCTGCTAATGTCTCGTAGCTTGTTGCTACTGCATTCCCCCTTTATGATCATGATCAAGAGTGTGTTCTCCTCATCAAACTCTTGTCTTGCAACCTTGGCTTCATCACTTGAGGTTCCTTCATGTTTGCATTTCACTTTCTTACAAAATGATAAAAAAAATTTGACAAACAAAGCATCGCATCTTGCTCTTGTCAATCCTTCTCCTTTCACCTCTAAACCTGCCTTAACCACCATTCTTATTGAAACTGCCCTCACCCTTTTGACAAGTCAAATTCTTGGAACTTTTGCATTCTCTTCCCCCAAAAATATGAAAATACCTTTACTCTTCATGGGCCATTTTCCTTCCGATCTATTATTCTTCTCATTGAAACGAGCTTGCAAAGCAATCTTCGCATTTGCCTTATCATAATTTCTCTCCTCCATTCTTTGATTAAGTGCCTCAAGAGATATTTGTAGCTCCTCTTTGCTCATCGTTGCAAGATCCTTCGATTCCTCAATCGCCATGACCACATTGTCAAATATTGGCGTTAAAGAATGCAAGATTTTTGCGACAACATACTACTTCGTGGCTGTTTAACCGTACAATATTACTTGGTTCACCAACCAAGTAATTCTCGTTATGAAATATTTAATGGTCTTCTTCTCCTCCATTTGAATCGAATCAAGTTGACGTTTGTGAGTTTGTAACCTTACCACATTTGCCTTGCCAGCCCCTGTGTATGCCTTCTCCAAGATTTCCCACGCTTGCTTCGATGATCCACAATCACCGCCTTTATCAAAGTTGTCTGTATACATACATTGATGGACAAAAACATCGCCTTTAAATCTTTCTTCTTTTCTTCCTCATGCGTTGCTCGTTGTGCAACCATTGCACCTTCGACGGGAGGATTCACACTGTTCTTAATCACTTCAAGAACATCTTGGTAGCCAAACAACACCTTCATTTGTTTGCACCATTTGTCCTAGTTCTTTGCATCAAAGATGGATAAGTTTAAATGGATTATTTCATTGGAGATAGAATTCATGTTGCACACTAGTTATTTTTTGGATCGAACCAGACTCTTAATGCCAAATGTTAGAAGTTGAAATCACAAGGATGGTGAAAAATGGTGTAATTTAGTGTGGAGAAGGAGAGAGTGAATGAGATAATTAGATAGAGTATAATTGAGGGTGATAATGAACATTCACATTTGCATTATGCTTCTTAGCTGTATAATGATACCTCCAAGGTATATATACAAATTACAATAGATTGAGACACAAGTAACAAGCTGAAAAAACTAAAACTAACTTCCTGTAACTGGTTATGCAAAACGCGTAACTGGTTACAGCTGTTTGAACAAAACAAAATCAACTAAGTGGTAACCAGTTAACAAAATGCAGTAACCGGTTATAAGAGTTCAAATAGCCAAAAATAGTAACATCTTTAACTGGTTACCAAAATATAGTAACTGGCTACATCACTTGAATTATCTGGCTACATCACTTGAATTAACTGGTTACCAAAATAGTAACATCTTTAACTGGTTACCAAAATACAGTAACTGGCTACAACACAACAAATAGACTATATAAGAGGGGTTATAAAATAATAAAATACTTCTTAATTTCTTTTATCATCAGAGGAACTATGATGTAGCATAATGAGTAGCAATGAAATGATGGAAGTAGCTACTTTTGTATGAGTTAGGTCTAGTCTTTTATTTTTGTAATTAATTTTGTTATAATATACACTAATAGGCTTTTAAAAAATGATTGATGTAGCTTAAATAAATTACTGTATCATATATTTAATAGTTTTCAATTCGATCTCCTCCAATTTATGGGCGATACAATGATTTTGGAGGAAGGAACAAGGGATGATTTATGGGCCATCAAGTCTATGTTCAGAGTGTTTGAATTATCTTCAGATTTGTGAGTCAATTTCATCAAAAACAAAATTTTATGGTTAAATATGAAGCAAGATTTTTTGGAAGCAACCTCTGGTTTTCTTTCTTATCGTAACAATTATGCCATTTTATGTTTTTTGGGAATAACACTTGGTTCTAATCCAAAAAGATGGACCACTTGGAGCCAAATTTGAAGAAGGTTCGTAGGCATCTATCGACTTGGAAAAGCAAGCATGTATTTTTTGGCGGTAGGGCGTTCCTTTAAAATTTAACTTTGAGTTCAATTCTGATCTATTTGTTCTCTTTCTTTAAGGCTTTAAAGAGGGTTCTTAATGAACTAATAAAAACTTAAGTAGCCTTTTTGTGGGGAGGATCCAAAAATTAAAAAAGAATCAATCAAACTAGTTGGAAATTCAATATGTAAATCTAAGGATATAGGTGGTCTTGGGGTTCAAATTGTGTCAGGTTTAATATGACGCCGATGAATAAATGATTGTGGCGGACTTTGTCAGAACCCTAAAATGTTTGGCTCAAATTCTTGAATTTTAGGTATTGTGATTTAAAGGATAAGGTTTTAGATGTGACTTGGGCTTCCAATCATAAAAAATACTCAATTTGGTGGAGAGTTTTGAGGATGTTAGGAGGGAATTTTGGGGGTAGAAGGAAATTGGTTCGAAAATCATATTACGTGCAGATTTTAAAATGGTGTTTCAATAGAGTTTTGGTGTTACAAATGGTTAGGATCAACCAATTTATGCTCTTTGTTTCCTAAGTTATTTTTGTGCAGGACCATTGACAGACCAAAGATAACGAAGTTAGGTTGTTTAATGGAAGGTAATTGGTATTGGAATATCAGTTTTGAGGACCCATCTTTACTAATCGACGATCAACATGAAAAGTTCGATCTCATGGTCTTGTTACTTGATGTCTTCCCTAATTTTGATGTGGCACACACCTTTGTTTGGTGCAAGCAGGGAATTTCATGGTGAAATCGAGTTTTGGTTTGTTAGTGGATCTCTATATTTCGACTGATTCTTTGAAGGAAAGCTTGACTTTGGAGTTCAAGCGGATGTGGAAGACTAAAATACCTAATAGTATTCAGTGTTTTGGGTGGAAACTCCTTCTAAATACCAGAAAAGGGATCCTTTCCGACGACCATGAAGAGGTATGTCTGATGTGTTTTATTTTTGCAGAATTCATTCCACATCTGTTCTTCTATAGCTCCATAGCTATGCATGTTTGGAACTCTATTTTTTCTTAGGTTAACATTGATGGCGTGTTAGAGGTGGATTCCAACGAGAATAATCTTAGGAGTTTCCGGTATCATCTGAAAGGTAAAGTAAACTCTAAGTTCCAAATGTTGCTTTCGATGTCCGTCTGTTGAACTATTTGGCAAAGTAGAAACACAATCCCTTTTTATGGGGGGTCATTTAGTTGTAACTGAGCTTGTCAACCATGCAAAATGGCAGACATGGGACTGATTTGCATGTTTGCATAATGTTTCAGAATGTAGTAATTGGGAAATTTGAGCTTTTAGGCCTTTGTATTGCTTAGGCTCTTTGTAATTTTCTCTCTTCTATTTTGTTGATCGACTGTTTGTGGTGGTTTTTTCTTGTTTCTAAGGGTTGAGTATCCCCTGTGCTGCCTTCATTTAAATCCTTTTTTCTTATCATTTTTTTTATCAATAATCAACAGTTGATTAAAATAAAAAATGAAAATAGAAACAAAATAAAATAACAAAAGTCACAGAAAATATATTATTATATTTTTTTATTATCATATGTATTTATTTATTTTTCATCATTGTGTTTTTTTAGTCGTATTTATATTTTTCTATCATATTTATGTATTTCTAATCTTTTTTATTTTTTATTTTTCATTATATATATATTTGAAACTATGAATAGTGTTTAAATAAAGTGGAGAATAGGAAGTGAAACAATCAGAGAAGCTCAAATGCCTCCTTGAAATCCAAAAGATACGTTACATTTTTTAATATGAATTATCATTGCTATTCTAGTGATATGATTCCAATGCGCGCCATGATTATTTTTTAAGAAATAGAAACCACATATTACCTCGCTTTTTAACAAAATCGAGGGGACAATCAACTTAGTATCTCGGTTATTCAAAAAATCCGAGGGCAAAAACAATTCAGGAACCTTTTTTTATTATATAATTTTTTTATAAACTAAAGGATATATCTCGTTGGTTTCCTTAATAACTGAGGGATAAGATGATCATATTTTACTATAAAAGCACTAGTTAAACATATTTTACCCTAATAATAACTTATATGTAGCCGCTCCAAACTCGAACACATCATTCTTTTGGGATCCATATTACAAAATGATGTTGATGTTGTTGTTATTGTTGTTGTATTTAGAAGCTTCGAAAAATTCTCTATGATGGATTGCAAGTGCAACAAAACTTTTTTTCAAATTTGGAACAGATAATTCCTTTAGAAGTTGGATGCATTCAATGGTTTGGAACAGATAACTCATAGAAATTGGATGCGTGCAATATTTGGAACACATAACTTTTTACACCAAAATTCCCCTTTTGTTGTATTATTGTTTTTCAATATTTTGTGCAAACATTGTAATTTAAAAAAAAATCATGTTCACCTCGATTTTTAACAAAACCGAGAGGATAACTTAGCGTGATAATTTTAGATATTAATCATCGTCCTTAAATAAATTTTTGTCGTCCATTTCATGATTATCACCGCTCAAGACACTACCATTGGTGATCCACGTGAAACCTAAAAAATTTCCATCATAAAGGCCTTTTGATATCTATAATTGATAAAGAAACATCATGAAGTGCTTGAAACTATCTACATCCTCCACTTAAACTTTTTCCATTAGAAGTTCTCTATGATGGATGGCAAGTGTAGAAAATTATCTAGGTTTAAGGTTTGTGTTTTTAAATATTCATTTGAGTAGAAAATCATTTATTTTTCTAACCCTTTTTTTCTAACTTTTTGTTTTGTTTTATATCAGAAACAAATACTTGCAAGGTGAAACATTTGATCTTGCACAAATATCAAGGAGTCTAAGATTCAATATATGATCTTTAGAAATAAATTAATTTTTATTTTAATATTCTATGTAAATAATGTAATGTTCTGGGTAAACATTGGAGGTTTGTAAATAAATTATTTTTACTTATTTTCTGTGTAAACAATGTAAAGAATTTCAATTAAAAAAACACAATCTATCTTATCCATCAATTTTATTGTAAACCGAGATGTATGAGACACTAGTTTTGTAAATTATCAAAATACAGATGTTGGGGTTCGAACACATGTGCAAATTAATTTACCCCTTCAGTGTTTAAAAAACCGAGGTGATAAGCCGTTACTTTTCATGACGTCCTACATTACCTCGCTACTGCAGCGAAGTAAAATGCATTTCGCATTCGACGATAAAAGCACTTTTTGTAGTAGTGATCCATTCATGTGATGGAAAATGACTATGATCAAAGTCAATTTGAATCAATTCAAATTTGTCCTTGAATCATATCATTTGAACCTTTAATCGATTTTCGGATCAAACAAAGTTATGACTCGATTCCCACAAACATAACAAAAATAGTGGTCTTAGGCATTTTAATGAATCGATTCATGGTGTGCTTGAATTAATATAATCACAACTTTTACCTTTGAATCATATCAAATCAAGCATATGAATTTATTCCTGAAAAAAAAAATACAAAAATGACTTTTTAGAAACTTTAATGAATTGATTCATGGTGTGCTTAAATCGATTCAAACACCATTTCATCTTTGAATCGATTCATGAAAGCTTTGAATCAAATCATACAACTTTGACTTTAGTCAACACTTTATTAAATGCATGAAAAACTTATTATTATGCGCGTGTGCGTGCGTGTGCGTGTGTGTGATGAGAGATTCAATGAGAAAATTCAAAAATACGATAAAACATAATAGACAGAGCATCAAATCAACGGAATAATTGATAATGTTTCTTAAAGACATAGAAACACCCTAAAATAATGAGTGGTTAGCACAAACTCTTATTTTTTTTGTTTCTCTATAGTATTTATGGGTAGATCCTCCCAAGACATGCAAAGTTGTCCTATAATGTATGTCACAATGATTATTTCATCCCATCAGTTGAATACTGTGTCAAAAAATGTCGGTTTTAAAGAAAGAAGTGTCATTCTCCTCCTCCACCTTGACCATTATGCACGTTTGTCTTTCTCATGAAACTATCTCATTTCTCAAAGAACCATATGTATCTCCCCATACTTTTACTGTTTGGTCGAATGTTACCCAAATTCGTCATCAAAGTGAAAAAGAGAGGAAACGTTAAAGAACACTTTCACAGACGACACTGAAATGATCTTGGGTAGACTATTCTTGTTCACAAAGAGTTAAACTAAAATTTGTTGGTGAATTCCCTTGAAACCCATGTTCTTCAAGCTTCAGTCCAACGGACTCCGACGGTCAAGTCACTGAAGCTCATAAGTGAGAGGTTTTAAGATTAGAGTAATGTATAATGTGAAATAGGGTCTTCGTTAGACTTTTGTACTAAGATTCTAGGGTTTGAATCTTTAAAATCTTTTCTTGAAAATACCCGTTTCAAAAGACATATGGTCTCATATCATAATATTTCATAACGATTAGACTTGTTTCTCAAAAAATTCAAATCTTTCAGGTCGAGGATCGTCGCCCTTATTGCACCTTCGTGGATCGAACGAATCCAACAAATATTATTTATTCAATAAAAACTATTAATTTAATAATTAAATTGATAAAATATAATATCTATAAAAATTATGAGGCAGAATAACTTTGCTAATAGTTATTCTCAAGTCATATAGTTACCTCTCGAGTGAAAGAATATTCACTGAAAATGGAATATGTTCAAGTCTTATCACATCTTATGAGTGACTTTCTAATATATATAATGGCATGTAAGTAATTGGTCTTGCTTTTGTAGATGCTATGCCAAACGATGCGCTATCTTGACCAAAATATGTTGTATCTTTCTAGCTATACACAACCATAAAGAAACAAAAAATATATCATAAATAACAATATGGATGTGGGATCTAAATATACTTTAGTAATTGTTTTATTGTCTACTAGCTATTAGATAAACCAAAGGCATGGGGCTTGCAGAGCTGACAGGAATTGGATTCATCAACTTTCTTTCTTTAAATCACATGCAGTGTTGCTTTCTTTAGTGGCTGCGCCAGATTCTGTCTCACGATGTGGAGAGACATTATTAGCAAGGTAATTCAAAGGTGAAAAGAGAGAATTTAAGGTACTAGTAGTAATTAAAAAATATACTTAGGAAAGTAACAATCGATTAGTTTAATGAACTTGCATGAGGATATGAATCAAGAGAAGACACCATGTACACGTGCAAACATGATAAAATAAATGGCCACGTACAAACCCATTTGCATATGTCGTACTAGTTTGTTTCTTATTCGGAATTCTATGAACTTGTAACTGTTTATCTGATTGTGGATACCAATTTGTGTCCAACAGTGATCGATTTATTTATAGTGCAATTATCATGTACACCGAGGACATACAGACATATCCACCCACAATGTTATTCATGGTCGATCTGACATTGTTTTCATAATGTGGGAATCTTCCAAAAGGACATCATGTGTTCAAATGTTTTTCCTTGCCATTGTGAGTTTTGATTCCATAATAGCCTGCAATATTGTTTTCTTTACATTCAATGTTTTACATTAACTTTAGTGTTGGTTTTGGTTTATCTTTTGTTTCTTGAACACTAGTGACCGTTTTTAGTTCGGTATTGTATTGTAACGAGACTAAATAAGCCAACTTAAATATGTTATAGAAGATTCACTTAAAAGTTCACAAGGTAAAGTACACCACATGTCTAATGGCACAATGCAATAATCTACTTTCAAGATCATCCTTAGAAAGTTTCGTGCCTATTAGTCAAACATTTAGAAGTAGTAAAATGGAAATAGCAAATCAAAATCAAATAAGTACAACGGAAAAATAGAATTTTTTCCTTTTAAAGATCCTTTCGAATGATAATGAATCAAGAATTATGTAACCATCTCTTAGAGTGCCTAATTTCTACAGACAAAAATCGGAACTAAATTACGAAATTTTGTCGAACAACGTCCTACGTGATCCACCTGAACAAACTTCAAAAGATGTTGTTTTTGCCAATAATGTTATCGAAATTAACGAAACCGTTGAGAAACTGTTAAGGTCTGTTGTGCGACTAGGATTTTGTCACACTTGTATGTTTATATTTCAGCGGAAGAATTCTATTAATAGAACCACTTGTGTCCATAATAGCTTACCGTATTTTGTGTTTCCCTAATTCATGTTGGTGTGTAGCATTGAATGACATACTCGTTTATTTAATCTCTCATTTATATGTTTTCATGTGTGTGATATTATCTTATCATTACATGGACAATAATATTACCCTACTTGTTTAATATTATAAATATCGAACGATATCTAACAATACAACACTGTTGTCCAAGTGAAAAAGTGTCATGAAATTTTATGTAACATTTGTGTGATAATAGTCAAGTGTATAAATATTTTTGTGTTCTCGTATTTATATTGAACACAATGTATAATATGTAGCACCTTTATATAATTTAATATTATATTTTTTGATAACCAAGTAAACTTAGTAACAAAAAAAATTTTAATATATCATATTAATTCATTTTAACATGGATATGCACTTTACACTCACACTTTATTGAAGGTCCATCAAACACTAATCTTGCTATGTAGGAGGAAAATTTTTATTCAGACCATTCATGCCCCCTCCCTCAAACTTTATAATTATTTTGTTGCACACAACTCTTGATGATAATAAATCATTTACTCATCATGTGTGTTATTTTATAAGTCTCGAGTTCAAATCCTTCAGATGCCAACAATTCTTGTGTAGAGAAAGTCCATTCAAAGTTTTGCATTGACTTTAATTGGAGTTCTTGTTAATGGACAGTGGAATTAGTCCCACAAATTAGATGGTTATAAGAATTGATAATGAGTTTTCAAAAACAAAAACAATGGACTTTAGGACTCACATCAACAAAATCAATGTCATTCAAATCAAATAAATTTCACCCATATCTTAGAGTATGTTAGAGTAACCAACTTGAGCTTATCCACTAATAATTATAAAGGTTTCCTTAGTGAAAATAGAAACTACTAAAGCGCATCAAAATTCAATTATTTTATAAATATGAAGAATGAATTAAAGAAATAGGGTGTGTCAGTTAAATCGAGTGCTTTCTTTGCTCTCACTGACACAACCATTTTCGTCCACTCAATCGAAGAAATTTTTCCACATAATCTACACTCGTAAGACCAACACACAATTAAGTGCTTGAAGATTTTTTTCTTCATTTTTATGTATAACTTAATCAAGGTGAGATTCAAGGAACGATTCATTACATAGCAATCAGTGCGTACTGCATCGATTCAAAAGTACTTAAGAAGGTTAGTCTCATTAAGCATTATTTTCGCTAGCTCTTCAAGAGATATATTTTTGTGTTCCACTATCTCATTTTGGTGTGTTCAATTACATTCTTGTTTCAAAAGTTCTCAAATTCTATATTTTGAAATTCGCCTTTGTGATCACTTTGGGTAGATGCAGTGCTTGGGCCTTTACTTTTGAAAAAATAGCTAATTTCCTAAAGACAGTGAATGTATCTCTTTTATGAAATAAGAATAGTGTCTAGGTATAATAGGAATAGTCAACTACAACTATAAGGGCTTATTAATTCTCACTAAAACTCATGGTTATTCATGAGGCAAAAAGATCCATATGCAACACATATAAATGCCTATTTGTAGAAACAATATTTTTTATTTTAAATGAGGTCGTCACTTGTTTACCCTTTGGAACGCATTACATAGCCCGTTCTTTTAAAAATGCAAGTTTGGAAAACCAATTACTAAATCTTTGCATGCCAATTTGTTTAAACATTTCATCTGAATATGGGTCATTCTCCTATGTCATAGCCGCAATTAATCCAAATTACTTAATACTCATACATTATTTGAAAGGGTACGAAAATTAACGGTGTAGGTGTTTCCACTTCTTAAACTAGTAAAAAGAGTTTGATTTGTTTGAGATTTCATAATCATGCATCTAGAGGAATCAAAAGTCACATTATTACCTTTGTCACATGATTGGCTGATGCACAGTAGATTATATTTTAAATCATCAACTAACATCTCAAATCATTGGATTGAAAAACTTACCAATAGTATCTGAATCAATAATTCTCTCATTGTTATTATCACCATATGACACGAAATCTCCATAATTATGAGAGAAAGAAAAGAACAAACATATATCTCCAGTCATATGCTTTAAAAACCACTATCAAGATACCATTAAAAGTTCGATATTGTAAACTTAAGTATTAACTTTAGCTACCAATATTATTTTGGATCCTCTAACGTTAATGTAATGCATACTTTATTAAACTTTCCAATTATGGCCGTAATTGCAGAAGTAAGTTGATAATTATGTATTTCTCATTTTCTTTTTATGATTTTCTTTATAGAAATGCGAATGAGGATAAACATTTTTACTTTCATGAATTTTTTAGACAAAACAAAATGTAGCAACATGGCCATTTTATTACAATAATTACATATACGAATATTAAATTTAGAGGCCCCATTTGCATGACATGTGTTATTAAAACTTCAGCATTACTTTTAGGCGCATAACCTAAATCGGCTTTGTTATAGAAGGCACTTTGACTTCATAGAACGAGATTCAGGATATCTCTTTCTTTGTAAATGTATCAGGTGGTTTATTCAGAGAAGGAGAAGAAGGATAAGAAGAGTTTTGAAATATAATACTTTGTTTCTCTCTAAGTATATCTATTTCTTCCAACAAACACTAGTGCAAAGTGACGAATATAATTTTAAAATTTACACCCATTATATGGAAAACAGGTGTAAATAAGAAATCTGGTGGCAAATTTGTAAATAAAGTGTCATTTTAAGTATTAGTAGGTGACAATAGACACCTTATTAAAAAAAGGTGTAAATTAAAAATATTATTATAATAATTAAAATTATTATTATAATCAAATCTCTATTACTCCCATTAAAGGTAAAACATGTGTAAATTTAAATTGGTTGAAAAAATTATTTATTTTAATAACATTAAATATTAATCTTAAACACAATAATAAACCACAATATATTTTATAAGTTTAATTGATATTAGCATATCCCATTTTCTCTTATTTTATTAAGTGAAGTTAATTAATAAATATAAATTTATTAAATTAATATTATGTAAATAATATAATGAAAAAATATTTAACAAATATTGGATGGATCAAATCCCTTTTCTAAAACCCCGATTCTCTAAACCCATTCTCCAACCCCAACTCCATTCCTCTCATCGCACATCAGATGGCAAATTTCTATCTATCAAAAAGACAACCTTTCACATTTCTCATCATTGCACAACCATTCTATTCGAAATCTCGCTAATCCATCCTCTCATCTCACATGAGAATCTCTGATATCCTCTATCAGAAGACAATATTTCTCCTCTCTCATTATCTCACGACCATTTTCTTTAACCTTCATTTTCTTTCGGTGCCGTAATTCGATTTTAGGGTTTTCTTTTTACCTTCATGAGTCCAATGGAGAAACACTAACAAAATCACATTCTCAGAAACAATGTTGACACTGTACCATTTGATAATTCATCTTCACACTCAAGTAAATCTCTCTCTACGATTCATTGATCTATCTTTAATTTTGTTTTTGTGTTCTAGCAGGAATGATCTTCGATTCCGGTTAGAGAATGATAGTTTGAAGGTTGATGAGATGGTGAAAAAATATTCCGATGAACTCTCTGGAACAGTAATTTTCTTAATCTTCTCCATTCAAATCTATTACTATCTTATTTAATGTATCTTTTGTTTTCATCAAAATCTTTGTAGTCCGTACATATGTTTTGTCCTTTTAGGAATATTGAAGTCTTGTTGTACATGATAACACATTCTTATCTCTTAAATACATTTTTTAATTTTTTCATCTTCCCTCTCTTCCTCTTATTTTTGTTGCAGGAGAGGAATGCAACTCCCTTGTACACACAGCCTCGCTAGGCTATGATTTAAAACAAAGAGGTATCAATAAACATACCACCATAACACTTTAGCGGTTAAAGAATGCTATCTAAATGAGTCAGATGGTTTCATAAAATGCTTCAGCTTCAGGTATGATTTCAATGTTTTTTAACCCCATTTTAAATTCACGATTCTATTTATGTCATTGACCATTGTCAATTGTTAGGTTAAATAAATATTTTTGTTCTACTGTCTTGTTAGGGATCGATAAACTTAAAGTGTATTTTAGAAGAAAGATAGTTGATTAGCTTGTTACTTTTAATAGTGACGGTTGTTCTAACTATTTCTAACAGGTAGTCAATTGTAGATATATTTTGGAATAAATTGTTTCAGTTGAATTTTCTAATAGCTGGTAAAGTTCAAATTCCAATCGGACACGGAAACATGAAACCGACACAGGAATTGGTATTCTTGTTTCCTCCCTTGAAAATTATGATCAAATACTGAGGGAGTAGTTTCATTGATTTCATCTAAGGAAACATGTTATCCTTCATGTTTTAGCAGTATAATCATCCATTAATTTAGCATAATTTGGTCCACCATATTTGATAGAGGATCTCTGCAATTGGGAGTGCTGTTACGGAAGGGTCGGTAGAGATGAATTCTGCATAAAATTAGTTGTTCACACGTGTTGAGTTTATTCCTAATTTATTGTGGCTGGAATAAATTAAGCTAACACATATTAAAGAAAAGATGGTTGAATCTTGACTTAGATTGTTTGGACATGTGTGGAGGAGATATATGTTATGTACTAAGCAGAATAAATCAGAGGATTGTAGTTCGTGGTTCGAGACATCCTCAACTTTTTCTAACTGATGATGGTTGATTTACAGTTTTATCAAAGAATTTATCTTATTATGTTTTATAAAGTGTATCCGAATGCTTATTATTAAAAAATGATATGGTATTGCAGGCAGATAAGCACCTGCTAATTCACCAAGATGCAGAACGGAGGTATATGGCTATGCTTGAGAGAGCTTGTAAGATGTTGGCTGGTCAATTTATTGGCGACTCAACTCTAGACATAGACATCCAAAAATTTCAAGAACTACCAAGTAACGAACTAAGTGGAATGCATGTTTCAGACGTACCATATATTCTCCAGCCTCAAGGGGCTAACTTTTCGACAGAAAGTTGCCTAACATCCCTTGAGAGTCTAAGAGGATTGATACTGGAAGGATCACCTGGCGGGACAAAGAGGATGATGGGATTGGACTCGATGGTATCACCTTTGATATGGAGTGAAACTAACATGAGAAGTCAAGGCATTCATTTAGCCCAAGTGAATCCTCAAGGAATAGCAAGGTATGGAATGTAGGTAGGACATTGTAAACAGAAGACATTGTGTTTGACTCCTAATTTGTAGGACTAATTAAGTGCTTAATTCCATGTCTGTTTCCTGTCTTGACTAAGTGGATGGGAATAGAATGAGAATAACCCTGTCTAATTTTGTATATTGGAAATACTTACTAACTTAATCTGGTAGATTGCCTCATTTATGATCATTGCCCGTGTTTTTTTTATTGGTTCCTTAATCACTTATATGCTGCAATGTTGTGTATATCTTGTAAATTTTCTTTTATTTTTCCATCAGTTATTATTTGCTAAATGCCTAAATGACTCAATATCTTCAATTTTTATTGTCATTTAATTTTAGCAAATTAATTTATCATCAAGGGATTGTTTTCCATCATAATATAGCCTATCATATCATGTATGTAACCTCCTTTTATAGGAATCCTCCTAGCGTTTCTCATCTTTCGATTCTTATCTGGACTGTTCATATTGTCAAGTGTGAGATATTATTCGTTCTATTATCTAATGGCTAATTACTTATTTGATATTTGCAGTTCTGATACAGGCATGAGTTTCTGTAGTGTGTACACCGCACGACCGCATCTACAGAAACCTACTGTTAAAGTTTGTACAGGTGCTAGTGATTTGTGCTCGGTCAATATTGTAGGATATTTCTGGCTTTTACATTAATGTGAAAATATAAAATCTTCCAATTTCAGACAGGATTGTGGGGACAAATTAAAAGCTTTCCTTTACATAACACACTACATCAATGGAGGTTATGACAACAAACATGGGATGTCCTTACTAAAATCCAGGATGGAGCAGATTGAGGCAACTTTGAACAAACATCACTAATTCACCAGTATGTACAAAAGTAGTGCTTTTCTTCTCAAACGAGTTCCTGTAGTGTAAACTCTTTATAAATTTTGGGCCCTTTGATATTTGATTCTACTACAACTTACTATCTACCTCAGGGAATATCCAAAGAGAACAGGATTTTCTACCTTTCAGTGCCACAAGAAGCACTTTTGGATGTTGCTTCATGTCTTGCAAGTAATGCTCAGACCCAAAAGGGATGGAATCACATAATAATTGAGAAGCCATTTGTGTTTGAAGCCCTCTCTTCATAAAGTCTGACACAATATCTTTTCTCAAAGTTTGAGGAAAAGCAACTATATAGGTATTTATACACTATATCTTGTAAATTTAAATTTTTATTTTCTTTTTTAAGGGAAGAGATAATTTTCTTTGATGTAGAAGCAAGTGTTTTAATTTAAGCGATTCCCTATATAACTTTTTACATATGCAAAATAATTCATTATAAGTAAAGTATAAAGTTGGACTATTTTCCTCTTTATATCCATGTTTTTCCACAAAACATAAGGTTTGCCTCTTCCTCATTTTCTGATTCATCTCAATACTTCATATCATTGTCCTCCTAAGCTATGTACGCCTTCTTTGTCTTTTTAGGTTTTTTTTGTTTGTTTTGAATTTTCATCTTTTTTCTAATTCTGATTTTGAAGACAATTTGATTTTATATGACCTTTCTTTCTATATTGATAGCATGTTGGGACAAACAAATATTTTTTCCTTCATTTTTGTTTTGGGGGTCTTGTTCCTTGTCATGTTTTATGAATTTTAAAATTTTTAGACTAACAATGTCATATCTTCATAAATAATTTTTTCTTATTCAACTTTAAGAGTCAAGCTTTTTTTCCTTTTTATCTCCTTCTTCATCCTTTGCTAGACTATTTAGATCTATTTTGTATTCTTGCAATTTTTCAAACAAGGTAGCAAAATACATAGAAGATAAGTCCTTAGATTAAGAAATGGCAATGACTTTAAGTTGCCAACTGCAGTTTAGGTTGTTGGACAAGTGACTCCAAACACGAGAGGCGGTGAATTGTGTTGTGTTGAAAAATGATGTTCAATTAAAAACTAGCAATGGAAATAGAAAGAGATAAGTAATAAGAAGAATTACTTGGCATGTGTCCTCTCCCCAAGAATCACTTCTTGAGATTTCAACTATATGTGTGCGCTTTTCAAAGGTTATGCCCATAAACCTTCATACAAACAAACTTGGAGTTTTACACTGGATATCCTCGAAATAAAGAGATTTTATACTAGGCTAATGTCAAACCTGTTAGAACAAGATTTGTTCATGACATATATTCCTTGGGTTTTGATGATAACAAAGTATTAAAAAAACAATGGTGTTATCTAATGCGTCTTACAAGTATGCAGGTTTTAATGCTTAAAGTTATTTATTCAGAATCTGGTATATAAGGATGCACTTGAGATAAGCTGAATTGTTAGCTTCGGGTGGTGCAGAATCTGAAGAACACTCTTAAAGTGATGTTTGGTGTGGACTCTGAAGCTGAAGGCCTCAGCATCAGAAGAAGCAACATATTGTCTCTAGACTTGGTCAATGTAATTAGCTTTTGGTGATCATTCATAACTAGTAATAAAGCTAAAGCTATCACTATCACAGAAAGCAAGTTGTTTTGTCAAATCAGTTTTTCAGCTAGAGTCTAAGTTCACAAGGCTCAAGAAGAGTTGACATGCTTTGCGGATATCTACTCTCAACAGCTCTATAGTACAAGATTACATGGAAGACACAGTGATGAAACATGTTACACAATGGATTAAGATCTTTTGGTGTATCTCTCTTCAACGTCTCTTGTACTATGGAGAAACAAAAATACATGTTCAAGTTATCTCTTCCAACGACTAGTCTTCTACAACTACTATATAAGCTATTGAAGATTCAAACTGAAGTCTTCGAACAAGGGAGCAATCAAAAGGGCAAAATAGAAGGAAATCCAAAAAGGATAGAAGTGTTCTACACTTCTGTCTGGATAGAGGGATAACAAGATCATACAATGAGCAACACAATCGAGTATGTAGTTTTTTTGTTATATTTTGTAAATTGTAAGAATCCTTGAGATTTCTTAAACATTGAATATCTTAGAAATCCTAAGTGCTTAGAGGTATTTGTTAAGGTGATTACCTTTTACCTCTGATAATTGTATCAAGTATACATTGTTCCCTATTCTGCTGAACATGTTGTTTCGCAGTTTAGATAAAGTATATTGCTATGTGCTTGAGCAAAAAAGTCCCTTGCTGAGAAGCTTCAGCCAAGTAAGCCTCCTGCTATGTGCTAGAGCATTGAAAGTCTTGATCAATTGTTGATCGAGCAAAAGTCTTAAATCCTTAGGATTTAAGCAAGGAAGTCTTAGGTTCGTGGAACCTGAGCAGGGAAGTCTTGGACCGAGGGCCTGAGCAGAAGTCTTGAGTCTGAGGGACTTAAGCAAGGAAGTCTTGGGTTCGTGGAAACTGAGCAGAGAAGTCTTGGACCGAGGGTCTGAGCAAAAGTCTTGAGTCCGAGGGACTTCAGCAAGGAAGTCTTGGGTTCGTAGAACATAAGCAGAAGTCTTGGACCTGAGGGGTTTAAGCAGGAAGTCTCGGGATGAGGGTCTGAGCAAAGAAAAGTCTTATGCTTAAGTGCATAAGTGATTGTAATCATATTTTGATTGTAGTGAAAATATCTTGTGCTGTAAAGGAACTGGACTACTCTCTTTTGGGAGGAAGAAATATAAATCTTTATGTGTTTTGTTATTATTTATTTGCTTCTGTTAACACCTGTTGCAACGTGTAATAAGAATCTAAACACCAGTTTAGATTCTGAACTCTGATCAGATGTAAACAAACAAACAAAATTTAGCCTCCTTTCTTGTGTATTTTTCTCACCTTTAATTGGTATTAGAGCATGGTTTATGCATAAAACCTAACAGTGGTGCAGATAATGATCCAATGAGAAAAATATGGCTATTAAAGACTTTCCTTCAAGAAGGAGTCAAGTGCCACATGAAAAATATTACATTGTTTTTTCTACCATATTCAAAGGGTGATTTCGCTGAATTTAAATAATGGAAGAGCAAAATATATTATTAATTCATTGATTTTGATAAAGGGTTTTGGTGAAGGTATATAGAATACCTTTGAGAAAGGTATTACTATAGAAGTTGATGGTGTAGGGATGATCAAAGTTTGAAAGTTCCTCACACCAACTCAGAATAAACTCATTGAGAATATCTTTAGAGTTAGATGCATTCTGGTAGGTAATCTATCTTAATTCTAAGTATATCAACATCATTCATATGTCTAATGCCCATACTATCTTTGAATCCTAGTGTTCAAATTTGTGGGAGTCAGTAAAGAAGCTTGTCCAGTTACACTTCATTTAATCTTTCTAAGCAAATTCTGAGAAGATTTCCTAATGGATTCAAACCTAAAGAGACAGTTATTCAAGTTGTCATAAAACTTGTGTATGTTGTATCTTGAAGGTTTATCTAGTAGTCTTCGATGAAATGAAATGGAATTAGATGATGAAAAGCTATCTAACAGATTAAACCTTCTTAAGCTTGGTGAAGAAAATTCCTATAAAATGTCTGATGATGGGAATTAATCTTTCTTATCAAAAGATTTCATCAACTGGCCAAATTGAATGTGATGTCTGTTAATAGAAGAGTAACTTCAGAAGCTTCTGAAATATTCATATTTCAACTGATTTCCCAAATCTTAAGAACAAGGAGAAACACTACCAGAAAAACCCAAAATGTCAAAGATCTTCACTGCTTATTCAAATGAAGCTAATATAGGACAGGATTCAGAAGATAAAGTAATCTGACTCTGCTGGTCATTACTGCTTCTGAAGAAGCATCTGGATCCTGGAATAAAAATCAATTATGGAAGAGAAAAAGATAATGTCAAATCTATCTTGCTTCAATATTGATAATAAGGAGTCTGCTCTTCAAGATAATATCTTAAGTGACTCAATTGCTCCAAAAAATTGAAGGTCATCATTGAATTTGTGATAAAGGAAAATTCCATGAGAAACCTTCAATTCTTCGTGTTCTGCCAGCAATACTATGACAGTGTTTTAAATTTGTTGTATGCCAATCTCTGATAGCAAACACTATCTGGTTCTATGCTTGTTAAAGATTTCAAAGTCACAAGATTTAATCCAAGACAATAAAATCAGTGACTCTGCTAAGAACAAGATCTTGTTCATACCATAACTCATCCTAGACTCATACTCTAGAATGAATCATGGTACTGCTATCAGATTAAGGCATAAAGCAAAGAAAAGCATGTAAGGACTAACATTTCTAGACTCATAGAAATATGAGTACCATTACTTAAAATGTATTTACTGTAGATATCGAAGAAAGGAGCAAAGGCATCTTCCATGGTACTAGATCAAATAAAGGTTGTTTACAACATTTAATGGAAGAAGAACCTACATCCCAAACTCAAGAGTTGAAGGCACTGAGTTTGGTGAAGGAAGTGGAGTCAATGGTTTAACAACCATTGAATCAGAATCCACTCAATACAGTATTCAGATTCTATGGACAAATCTGAAAACTCATCTGGAGTCTGACCAAGAAAATAACAAAAAAGAAGGTATCTATGTTCTTTCCTGGCTTACTTCTTGATTCAATGAGATATTTATGTATTAATAAATACAAAGTCTCTATTAGATCTCTAGAGAAATTCTTTTGTTAAAAGAATCTTCAGAAATCTTTAAGAAGAAACTATGTTGTATTTTTCTATAGTGAATATATCATTAGCTAGATGATGGTCATATTTATGGAAATAGTTCCCTCACATTTTGTGATGATACTGCTGCTTGTTAGCTGTCAAAGAAACCAATTCAATATTCATTAATTAAGCATGACTCTAGTTTTAAGAGAAAAAAAGCTTGATTCTGAATAGAATATCAAAGACTGATGACTGACAAAAGATATCTCTTTCGTAGTCTAGATCTACTAGACTCTGATGGATGATAGCCTCTGAAAATTATCAGTCTCTAAGATTTTGAATAGGATTATTTACTTCTGATTAATCATTTTAAGTAAAAAGTTTCTCTAACCTTTTATATTACTTAAATTTTATAAAGTTGAAAATCATCTAGTGGATTCAGGAAATCTGATGGGTAAGAACCTTTTGGTAATGATTTTTTCTTTTTATATACTATTATTATCTTTATTCGTTGTCTTGTGAAACATCATTTTGTGTCCTTTTGTCTGACAAGATTCTTATTCCTCTGGAATATTGTTCAGTTCTTTTCTTTCCTTTTTATTTTCTTTGGTGGCATGTGTGCTGATCAACCAAACCTGAGATAAATTCTCTAGTCAATTCTCCTTTGAATCAACTAGTTGTCATCAATGAAAAGTTTATGGATTTTGAATAATTGCTTAAGCTAGGTTTTAAATTCTGGAAGACTGTGTCTGAACAAAGATGGAATGAATACTTTGAGATACTCTGTGGTTTCACTTATCCAAAGCTTGTCAAAGAGTTTGGGATTAATGCTTCCATTGTTGAGCAGAATTCTGAGTGTGTTATTCTTTCTAAGGTGTCTGGTGTTTCTATGACAATAATATCTAAAGGGATTGCTAATGTGATCAATTGTGAGGAGATTGGAGAAATCCCAGGAACTCTTATTTGGGAACACTATCTTCCTACTTGGCGCACATTTATAGACCCTTCTAACACATCTCTGGTCTCAAATCTTCGTCCTGGTGCAATTGTTTGGAATCAGATTCTAAACTCAAACTTGATTCCTAAGGACAAGAATCTAGATCTTGTGGACCCTATTGAAAAAATTTGATACTGCTTCTCAATTCAGACTTGCAGATTGGTCTTCCTTACGTTATGTTTGGTTATCTAAAGGAGGCTCTTTCATCCTTTCACAAAGGGAAATACATTCTTCATTCCTTATGGACGAGTTCTTTCACAACTACTGGTCCAACAAGGAGTTATCATAAGTTCTGAGGATCATTTTTCTAAAATTTTGGAGAGAAAAGTTTGAAGCTATCTATGAGAGTTTCTGATGTTAAACTTCTGTAGATTTATGCCTTGTATTTGTTAAAACTTCGTGTATTAAACAATCTTGTTATCCAATTTTTTTCATGCTCTTGTGTGTCTTAAATGTTATATATCAATTTATATTGTTGTTCAAGAGATTAAATTTAATAGGATTAAAAACTCAAAACATGCAACATTCTCATTAAAATGGAAGATATTACAAATTGTTGAAACTCTCTAGGCCTTTGGATCTGCCCTAAGGCATTCCCTGGGATCATCCGACATATCATGATTGTCTAAATAATCTTTTCATTCTTCCTTTGCAAACTCTACAACTTCCTTTCTCAGATGGCTTCTACGTTTTGACCTAGAAGTTCTTCTTCTTATTTGTCTCTCAATGAAGGTTGCTGAAGAAGTATGCACTTCTGAAGTTATCTGCTTGCTTGTAGATCCTTCAGTTGCTGCAATACTCTTGTTTGCTTGAGTTGCTGCATTTAGCATAGGTGCCTTTCTGAAATCTCTCTTTGGAACCCAATATTTTTTTATACATCTTTGTGTCCAGAAGATTAAGTGATTATGAAAGTGAGCCTGCTAAGGGTTTTTATAGAATCATTACATTCATTATCTTGAGTATTCATTATTTTCATATTGATTAAGTCAAATCACTTTTTAAATACTGACTATTGGAAATGATATCTAGTATTCTTACCCATTAAGATCCTCTTAATAGCTGTAAATTTATTGTTAATAAGTTAACTATTATTTCTGTTCATTAATGCTTTTGTCAGAAAACCTAAAAGGAAAATAAAGTGATTGTATGACTGCATAATATGAAATGATCAAAATAAAATTTTCATTAATCAAGATTACAATAAAAAAGAACTGAATTGAACTAAAGATTAAACCTAATCTAAATTATCCATGGCCTTGTAATACATCCAGTTATCCCAACTGATATCAGGTTCATCTTCATTGACATCCACCTCTTCTACCTCTGGGATAACAATTTGGTAAAACATCTTGTTTATCCTCTTCTTCTGTGTCATCTTCATGGATTTCTTCCTTGGCTTTAAAATAGTAACTTATGGACCTGCTTTTGTTTGTCTTTGAGGTGTTGAGGAAGGAGCCTCGTCTGAAGTGTTCAGTGCTAAGGAGATAGGCCCAGTTGCAGATGCTTCAGAAATCACTGGCTTCTGAAGGTCTTGGGTTTTCAGACTTATAGAGTTCTCTGTGACCTCTGTCACAACAGAGATTTTTTCGCTCTCAGCTGAGGACTCCATGATGTTTTGATGGGAGTTGATGAAAATGATCTTGGTTTCGATTTCTTTTAGAATGAATTCTGGGTAACCTAAACGTTGGAATAAAATCCTTTACTTGATTCTTGGGACAGTTACGACCAATAAATATTTAGCATGCACTGTACAATCCTTAATGATCCATGTTACTTTATCAATTTCTCTTCCTTGGAAACTGATCACATAATGATGCTCTGCTACACATTCATGACTTTTATTCTTTTCTTTTTTTTTTATTCTTTTTGATGTGATAAAAGGGAGAGAAAATATATAGTAGTATTTAATTAGAAACCGAACTCATTCAGTTTGTACATATTATCTGTTTTAAATTTCTGTTATTTTGGTTAAGTTACCCGGGAAACATATTTAGTTTTCTTAAAAATAGTTCTAAGGAGGAGCTTACAAACCTCAACCTTAGACTACTAGACTCAGAAGGAGCTTACAAATCTCAGATTCTGATGTTGACAAGAAAGTTAAAATATTTTAGTTTTCTTGAATATAGTATTTAGGTGAGTTTAAAGAACTTAACCTTAGACTATTAAACTCAAGGGGAGCTTACAAACCTCGTACCTTGATGTTGCCAAGAAAATTAAGATATATTTGATTTTTCTTAAAGATAAAACTTAAGGGGAGCTTACAAACCTCAACCTTTTAACTATCAAATTCAGAGGGAGCTTACAAACCTCAACCTTTGAACTATCAAACTTAGAGAGAGCTTACAAACCTCAAACTCTGATGAAACTAAAAGAATTAAAATAGCCCAACATTGTCTTTTAAATACTTATGTTTGTCATCATAAAAAAGGGGAGAGAGTGTGAGAACAAGATTTGTTCATGACATATATTCCTTGGGTTTTAATGATAACAAAGTATTAAAAGAACAATGGTGTTATCTAATGTGTGTTCCAAGTATGCAGGTTCTAATGCTTAAAGTTATTTATTCAGAATCTGATACATAAGGATGCACTTGAGAGAAGCTGAATTACTAGCTTCTAGTGGTGCAAAATCTGAAGAACACTCTCTAAGTGATGTCTGCCATAAACTCTGAAGTTGAAGGCCTCAGCATTAGAAGAAGAAACATATTGTCTCTACCCTTAGTGAATGGAATTAGTGTTTGGGGATCATTCAGAACTAGTGATAAAGCTAAAGTAATTTGTACCACAGAAAGCAAGTTGTATTATCAAGTCAGTTTGTCAGCTAAAGTCTAAGTTCACAAGGCTTAAGAAGAGTTGACATGCTTTACGAATATCTATTTTCAACGGCTTTATAGTACAAGATTACATAGAAGACACAGTGGTGAAATATATTACACAATGGATCAAGATCTTTTGGTGTATCTCTCTTCAACGTCTCTTGTACTATGGAGAAATAAATATACTTGTTCAAATTATCTCTTACAACGACTAGTCTTCTACAACTGCTATATAAGCTACTGAAGATTCAAAGTGAAGTCTTCAAACAAGGGAGAAATCAAAAAGGAAAATATAGAAGGACAGCCAAGAAGGATAGAAGTGTTCTACACTTCTGTCTGGATGGAGGAATAACAAGATCATACAATGAGCAACACAATCGAGTATGCATATTTTCTGTTATGTGTTGCAAAATTTAATATGCCTTGGGATTTCTTAAACATTGGATATCTTAGAAATCCTAAGTGCTTAGAGGTCTTTGTTAAGGTGATTACCGTGTATCTTTGATAATTGCATCAAGTACAACTTGTTCCCTATTTTGATGAACATGGTGTTTAGCAGTTTAGATAAAGCCTCTTGCTATGTGCTTGAGCAGAAAAGTCTCTTGTTGTGAAGCTTGAGCCAAGTAAGTCTCCTGCTATGTCCTAGAGCATTGAAAATATTGATCAATTGCTGATTTAGTAGAAGTCTTGAATGTGTGGGATTTAAGCAAGGAAGTTTTGGGTTTATGGAACCTGAGCAGGGAAGTCTTGGACCGACGGTCTAAGCAGAAGTTTTGAGTCTGAGGGACTTAAGTAAGGAAGTCTTGGGTTCGTGGAACCTGAGCATGGAAGTCTTGGTCTGAGGGTCTGGACTACTCTTATTTGGGAGGAACCAGTATAAATCTCTGAGTGTTTTGTTATTATTTATTTTCTTATGTAAACATTCGCTGCAATGTATAATCAAAATTTGAACACCAGTTTAGATTCTGAACTCTAATAAGATGTAAACAACAAATAAAAATGGAAAACACAATTCAACCCCCCCCCCCCCCCCAATTTTGTGTATTTTTCTCACCTTCAAAACCAAGATAGAGATTTTATACTAGGCTTAGCTCATTTACCAAGTGCATATTGTAACGGAAAAGCTATTAAACCAAACAAGAGCTTTTATAACAGAAGAATCTCACAAACCAAACACGAGGTTTTAACAAATAGCCTCACAAATTAAACAAAAAAATTTTACCTTGATTTAGCTCAGAACCAAATAACAAAAATCTCACAAGAGATATTACAAAAATGCACCTAACACCAAAACCAAACCCCTCATAGGTAAAGTTCACTCTCAAAGCAGTAAGGCAAAATTGAAGACAAAATAAAGAGAGAAAAGAGAGTGGGGAGTGAGAATGAGTATTAAAAATAAGTTTTATGGTGTGAATGAAATGTTAAATGAGGTCTTTATTTATAAGACAAAGTGTGGCTCAAAAATAAAAAATAACCCAGGGCTTTTTAATGCTCATAATCAATTATGCATGTCACATAATTGACTATGTGGTTCAAATATGAAAGGTTTTTAAATGGAGCCTTCACTAATCGATCACGGATTCCACTAATAGATTATAAGCATTACAAAAGTGATAATTGATTAACCCTAATGCGATAATCGATTATGTCATCTAAGAAAATCCTCTTAGTCGATTCAAATGAGTCCTTAATCCATTAGCTAGGCAAAAAACGATTTTCTAGTAATTTTAACAAAGTCATATAGGATTTACAATCATTTAAATGTGTGTGTGTGTGTGTGTGTGTGTGTGTGTGTTTGATTTACCTTAGTAATTTAAGAGTTAATCTTATACCTTTACAGATAGGACCACTCGACACAAGCGATCTTTCACATTTTCTCTCTTTCATAACTCTTACGATTCAAGATCCCATGCTTGATACATCCATGATTCAGCACTTCATATGTGACTTGACTTCTCCTATATAGTGTGACTAGGTAAGGCTTCATGGTAGGTACCCTTATAAGAGAGATTGATTGACTGAGATCATCAAGCATTCCACTGAACGCCGCTAGAGATTAGGTGTTGTCTACAGATTGACTTTGACTTATTTGATATCTCAAGCACAACAACTTAATCATCACATCAGATGAAGATTTCTCCTTATAGTGTTGTCATCTTCAAAAACACAAATGATAATTTTCTACTAAGATCATTTGTAGATGATTGTACATGCATGCACCTAGCTCCACATATTCATCTAAGGACATGGTTAATAAAATCCACATTTAGAAACATTTTACAAAGTGTTTTCGATGGGTATTTGTTTTATGGTCTCCACAAGGATTGAAGTGATATTACCGTCGTTCTATACTTTAATATGTTTTAAGTAAGAGTTTTAAACTGGTTTTGTTTGGTATCATTAACATTCACAAGATTGTAGCAATGAGTAAAATTTAGAAAGATCAGTGTTTTAAAAGACATATCAAGACTAGATTTCATCAACCTATTTTACATGGATTCAATTAATCAAGAGTGTAAATTTCATTTCTAACCAACATAATCACGTATCGCTCATATATATTGCTTATGTCTAAGACGATATTGCGACTTTCATCGTATTATTTAATCGACTATGTCTCAACCTATTAAACAATACAAATAACATTTATGAACCGGTACAAAGTGAATATCAAATTCCACTTCCATGTCTAGACTTGGTCTTTGATATATGATAAACTTAGATCAAGACATAAAATATGTATCTCACAATCATTTACACCATAAATATTCAATAAGAGCAAAGGTTATCATCTACATTGATTATCAAATTGTTCACATACAAAATATCAAAGGAAATACATACAAGTTAAGATTAATTACATCTAATCTTGATACAAAAGATTTAGCTACCCATAACCATGGTAGCTTGCTTCACAATAAATGGAAGGAGATAAATGTGCATCCGAGTTGAATAATCCATAAAGGATCTCTGATTCAATAAAGATCACCTCTTTTAAACATAAGATGAAGTTCTAGGGTTTTTGTGTCTTAGGAAATAAGATGAGAAAAGATATAAAATTTATGTCACAAAAAGTGAACAAACAGACCTCAATCTCAAACAAAATCTGCGCAGGCTCATCCAGCGAGCTGAATCTCGCCTGGAGAGGTCACCTTTTTTTGGCACTTCAAGTGCCTCAGATCATTAAACCGCCTTTGGGAAAATATATTCCCTCGCCCGACGACTAACACCTCGCCTAGCGAAATCAAGTTTGCCATACCTCATCATGCGACCATGATGCAAATTTGCTTCTTCCTCTACAGTGAATTTCCTCGCTTTCTATTCGCCTATGCTTGCCTGGCGAGGCTCGTTTTCCCTTCGCCTAAGCTTGCCCAACGAGCATGCTGATTTTTGGTTTCTTTG
This sequence comes from Lathyrus tuberosus, assembly GCA_022829125.1. Lineage (NCBI taxonomy): Eukaryota > Viridiplantae > Streptophyta > Magnoliopsida > Fabales > Fabaceae > Lathyrus > Lathyrus tuberosus. Next base: position 1,727,212 of record JALAZF010000770.1, on the reverse strand, counting down.
CTTTGGCTTCCTTTTCTTGCTTTTGTGTCTCTTTCTTTGATTTCTATGTATCAACCCTACACACTAACACACAAATAAGGGAAACCAAATCTCTTTGCAATTCTAATGGAAATTTATATAAAAATATGGAATTAAACATTTTAAACACAAAAATAGTATTGAAAAATGCCAAAACAATAGTGAATTTTAAGTCGTAATTGGCATTCAATAAACTCTCCCCAACCTAGATCTTTGCTTGTCCTCAAGCAAAGTATACCTCTTATTGGATTTGCTCAAGCATAAAATTCACCAAGAGAGAACTAATGGTGCAAATTCAATAGATGAATACGCACAAGCAATGCTCAACACTTCCTAGAATTAAACAATGACAAAAAATTTAGTTCTAAACACAAATATCATGAAATGCATTAAATAGCAACTAAATTTTCATACTTGAATCACTCTAACTCTCCTCTTCATAACATGGATGGAGACAAATGTGAAAAAATAATGACGCATGAAATTGACTCTCATCTGACAACAATGCTAACATATAGATAAATTCATACATTCATCTAACAATCATATAAAAAATCATGAAAGCATAGATCACTAAGTGCTTTTCAAGGTTGTAGCTTAGCCGGGTTTCACAACAAAAGGTTATTTCTGAGGCTATTGAAACGAAATTGCCAATCAAAAAAGGAAATTCACTAAGCAAATTATATACACATCACAACTTCTTTCACCATTTTTCTTTTTCTCTATTGATCCACCCTTTCAAACTTTCTTTGCATAATTTTTTTTCTTTTTCTTTTTTCTTTCAAACAAGCAAAATTTTCTTCTTTTCTTTTCTTTTTTACAATCATATTCACAACATTATTTTCTTGTTCAAAATTTTAAAAAAAATTTAGCAACCTACAATTTTTCATTCTTTCATCCCAACTTGAATACAATCATACCTAAGTGAATGCTCCTTGATTTTTATGGCAAGGGATACAAGTTCAAAACAATTATCAAAGTTCAATGATTTCAAGAGGAAACAAAAATAGAATCCCACAAAATTCAATGATGAACCAAATTTTAAGATTTTTATGTACACAATCAAAGTTCATCACCAAAATGGGTTCTACTCTTTTAAGGCTCAAAGGGGTAACAAATACTCATTATTCACAAGGTAAGTCACCTTTTGGTAGTGGTTGTGCTCAATATCAACAAAGTGCCTTGATCATTTCCATGCTTTCACAACATCATAACAATCACAAGATTAAATATGAATTAACCGAGTTAAAACAAAGTTATCAGTCATCCAAAGCATTTAAGTGAACAATGGAGGTTTCTCACAATTTGTGGTTTTGGAACTAAGTGACTCAAGCATTCAAACAAGTTGCAAAATGAAACAAGAATATACATTTGCATAAAGCACAAATTTCTAAGTCATTCTAACATTCTAGAAAGTGGTAAACATATACCTTACTTGCATTCATCACATTAAAAATCCTATCATCACCATCCAAACTTGGTTGAATCTTCATTGGATACTTTTTGAACAAAAGAACAACCAATCTTTGAATTCAACATCAACCATTCCAATGTCGAAGCAACAAAATAACAAACACTTTAAACAACTAATTGAACATTCAAAGATGATATATTCAATTTAAATAACATAGTGTTTTGGTGTAAACACCAACAAAAGTAGTACCAAACCAAAATATAAATGAAATAACAATAGTAATATCCAAAATAACTAAGACAATAATAATATCCAAATTAAACTGAAATAAAACTACAACAACATAAATAATAGTAATGATCAAAAAGCTAAATAAAATACTTCACTTTGTTGAAACAAGGAAGCAAGCCTTTTTGATCATGCTAACAAAATCTCTACTCCTCATAGTCCTAGAACTCAAAATCAGTCTCTGCATCATCACCAGCATCATCATTATCAACATCCTTATCAACAACAGTATATTCAACTGGCCCTACCTCCTCTCTGTAGAATGGCATGCCCTTAGGCTATCCAACATGCGCCAAGAACTGCTCCCTAGTACCTATAAAATGGTCAATAGTAGGCTCTCTGACTTGCAGCTGCAACTGCTACATATAATCATGGACATAGATAAGAGCTTTCTGAGTAGCCTGCATCATGTCCCAATTATAGCTACAGACCTGCCTCTGCCTAGGGTCCCAGTTCTATAAATCCAAGTTTCTAGAACTAGTGGCAGTGCCCGAACCTGAAGCATCAGCAACATCAACAACTCTCCTCCTCTATGGCACACAAAACTTATACATATTTAAATCATCAATGTCACCCTGTAGGCTCTCATGATAGTTAGAAGGGATGACATCACGTCCATGTAAACATAGAGACATAATCAGACCAGGAAAAACCAAGGGGCAATTAACCTTCGCCCTTGGTTTAATCACCCCCTCTATAACCAATCTGAACTCATTCGCCAGAATCTGGGCCACATTAATCTGCTTCTGAGTGAGAATGTTGTAAACCAAATGAGCAGTATCTAAAGGAACAGTAGACCTGTGTGTTCGGGGTCTAATGTTGTGCAAGAAAAAAAGTAGCACAATCTGGGCTTGAAGACGCATGTTCTCCCTATGAAACCTCACCGCAACCCCATATGGGTTACGCTGTACACTCATACCCTCCATCAAAAGAGATTTAGTCATCCCATCAATGTCCCTTTGCCTTTTCAACGGGAGATGGTATTCGTCAATCTCAACGGGCTCCAATGTGAGAGGGTACCTCAACACCTCATTAATAGTATCCCGATCAAATCTCACAGTCTGCCCTCTGATCATCCTGGTCCAAGTGAACTAATCGCCATTATTAGGGAGGGAGTTCACATAAAAAACCCTCAGTATATCAATGTTATAGTGCTCAGCAGGTTGTATTAATGAATCCCACTTCTTCCTTTCGAAGATCAGGTGCACTTCCCGATACGTCCCTTGACGGTTGATGTTGAAGACTTTTTCTGCAAATTTTTTTCTCTTTTTTATCTGCCTTTACCTCTCCGCCTGCTCAGGCCCTCTAAAATGAGTAGCATCAAAAGGTCTTGGATGACTGTAGGAGCGGTAAAGTGGCAAGATTTTTCTGGGAATTTATCGTGTCCACAGAGATCGGTGCTATTGAACTGTCGTTCGACAATTTTAATGTTAATGAGTTTGGGTTAAAATGGGTTTAAAGTAAATGCATAAAAGTAAATATTAGCACAAAAAGAATTCATTCTTCAGAGAGAAGAAACTTGTCAGGCATGCATATAATCCACTCCTCACAAACTTAAACTTACCGACCAGTTATACTCAACCTACAATACTCCTCAATATCATCCAACATCGTTTATAACAGTGTCCATCTCTGACACACTGAGCTGAGAGAACAATCGTGTTACCCTCGTCGACACTCTCGCACTCGACTCAAGATACGGAGGCATTAAGCTTCGACACCCATAAATATTGTTAGCTCTAAATCTATCTCTAGCATCCAGAAACTAACAAATAATCAACCATAATCAAAGTTTGTAATGTTTATCTCTAACACAACCCAAACCCCTAGCATAAAGCAAAAATCAAGGACAATCACCGATAAAGATTTGTAAAGCGGATTTTATACAACGCCATGGGCGAAAAATACACATGAGTTCAAAGTAAATACATATACAACAACCCAACAAAGAAGAAATCCTCAAAAAAGAGGATAAATAAACCAAACATCTCGCGGTTTGTCAGAGCCGATTGATGAGAAATCCACCCCGGATCATCCGTGTGCAAGCTTCAATGTTGTTTTCTAGCTAATTCTACTGAAAAATGAGTTTGATGGAGTTGGGAGCAAAAATCCCCAAAACCATAACCTAAAAAATGAATGAAATGACTTAAATATCATTTCAAAATCTGTCAAGTTCGCAGTGCGAACTTTTAGTCGCAAAGCGAACTCCAAAAATTGGCACTTAAGTGCCTTAGAACAGCTAAACCGCCTATGCAATTCTGCAAAAGTTTGCAATGCGAACTTTCTGGCGAACATTCGCTGGAAAGTTTGCAAAGAGAACTTTGGTCCCTTTTTCTACTGCCTCAAGTCTGGGAGCATTCGCTGGGAAGTTCGTAAAGCGAACTTGACAGCAAACCAACCCTTATTTTGACCACAACTTCTGAACTGTAACTCGGATTGACGCACGGTCGGAAGCGCTAGAAAGCTTATTCAATGCTCTTTATGAATATGACAAGATATCATTGCTTGAATACCTACAAAAATGAAATAAAATCAATTAAACTCAATGATATTTACACGATACGCAATATATACACTATAACATAAAGTAAACGTATTTACAAACAAAGCGGGGTTTATTCGAACGATATTAACTAAAAGTATTGATAAGTGCAACAAAACTTATATACAAAAATAGTTACAATTTGCACTTATCAATGACGAGAGGAGCTCCATCCCCTTTTTTATTTCTTCGATGCTCCGAAAGTCCTTGGTGGTGCCATCTGCAAAACAACCATCACCATCATACATGATTGTTAGAACAAGGGAAAGTAATAAGCAAAAGGATTCAACAAGCAACAATCAATCAAAATAAAAAACATGGCTTTGTTCTGTCATCCTCGCCTGGCAAAGCCAATGCGAGTTCGCGTGGCGAGCCAGAGGCGAGGACGCGACAAATTCTTCTTTTCCCTGTGAGAAGTCAGTCTAACCTCACAAAATTTCTATCTAATTTTAAAACATTAATGCTAGTTTAGACATCTCACTACAGCACATTAACAAACAACCACAAATAGTATATCAACCAAATCTTGAACATGCAATTTCCAAAATTAATACATGAGAAACCCTACAAATTTCAAACAACAAAAGCAATAATTTCACAATGTACAGAACATTTTTCTCAATCAAAGAATCAAAGTGTGTTCAGTTCAAGTTCACAAACTACAATCCCTAACCTAGAGTTTAGATTTCTACACATTGCTAAACATATCCTAACCTCATTTCTCTAATGCATTTCAAAATTAGAAAGGACAACAAACCTAGATTGATTCAAGGAGAATAGAGAGAACAAAAGTTTGGACTTTGGAACTTGGGAAATTTTTCTTTTATTTTAGTCAGGGTTTGGAAATGTGAGAATGAGAGTGTGAAAGTGAGAATGATAAAGTGAGGGTGAAGTGAAATGAGTGTAAGAGTGAAAGAGGTACAACACCACACCCGAAAATTCTGAAAAAGAATACAGCATGGGCCACGCATCCAAGGCCCACATAAATTAAAAAAAAAATAATACTTAAAATGTTTGTGGTAAAAAAATGTCTGGTGCAGTTTTCGCCAGCTCACCCGGTGACCAAGGAGCGACCATGATAGCACTTTTAATTTTCCTAGTTTTTCACACTTGACTTACCACAACCATTTTCTACAACTCCTACACTACTACAAAACGGCAAAACAACAACGCCAGGTTTACAACGACATCCTATACACCGTTCTTATAGTGCGTACTGGATGCGCGCGCATTATTTTAATTAGAAATCTCAAGGGTATAATAACGGTTTTTATGAAAACCGTGATGATACAATCTAGCTTTCATGGGTTCGAACCTCATCGCCCTCAAATAGTTTATCCCTTTGATGTAAATGCTCCCTTTTTAAGTTTTATTAATATTTAACTAAAAACTAATAAGGATATCACGACAGATATTTATCAAAACCGTTGTTACAAATTGAAGCTTCTTTTTATGTATTTTAAACACCATGTATATATATATATATCAATTTATCCATTGAAACAACCCTAACACCAACGCCGTCACCATTGTCGGGAAGAAGACAACAACAACAAAGTGTTCTACTTTAAGGTGTTGCAATGTCACATTTGAAGACAAAATCATCCAAAGGTGTTTCTACGTCTTGTTCCAGTGTAAAATCTCGATCTGGAAATTTTTGTGGTTGTGATGGTCGTATGGTTTCGTATCAATGCAAGAAGGGACAAAATAAAGGAAGGCTTTTTTTGGAGATGTCCATTTTGGAGGAGCGATGAAACATGTAATTTGTTCATATGGGATGAAGACGTGGAAGAAAGAGATGGAAATGACGACGAGAGCATTATGAAGTCAGAGTTGGAAGTTGTGGGCTATCTGAAGGTTATGTATGAGGATTTAAAGAAAAAGAACAAGAATTTGAAGAACAAACTGAAATCAGAGATATTGTTGATGTTTAAACTGCAGATGCATTAAGTTAGAAGTTAAGGCACACTTTTTTTTTTAAATTCATAAATAAAAGGGTTATCACTACGGTTCTTCTGGTTAACCGTAGTGATATATTTATAATAAATAAATACCTATGTATACGGTTTTTATTTATTTTAAAATACACAGATAAAAGGGTTATCACTATGGTTATTCTGGTAAACCGTAGTGATATATTTATAATAAATAAATACATATCTATACGGTTGTTATTGTTAACCGTTGTGAAATAGTTTACCCATATATAAGCGAAATAACTTTCACTTAATTGACAGTAACGCCGTTGCTTTCAAAGTGAAACCCTAGAACCCATTTTTTCTCTTCGTTTTCACCAATAGCTGTGAATCTTGTGCTTCATACATTAATGTATTCTTCTTCTTCCATCTATTGTTAGATATTTCCCATTATCTCGTTTGTTGCATGTTGTTTTTGTTGATTGTTCTCATTTTTTCAGATTCGTTTTCACTACCTTAACAAAGACCATACTTTGGAAACTTCATAATGTTTGTGTTGCTATGGAAAAATGTATAAGAAGCATGAAGCTATGATGGAAACTTCATCCACATTGTACCTTTTCTTCATAGCATCACGAACAAGATGTTAGTAAATGAAGAAACAACAGTGTAAGCAAACTTTATCTAGTTTTAGAAGCAATGAAAAGAAGTATAAGAAGTATGAAGCTTTTGTGTAAGCTTCTTCCTCCTTATATTTCTTTTTCATGGCTTCCCAAACTAGTTCAACATCATAATTGATTCCTGTTCCACGATTCGTTTCATTAAAAGGTGCGTTAGTCCTGTTCCTTTCTTTACTCATCACTGGATTATGGTTTTAGGGTTTGTTTTCAATTGAGGATGCTCATTTTTTAAGTTTGCTTTGTTTACTTTCAGGTTAAGGGGATGATACAGGGTGATGATGCTGGTGGAAGCAAGCGTATTATATCAGTTTATAATTTCTGGATCTGGTATAGAATGTTGTTTGAGTTTATCATATTCTATTTACATTGTTTGTTTAACTAACCCTCACTTAAAGTTTGCTGGTGGTAGCAAGCATATTATATGAGTTTATAATATCTGGATCTGGTATAGAATTTTGTTTGAGTTTATTATATTTTATGTAGATTGTTTGTTTCACTAACCCTCACTTAAAATACATTCAGTTAATTTGACATAGATACTTATAATCTGCAAATTAAGTTGTATTTGAAAACCAACTTAAACAAACCAATGTTGTTTTCTGATTGCATGCCTCTCATCATTTATCTCACGTTCTTTTATATATAGATTATGGTATAATGATCTTGCTCCTTAGATGCATCGCCATCTTCCAATATAGTTAAATCAAAGATGAGGCAAATTATCCAATGTCTTGTTTATCTTATGGAAATTTAACTATAATCGAAGATAGCGATATATCGAAGGAGTCAGATCAATAAACCACAATATATGTAAAAGAGCGTGAAATGCACGATGAGACGAATGCAATCAGAAAACAACATTGGTTTGTTTAAGTTGGTTTTCAAGAACAGTTTAATTTGCAGATTATAGACATCTTCATCAAATTTAATCCATGTATAATTATTTAGTGAGGTGTTTGGAAAACAAGCAATCTACATTTAATATAATAAACTTAGGGTATTTACAACAACGGCTATATATTGTAATCGATATCATAAGTCATTTATGTTTTATATAAATTCGCTACTGATGGGTTTCGAACCCAGAACTTAAGTGTATGTATCGCAACGATTTATTATCATAACCGTTGTGATATATGGCGCGCGTCCTGCCTTTCAACAATGGTTTCAAGACCGTTGTAGAAACAACGAACTTACAACGACAATCTACATAACAACGCCTTCGCCCGTGTCATTATATGTCATTCTCAACCGTTGTTAAATGGGTTTTTCGTAGTAGTGCTAACAATACTAAAATGCAGTAAAATGAAGCAATAATACTTACAATGTTTAGAGTGCCTCCCAACAAGCATTTTTTTAACGTCAATTAGCTCGACGGTTTGGTGGTGAATTTATGGATCACCAAGAGAAATCATAGTGCCCCCAATCGAATTCACCACCAAGATAAATTCTTCAACCTTTGCCCCTTCCGATTCCAATTTTCTTCAGAAATAGAATCTTCTAACACGATTGCCTTTTCACATCCATTGCATCTTCATGATTATCATCCATGTGAAAACCATCTTCCTTATCTTTGGAATACTTCATGCCTTCAAAGAGGGTGAAACAGACATCTTAATCTTGAATTCTATCTTTCATTAAACCGTCATCAACATCAATAATCATTCTAGCGGTCTTCATGAAAGGTCGACCAAGAATTAATGGTGTTCTTTCTGCGGCAGTGTTCTTTGAATGATTGCGCTACAACTAGCATCAAGAGTGATAATTTATTGATCTGTATATCTTCTTTTCTTTATAATGATGTCCTTCATGAATTTTTACATATGATGGAATTTGCTCAAGGGCTTCGAAAAATGGAATATTGATTTGTAACCGTCTAAACATATCCAAGAATCAAGCATATTTCTTAGCATTGTCCTTTTTGGAAGAAGCATGAGGATATGGAAAATTTTGAATCGGAATATTACTCATCTTTTCCTTCCCCTTTTTACTCTTTTTCTTTTTTTCCTCTTTTTTTTTCTTTTCTACTTCTTCTTTCTCACTTTTCTTTTTTTAACTAAGTCTCCCTCAAAACTTTTTTCTACTTCAATCTCATCTTTTTCCTTCTCTATTTCAACTACAACTTCTTCCTCAATTCGAACTCCTATGCCCATGTCAATTGGTCTACCACTCTTAGTTTGAATTGCTTTACAATGCTCCCTTATATTTTCTTGAGTGGTTGTGGAGAAAGTTCCATTGTGTTGATCGACTAGTTGCTTAGACAATTGACCAACTTGAGTCTCAATATTTTTTATAGCTGCATCGGTACTCTTTTGGTTAGTCATTAACATTTGCATGAATTGGGTGAAAGTGTCTTCCATCTTTGAATTTCCACCTTGAGGTTGTGGAGGTTGATTATAGTTTTGATAAGGATTTTGACGGTTTGAAGGTCCGGCATCTTGTCTTCACCCTTGTTGATAACCTTGGTTATTTCCTCTTTGTTGGTAGCCTTGGTTGCTTTGATAAGGTTCTTGCCTTGGTCGGTAGCCTTGATTTTGATTTGGATTCCCCGTATAATTCATTTCTTCTTCAACCGGAGGACAATATCCCGTAGGATGGTTTCTTTTTCACAATTCACAAGAAGCAACTTGTTGATGTTTGTTAGGAATCTCTTGCATCTCTTTGATTTTTTGTGAGAGCTTCGACATTTGTAGCGTGAGTAACTTCACTTGGTGAGATAGAAATTTGTTTTGGGCTAGAATTGCATCATTTGTGTCCAACTCAATGATTCTCGGTTTCCTTTGTGTCGTACCTCGGTTGTGTTGGCCTTGATGATTGTTGAGTGCAATTATATCAATAATGGCTATTGCTTCTTCCGCACTCTTCGACATCAAAGAACCACCCGTGGTTGCATCCAAAAGAAGTTTTGGTTGAGGTTGGAGTCCATTCCGGAAAATGTGAATTTGTGTGAATTCATCCAAAACATGACCTTGACATTTCCTTAACATTGATTTGTACCTCTTCTAAGCTTCATTAAGAGATTCACTAACACTTTGAGCGAACACCGCAATTTAAGTCTTTGCTTCCATGAACCTATTATGTGGAAAGATTCTCTCAAGAAATTTTTCTTCCAACACATTCCAATCAGTCATTATTTGAGTAGGTTGATCAAGATACCATTCTTTTGCTTTTTCTATCAAATAATGAGGGAATAGTCTCTTGAACACTTTCTCTTCTTCTGCTTCTGGAGCTCCAATTGCGCCGACAATATCATAAAAATTTGTAAAGTGTGTGTAAGAATTTTCATGATCAAGCCATGTGAAGGGATTTACATATAAAAGTTGAAGTATCCCGGTCTTCATCTCCGAATGTCTTGCATTGTTCGCAATTCTAGAAAACTGAGAATTTCTCCTCAGACTATTTGTACAAGGACCTCTTACGGGAGGAAGTGGATCTGCCATGACTGGTGTAAAAATGGGAGTTGTTGATGGAGTACTACTAGAAGTTACTCCGCGTTCTCTTCTTTCCTTAGCTAGTTGTCTTTTTCTTCTGGTCTTGCTATTAAGTTTACGAACAGTTCTTTCAATCTCAGGATCAAAAACATGTAAATCTGCGGATACACTTCCTCGCATAAACAGAGTTTTGAAAAGCTAACCAAGCAAATTAAAAAAACACAAGAGATAAGAAATGAGATAAGAGATAACAATACAAAAAGACTTAAAACAAGATAAACTATTGCAATGCTTGCAATATCATAACAACAATCCCCAGCAATGGCGCTCTTTTATTGAAAGTGTTTTCGGTGGGTATTTGTTTTATTGTCTCCACAAGAATTGAAGTGATATTACCGCTGTTCTACAGTTTAATATGATTTAAGTGATGGTTTTAAACTGGTTTTGTTTGGTATTATTAACATTCACAAGATTGTAGCAATGAGTAAAATATAGAAAGATTAGTGTTTTAAAAGACATATCAAGACTAGATTTCATTAACCTATTTTACATCTATTCGATTAATCAAGTATGTGAACTTCATTCCTAACCAACATAATCATGTATCGCTCATCTATACCTCTTATGTCTAAGACGGTATTGCGAATTTTACCGTATTGTTTAATCGACGATGTCTCAACCTATTAAACAATACAAATAACATTTATAAACCGATACAAAGTGAATATCAAATTCCATTTCCATGTCTAGACTTGGTCTTTGATGGATGATAAACTTAGATCAAGACATGAAAGATGTATCTCACAATCATTTAAACCATAAATATTCAATAAGAGCAAAGGTTATCATCTACATCGAATATCAAATTGTTCACATATAAAAGATCAAAGGAAATACATAAAAGTTAAGATTGATTACATCTAATCTTGATAAAAAAGATATAGCTACCCATAACCATGGTAGCTAGCTTGCTTCACAAATGGAAGGAGATGAATGTGCATCTGAGTTGAATAATCGACAAAGGATGTGAATCCAGCTCCAATTTAATAAAGATCACCTCTTTTGATCAAAAGATGAAGTTCTAGGGTTTTTGTGTCTTAGGAAATAAGATGAGAAAAGATATAAAAGTTATGTCCCAAAAAGTGAACAAAAGGACCTAAATCTCAAACAAAAACTGCACAGGCTTACCAAGCCAGCTAGATCTCGCCTGGCGAGGTCACCTTTTTGGCACTTCAAGTGCCTCAGATCATTAAACCGCTTTTGGAAAAATATCTTTCCTCGCCCAGCGAACTCAAGTTTGCCAGACCTCGTCGGGCGACCATGAAGAAAATTTGTTTCTGCCTCTACAGTGAATTGCCTCGCTTTTTGTTTGCCTATGCTCGCCTGGCGAGACTCGTCTTCCCTTCGCCAATGCTCGCCCAGCGAGCATGCTGATTTTTGATTTCTTTGCTTTGGCTTCCTTTTCTTGCATTTGTGTCTCTTTCTTTGATTTATATGCATTAATCCTGCACACTAACACACAAATAAGGAAAACCAAAGCTCTTTGTAATTCTAATGGCAATTTATACAAAACTATATATTCAAACATCTTAAACACAAAAATAGTATTGAAAAATAACAAGAAAAATAGTGAATTTTAAGTCATAATTGGCATCCAATAGAGGTCATATCTCTTGGTGCCCCCAAGAAGTAACCAGTGGTTGCATTGTCAACCTATGAAGTTGGGTACATTACAGGTGTTTTGTCAGTGTGTCAAGCTATTTGGCTTATGAATTTGTTGCAGGATTTGAAGATCAAACTGAACAAGCATGTAAAGTTGATGATTGGCAACAAATCAGCCATAAGCTTTGCCATGAATCCAATGCTGCATGGGAGAAGCAAGCATATTGACACAATGTTCCACTTTCTGAGGAATCAAGTCCAGAATGAAGTGTTAGAAGTTGTACACTGTAGCACTCAGAAGTAACCTGTAGATGTTCTGACTAAAGTTATGAAGACTGAACATTTTATCCACCAGAGGGATGAAATTGGTGTTGTAGAGTTTAGTTAACTGAATATGAATTAAGGGATGGTGTTATAAGTAATCTATATTCAGAAGTAGTATTGTTAATCAGAAGCAGAAGCTTCTGATGTGGCTGTTTCACAAGCGGTGTTTAGCTCTTGGGTTGTAGTATTAGTTTTGTTAAGTTATCTGAAGGTGCATTGCTCAACTAGTCTAGGTTATCAATTTTGTCTACGTGGCAATTTTGTTTGTGTATATAAACCAAACGTGTAACAAAATTTCATAACACAATCAATAGAGTTTTTTTTTCTCGAAAAGTTAGTTAGATCTATTTTATCTCTCTTCTTTCATCTTCATCTTCAATCTTGTGCACCAACAATCACAACAGTCGTATAACCGTAATCATAACACCGCATCTGCATCCACTACCACAATTTAAAATCATGGATTTTGTTGGGAGAGTTTTTTCACTAGGGAACATTAAACATTGTGAAACTTCTTTTTATAGAGCAACACATTTGTGAGAGACACACTACATATTCACCCAAAATATTAAGGTGATAGGTGTATGAGTTCTTCTACTTATAAATGCTTAAGTCTCTATATTTTTAACCAATATAAAACTATGAGATTAATTGGAATACACTGTCAGTATAAAACTACTTTACACTGTCATTCAATTAGAATTAGTTATTTTGACACATGAGAAGAGAGAAACGTGAAAACAGTTGTTATTAAAATGATTTATTTATAATTTAATATTTTTTATTTTTAATCCATAAATATGTGTCAAAATAACTAATTCTAATTGGACGACAGTGTAAAGTAATTTTATACTGACAGTGTATTCCAATTAATCTATAAAACTATTACTTATACTACTCACACTTATTATACTCCATAGATTCATCAATGACATTATCAATAGATTCATCAATAGATTCATCATAGACATTATTTATTTTCTGAAGATTTTAATGCGTCATAAGTCGCATGAGCATGTTCAACGATACCACTAAAACCTTCACAATTAGGTACCGCAATTATTGTAACAACAGAAACCATAGTATGAGAAGCATTAATTAGCATGACAAACAAAATCAACAAGCTTAGCATACAAAACCAATTTTTTTCATAGCATATGATATGATTCAATATTAATTCCTCCAAGATGTGAATCATATGCCACATGGTCTCCATTGACTGCAACAACCAGTGTGCCATCCAAACAATCTCCGCCAATTGAAAAGTCACAAACTTGTGGAAATAACAAGCATAATCACCAATCCTTGTACCACGGGGTTTTGTTGACCCCCTTGATAAACAATCACATTCAACGGCAATCATGGCCATCAACTACCAATCTAAAGTACGATCATCCATGGGAAAAAAAAGTCAAACCCTAGAAAAACCTTAGCATAACCATTTTCTAGGTTAAAATAAAGAATAATGTATAAATTGGAATAAAGGTATAAGATAGGGATGACAATGGGCAGGGTATGGGTAGGGTAGTATAATATCTTTCTCCATACCCGTAGTTGAAAAAAATCTCCATATCCGAGTCTATACCCGCGTGGATATCAAAATTGGCACCCGTCCCCGTACCCTATGGGTATATAAGTGTCTGTACCCGTACTTGTTACCTACATTTCTAATAAAAATAAATATATCAAGTATAAAATATCATAATGTTTTAAGTTTTTAAAAATATTAAAAAGTTTTTAAAAAATGTTATTGTTGAATTATGAAATAAATGATCACGTATATTAAATATGTAGTAGTTTAAAATTGATATATTTATTTTTAATTTTATAAATATTTATTTTTATATAATAATATAAATTAAAATATATAAATATATATTGTGCGGGTATGGGGCGGACTGTGTACTAAGGTGTCCATCCCCGCAGTCAACCCCGCTTATTTAAGTGGGTAATTACCCGATGCCGTACCCGTACCCATTTTGCGAATTTTTACTCTATCCGTTGTGGGTAATTTTCTGGGTATCCACTGGAGATGAGCCAAATTGTCATCCCTACTCTAAGAGGACAAGAGATTCTCATATTATTCAACCAAACTAATAAAAATTTTATAAACTTTTTTTTGCATATAATATATTTATAATTAATTTGAGTGTTTAATAACATTTAATACTTAATTCAGCAGATTCAAAAAAATTAAATATTTTAAAACAGAATAAATTACTTTATCTCGTATATTTTATGATTAGATAATATTAACATGTGCTTTAAGGGCACATGTTAAGAAACCTAAAAATAAAAAAAATTGTATTAAAAAATTATCAAATTTTAATAAGATCAATGTATAATTTTCCAAAAAAAATTTACATTTAACTTTTAATATGTGTCCGTAGGATACATATTAACATTACCCTTTATGATTTACTAAACTTAGAATTAATAATATAAATGAAAATAATATAACATAATAAAATAATGTGCTAGTAGAATTATATGTGTGGCAATTTAAAATTAAAAATACTCATAATTTGAATGCAGTTATAGGGAATTTATTGATCTGTTCATTTTATTTATATATATATAATAGTACAATAATAATCTGAAAGAAATTTAAGAAATAAAATAAAGATACAAGAGATGGCTAAGAAGTAAGAACGCAATAAAATAAATAATAATAACAAACAAAAAAACACATACGGAAAACACATCCATCGGTGAGTACTAAATTAGAGCTCAAAAAATGAGAACAATCATAAAAAAAATAATATTCTCCAAAAAAAACCAAAACATGGAACCATAGTTGTCTTAATTTTTGGAGGCTTTGTGTAGGCCATGTGTGACAACCTACAAAGATGGTCCTACATGGAACACATATTCAATGACCATAGTCAAAAGCTCTTAAGTAATCATTGGCTCAGATAGCGAATAGAGCTCGTAAATCAGGTAAAAAATGTTCATGAGGAAACTGGCGACCTATCAAGATATCATTTTCACGCAAGGAAAATATTTTTCATGTCTTCCTCGTTTATTGGTGTTCTTGAAAAAGTAGACTTATTATAGGATTTCGAAATGGTCAAAACCACTGCAGGTCAAATTATCTTAAAGATGCCTCTAATCCTCACCAAACCCCATAAAGTTAAATGCTCGAATATCGGGGTAATATGTCTAGAAAAGACAGACGCGCCTCTAATCCATTGAAAGGTCTTATATACGAGATATTTGTTACCACATCACAGGTAACAAACAAGTGAGTAACAGACTCATGATATCCTACACACAACCTATGGGAAAGATCGTCTTGGTTGAGAATGCTCTGTCGTCTAAACAAATTCTCACAAAGAAGCAATATTACCTTAGAGCAGCTGCTAAGAGAAGACCATTACTCTACATAGAGCCTAACTACACCAAATAGAAGTCAGAATTGGTTCGAAACTACTAGAGGAAGTAAGATTACCATAAATAGACTCAAAAAGATATTTATAGGCATATACAATAGAATAAATGTCATCCTCCCCAAGAAACCAAAACCAATTATCTTTCTCTAAGAAGAAGATAATATTATCAATAACTAAAAGAATATTATCAACCAACTCGTATTTATAATCAAACAAGGGTCTTCTCCACCAAAAACTCCAAACTTTCATCCTCTCATTAACCAATATCACCCACATTTCCCCCTTTTTGATCCAAAATACGATAAACTCTTTGAAAGGTAACTCTAAGAAGGAGAGGTCTCACCCATGGGTCGTCCCAAAACTATGTAAGTATATCATCCCCCACCTTCCGACTAATACTATCCACAAACCAATTAGAGGGACATCAATCTTAGACCTTAAAAGAGACACCCCGCTCCATCAAAAAGAAGACTAAAGCCTAGAAGATATACCCCTTAAGAGAGAAAAATAGCCAAATCCCCATATGTAGCAAATAAGATATTTCTCCAAAGGCATGAAGTGCCAAAGAGCAACCTTCATCTCTACTTATTTAACATAGCTAAATTGGCTAAGTAGAGATCGTGAATATAAGGTCAGCCAATTGCTTAGGTTTGTAGACATTAAACAAATTAACCTAAGGGCTTTTAGCTTTACCATTCACCTAACCCCACAAGAACCCCTTCTCAATTTTATCAATCATCATCCAAACCTTGAGAGACTTCTTCATAAAAGATGAAAAGGATATAAATTGCATTCAACTCTGAATTTGAGAAGGACCAGTCTTCCCCCAAGCTTACATATATGTGTCTCCAAGAGAGAAAACTCCTAGAATGTAGGGAGACAAGAGATTCCCAAATGTCCTCGAGAGAGGAATTTTCCCCCACAAGAAAGCTTAGGTACTTAAGGGGAAAAGACTAATGATAGCAATTATGAAAATAACTAGCTAAATCCAAAAATGAGGGATCAACAATAACCCCAATAAGATTGCTCTTAGAAAAATTAACCCTGCGGCCAAACACAAGCTCAAACCCCTGAGGAAGACTTTAATAGTCTAAAGATTATCTATCGCAACCCCTCGTATGATAAGATTATAATCGACATACTGCATGGGAGAGATTACTTAGTCAAAAGAACCAAATTTGAAACTAGTAAAGAGAGTCAACTCTACACCCTGACTAATAACACCATTAAACCCTTCCATAACTAGTAGAAATATAAAAGGGGTTAAAGGGTATACTTTCTCCAAACCTCCATGAATACTAATATTTTGAGTCAAGCGCCCATTAACTAGAATAGCTAGATTCCCTGCGAACACATATGCACACATCCAAGCACGACACTTATCATTAAACCCAAATCTAGCAAGCATATAGTCTAGAAAATCTCAACTAACAAAATCATAAGCCTTTTTATAAATCCACATTAAGGATGAGACACTATTATTGGTTCTCTTAGACATCTCAACCAATTCATTTACAATAACTACCTCATCAACCAAAAGTCTTCTCTTAGAAAGCAGATTTATTTGAAAGAGATGAGCTTATCCATAACCTTGGCTAACCTACCTGCTAAATTTTTTCAAAAGATTATAAAGATATCCAACCAAAAAGATAGGTCAAAAATCCCCTAAGCTAGAAGGATAGTAAATCTTGGGAATAAAAGTAACAAAAAAGGGGGGAGAAACTATGTTAGAGAGGCATAAAGCTATGAAACTTGTTAGTTACTTGGATTGGCTGGAATTTTGGTAAAACAAAGGTTGTTCAATGTTTGATGTCATATGGGTGATGTCACAACATTGAGTCTTAACACTGGGCTGTGTTAAGTGTTTAAGTTGCTTAAGTTGGATGTCTGATGTCACAAGCGATGTTGTGACATTAGATCTGCAGAATTAATAACATCAGGTTTGTGATGTTGTTAGGGTTTGCGTCTTAGCTGGAATTGTGGAGAGCAGGTAGTCTCATTGGTTGCAGATATCTTGGGATAGATATTCTCTGTTGCATAGATATTTGATGTAGATTTGTAGGAGGTTTAAAGGCTGAAGATTTAAGAAGATTTTGAGAAAATCTGTTTTGAAGATTCAGTTTTAAACAACAAATCAGGTCAGATATTGTAGCAGGTCCAAGCCCAATTCAGATAGCTATATAAAGCGCATCTGTAATGAAGGAAAAACAGACGAAGAAAGTGAGCTAAAGACTGAGAGTCGTTTTGTGTCTTCGTGCATGTTTTGTAAACCATTCTAGTGTGAATTGGTATTGTTGTTTTGAGTTGTTCTTAATCAAAGCTGTGAAGCAGAATCAAGTAGTGTTATTCAAAGTGTGTGATCTTTGAATTATATCACTGAAGTGTTTTAGGGATTGAGTAGTGTTCTCATATCTAAGTGGTATCTTAGGTAGAAAGTCACTAGTAGGAATTAAGATTAGGAGATTGTCAACTGGGTTGTTGAGTCTGTAATTTAATTCTACAAGTAGTGAATTTCATCCCTGGCTTGGTAGCCCCCAGACGTAGGTAGTTAGACCGAACTGGGTGAACAATTCATTGTGTTGATTTATTGCTGTTATTGTATTGTCCATTCCAGAGTGTGTTGTTGTGACATCGCACTTAACATCACACATCTGGTACCAGAATTTCAATTGGTATCAGAGCAGGCATCCTGTCTGTCTCTGGGTGAGATCTAGGGAAGTTACTTTCTGGTGTAAAGATGGACAAAGAAGTTGGAGGATTTGTCAACAGACCCCTTATTTTGGATGGATCCAATTATGACTATTGGAAGCCAAGGATGACTACTTTCTTAAAATCCTTAGACAGCAGGGCATGGAAGGCCATCATTAAAGAGTGGAAAGCACCTGTTGTGTGTGAGAAAGATGATGCTGGCAAAGATGAAGAAAGTACCTCAAAGCTGAAACCTGAAGAAGAATGGACCAAGGAAGAAGATGAGCTTGCCCTTGGTAATTCCAAAGCTTTGAATGCGATCTTCAATGGAGTAGATAAAAACATATTCAGGTTGATCAATACCTGTGAAGTTGCTAAGGAAGCTTGGGATATTTTGAAGGCTACACATGAAGGAACATCTAGAGTTAAGATGTCAAGACTTCAGATTCTAACATCGAAGTTTGAAAGTCTGAAGATGAAGGAAGATGAGACTATTCATGACTTCCATATGAGTGTTCTTGAGCTGGCTAATGCATCCAGTGCTCTTGGAGAAAAGATGTCAGAAGAAAAGCTGGTAAGGAAAATCCTTAGGTCCCTTCCTAAGAGGTACAAGATGAAGGTGAATGCAATTGAAGAAGCCCAAGACATAAGCGAAATGAGGGTTGATGAGCTTATTGGATCTCTTCAAACATTTGAGCTAGGGTTAAGTGAAGAGGAACCTGAGAAGAAGTCCAAGAGTATAACTTTGGTTTCCAGTTCTGAAGAAGCCAAGAAAGGGAAAGAAGATGATTCTCAGGAGGAGCTGTCTCAGGCTATTGCCTTGCTGGGTAAACAGTTCAAAAAAGTTATGAAGAGGGTAAATAGGAGTTATAATCCCAATGTCAAGAACATTACCTCTGACATCAACAGATCAGGAGAACAAGGGAAGAAGTCTAAAGATGAAGAAAAATCCAGCAATGAGAAAGGGATACAATGCTTTGAGTGTGAAGGGTTTGGACATGTCAAGAAGGAATGTCCTACTTTTCTAAAGAAGCAGAAAGGGTTATCAGCTTCCTAGTCTGACAGCGAGAGTGAATCTGAAGAAAATTCAGCTAAACTTGTTAGAGCTATGGTTGGGGTTTATGAGTCAGATGAGGAGTCTTATAATGAAGAGGTCTCTTACGATGAACTTACTGTCACTTACAAAGATCTTTTTGTGAGAAGTGAGCAAGTGTGTCTTGAAGGAGAAGAGCTGAAGAATACCATAGTACAGTTAAAAGCAGAAAAGACTGAACTTGAAGCTGAAGTCAGTATGCTTAACTATAAGCTGGACTCTATGACCAAAACCATTAGAATGTTGAACAATGGTACTGATGCGTTAGACAACATTCTCAATATTGGGAAGATGGCTGAAGACAAATGTGGTTTGGGATTCACCAGTGATGCAGGTTCTATCACCCCAAAACCAGTGATGGTAAAACAGATGTTAAAACATCATGACAGAACTCCATCTAAGAAGAAATACAGACGCTGGAGGTGTCACCATTGTGGATGTTTTGGGCACATTAAGGCTTATTGTTATAAGCTACATGGGTATCCACAAAAGGCTCATCAGGTTGTACCCAAATAGAACTGTTATAAAGGAAGGCAGATTTCCAAGCCTAAGAAGCAATGAGTGCCTAAAGTTAAGGTCACCAGCTTGATAGCTCACACTTCTTTAAGGGTTTCGGCCAAGGAAGATTGGTACTTTGATAGTGGGTGTTCAAGGCACATGACTGGGGTAAAGAATCTGTTAGTAGATGTGAAGCTTCAGTCTTCAGGCTATGTTACATTTGGTGATGGGGTCAAAGGAGAGATCAAGGGGATTGGCAAACTAAACTGTGCTGGTGCTCCAAGACTGGAGGATGTTCTTCTTGTTAGAGGACTAACAGCAAATTTGATTAGCATTAGTCAACTTTGTGATCAAGGATTCAAAGTAGACTTTACAAAGTCTGAATGCATTGTCCAAGATGATAACGGAGAAGTCATTATGAAGGGAGCCAGGTCTAAGGACAATTGTTATCTTTCGGTGCCTCAAAACTCAGATTCTTCTACGTGTGTCTTTGCTAAAGAAGATGATGTCAAAATTTGGCATCAGAAGTTGGGACATCTTCACTTGAAGGGAATAAAGAGAATCATCTCCTCAGAAGCAGTCAGAGGAATTCCCAAACTTAATATTGAGGAAGGAAAAATGTGTGGTGACTGTCAAAAAGGGAAGCATACAAAGATGTCTCATCCGAAGCTTCAACATGACACCACCTCCAAGGTTTTTGAGCTACTTCATATGGACTTGATGGGACCTATGCAGGTGGAAAGTCTGGGTGGAAAGAAATATGCATATCTAGTTGTGGATGATTATTCAAGATACACCTGGGTGAACTTCATCAAAGACAAATCAGATGTGTTTGATGTTTTTAAAGATCTTTGTCAAAGACTCCAAAGAGAAAAGGAGAGTAAGGTTATCAGAATAAGAAGTGACCATGGAAGAGAGTTTGAGAATAGCAAGTTTGAAGAATTTTTCTCTGCTGAAGGTATAAGTCATGAGTTTTCATCTCCTATTACTCCTCAGCAAAATAAAGTAGTTGAGAGGAAGAACAGAACTATCCAAGAGTCTACTAGAGCGATGATCCACGCCAAGAAACTTCCTTATCATTTCTGGGCTGAAGCCATGAATACTGCCTGCTACATTCACAACAGGGTTACCCTGAGAAGAGGCACTTCTTCCACTCTGTATGAACTATGGAAGGGGAGAAAACCTAATGTTAAATACTTTCATGTTTTTGGAAGTAGATGTTATATTCTGGCTGATAGAGAGCAGAGAAGAAAATTGGATTCCAAAAGTGATGAAGGAATATTTTTGGGATACTCTACTAACAGCAGAGTATATAGAGTTTTCAACTCTAGAACCAAGGTGATGATGAAGTCAATCAATGTGGTGATTGATGACAGTGACAAGCAGGAAGATGATGATGTCCCAGATGCTGTTGAGACATCAGTTGGTGAAGTTGCACCAGAAGCTGAAGACAGAAGCCAAACTCCTAGTGTTGCTGCTGATGAGCCTGAAGCTGAGCAACCTCATAAGGATCCCTCCATCAGAGTGCAGAAGGACCACCCAAAGGAGCTCATTATAGGTGATCCGAACTCTAGAGTGAGGACTAGGTCAAGAGATGTTATAGCAAGTTCATGTTTTGTCTCCAAAATTGAGCCAAAGAATGTCAAGGAAGCATTGACTGATGAGTTTTGGATAAATGCAATGCATGAAGAGCTGGAGCAGTTCAAGACGAATGAAGTATGGGAGCTTGTTCCTAGGCCTGATGGAGTTAATGTGATTGGCACCAAGTGGGTCTACAAGAATAAATCTGATGAACAAGGAATGGTCACCAGAAACAAGGCCAGATTAGTTGCTCAGGGATACACTCAGGTTGAAGGAATTGATTATGATGAAACCTTTGCTCCTGTGGCTAGACTGGAATCTATCAGATTGCTCTTAGGTGTGGCTTGTAATTTCAAATTCAAGCTTTTTTAGATGGATGTTAAAAGTGCCTTCTTGAATGGTTACTTAAATGAAGAGGTGTATGTTGATCAACCAAGAGGTTTTATTGATCCAACCTTTCCTGACCATGTGTACAAACTAAGGAAAACTTTATATGGTTTGAAGCAAGCACCAAGAGCTTGGTATGAAAGACTTACTGAATTCCTGGTTGTGAATGGCTACAGAAAAAGAGGAATTGACAAGACCTTGTTTGTTAAAGAGGAAGAAGGAAAACTGATGATAGCTCAAATCTATGTTGATGACATAGTATTTGGTGGGATGTCAGATGCTATGGTGAAACGTTTTGTGGAACATATGCAGTCTGAATTTGAAATGAGTCTTGTTGGTGAGCTGAACTATTTTCTTAGTCTACAAGTTAGACAAATGGAGGACTCCATATTCATTTCTCAGAGCAAGTATGCAAAGAACATAGTGAAGAAGTTTGGCCTAGAGAATGCTAATCACAAGAGGACTCCTGCTCATACTCATCTAAAATTATCCAAGGATGAACACGGTGTCAGTGTGGATCAAAGTTTATATAGAAGCATGATTGGGAGTCTATTGTATCTCACAGCTAGCAGACCTGACATTGCTTTTGCTGTTGGAGTTTATGCCAGATATCAATCTGAACCTAAGGTTAGTCACTTGAATCAAGTGAAAAGGATCTTGAAATATGTAAATGGCACTAGTGACTATGGGATGCTGTATAGTCATAGTTATGGGACTGAGTTAAGGGGATATTGTGATGCTGACTGGGCTGGAAGTGCTGATGATAGGAAAAGCACTTTAGGAGGTTGTTTCTTCCTAGGGAATAATCTGATATCCTGGTTCAGTAAAAAGCAGAACTGTGTGTCTCTTTCTACTGCTGAAGCTGAGTACATAGCAGCAGGGAGTAGTTGTTCTCAACTCGTGTGGATGAAGAAGATGTTAACTGAATACAATGTCAAGCAAGATGTCATGACATTGTACTGTGATAATTTGAGTGCTATCAATATCTCTAAGAATCCTATTCAACATAGCAGAACTAAGCATATTGATATTAGGCATCATTTTATAAGAGAATTAGTTGAGGACAAAGTTGTTACATTGGAGCATAAAGCTACAGAAAAACAGTTAGCTGATATCTTTACTAAAGCATTAGATGCAAACCAATTTGAAAGTTTGAGAAGTAAATTGGGAATTTGCATTCATGAAGATTAATTGTGCTTGGTTGTCAAATTATGGCTAAAAGGGGGAGATATTAGCCAAGGGAGCTAGCCAAGGGAGCCAAGAGAGTTAGTCAAGGAATCTGCTGCTTGTGATATGTTGCAGTAGTGCAGAAATGCAGAAATTAAGGGGGAGCACCATTGTTGCATTGTTGAAGATTGTAGCTGTTGAAGATGGTGCTGCAGCAGAGTTTTGTGTGAAGTGTAGTCTGTATTGAAGATACTGCTGCTTGAAGTTTCAAAAGTATTGAAGTTTTTTTCCGCTGCTGAAGTCTCTGAAGGTGCAGAGATTGTTTTAGCCAAAATTAGCCAAAGGGGGAGATTGTTAGTTTCTTAGATTGGCTGGAATTTTGGTAAAACAAAGGTTGTTCAATGTTTGATGTCATATGGGTGATGTCACAACATTGAGTCTTAACACTGGGCTGTGTTAAGTGTTTAAGTTGCTTAAGTTGGATGTCTGATGTCACAAGCGATGTTGTGACATTAGACCTGCAGAATTAATAACATCAGGTTTTTGATGTTGTTAGGGTTTGCGTCTTAGCTGGAATTGTGGAGAGCAGGTAGTCTCATTGGTTGCGGATATCTTGGGATAGATATTCTCTGTTGCATAGAGATTTGATGCAGATTTGTAGGAGGTTTAAAGGCTGAAGATTTAAGAAGATTTTGAGAGAGAAAATCTGTTTTGAAGATTCAGTTTTAAACAACAAATCAGGTCAGATATTGTAGCAGGTTCAAGCCCAATTCAGATAGCTATATAAAGCACATCTGTAATGAAGGAAAAACAGACGAAGAAAGTGAGCTAAAGACTGAGAGTCGTTTTGTGTCTTTGTGCATGTTTTGTAAACCATTCTAGCGTGAATTGGTATTGTTGTTTTGAGTTGTTTTTTATCAAAGTTGTGAAGCAGAATCAAGTAGTGTTATTCAAAGTGTGTGATCTTTGAATTATATCACTGAAGTGTTTTAGGGATTGAGTAGTGTTCTCATATCTAAGTGGTTTCTTAGGTAGAAAGTCACTAGTAGGAATTAAGATTAGGAGATTGTCAACTGGGTTGTTGAGTCTGTAATTTAATTCTACAAGTAGTGAATTTCATCCCTGGCTTGGTAGCCCCCAGACGTAGGTAGTTAGACCGAACTGGGTGAACAATTCATTGTGTTGATTTATTGCTGTTATTGCATTATCCATTGCAGAGTGTGTTGTTGTGACATCACACTTAACATCACACATCTGGTACCAGAATTTCAAAACTACTCAAACATCAGAAATAAATCATCCCTTATAAAAGGCCAAAATCTCTTGAGAAATGAGAAATTAAACTCGTTAAAACCCAAACTCTTATTTTTATCATACTAAAAGACCACCGAGTCAATCTTTGAGGAAATAAAAGGTGAGGTACGAGTATGATTATTCTTTGAAAGATAGATAAAGAAACAACACAATCTAAATGAGGCCGATAAAAAAAGGCTCATGGTACTTATAAGAGAAAAACCTCGTCACCTTCTGCATAATCTAGACCAGACCCTCCAACCAAGCATCCCCTACATGGAGAGCCATGATAGAGTTTCTCATACTTTTGATCCTAACACAAGCGTGAAAAAACCCTATGTTAACATCCCCTTCTTTCAACCACGTCACCATATATCTCTAGGCCACTAGAGAATCTCTAACCCTAAATAAGGAGCAGAGGTCGACTATTTTTGTTTACATAAAGGTGATCTTAGAGTGAATGGGAAACACCATTATTCCACATTCACGTCTAAATTCTCAATATCATCTCTAAGGGTATCAACATGGTGAACTTTATTGCCAAAAACTTCCTTATTTCTAGCTTTTAGGACTCCTTAAGCATTTTAAGCTTATTTTTAAGAACAAATGCTTTCCATCTAAAAGGATATACACCTTCCACCTCAAGGATATAAAGTTGGACCAACTAGAATGAACCACATCAATGAATTGGTTATGGGACAACCAATGATTATTAAATCTAAAATATTTATACCCCATAACTAGTTCATGTAAGGAATGATGACGAGGCAATGATCAGACACATCTATAGGAATGTCCCATTGAGAAATCGAGCCTCGTCTCTTACACTAAGCATCCGGCACCATAATCATTTGAGGCCTACTAGCATCCCCCACATTAGGTTGAAACAAGGTAAAATGTATTCCTAAGAAAGGTAGATCAATAAGATTCCTGTGGGAAAAGAAGTTAGAAAACTCAAGACAAATAAACATCATATGTTGGTAGTGTAATTCGTCTGCACCAATCCTTTTAGTAATAGAACACATTAAATTAGAATCTTCAAGAACACATCACGCGCCACCGTCCAGATGCCTCTATGAATAAGAATGACATCATACATAACTCTTTCTTTAGATAAAGATCATTAAGAGTACACATTAACCACTGAGTACGAGGTTTTTAAGGCTTTGAATTCCAGACAAACCCTAAGAAACCCCATACAGGAAAATGAGATTAAAGATCTCCCTTTTGCACTACACCAATGGAGAGAAAACCTCCATTATTACCATTAGTAGGGGCAAAAATCCACTCACAAAACTGGTTCTCTGAAAAATTAATACACCACACGCCTCATTAAGTTTAGTTTCTTTGATCACCACAAACTTTATGGAATTAAAAGAGATAAACTCCTCCACCTTTGACTTTTTTATAGAACTCTCTAAACCACGAGCATTAAAAGTTCTTATCGACATCAAAAGATGACGTTTAAACAAACTTGCAGACTTCTGCTGATGATCCCCCCTCTTTAAGCATACTAATATAATTACTGTGAGTGAATTCTACAACCTAGCCATGTTTTGAATGATGTCAAAAATATGAGTGTGGCTTAACGTTTCTGTATATTGGGCGGTATCAACCAAAGTTTAGATATGCATTGAATCATTTTAGACTTAGAATGTATACAAATGTTTTTTAAAAGGATTGAAAAGCCTTAGGTATGCCACACACATCAAAAACAAAGTTTCATGCGTGAACATAGTTGCATAGGCCGACACATACCAGTTCAGGCCAACCTATATAAGTTTTTGCTTCAATATAGGCCGACACATAGATCTTACAGGCCGACCTCCACGCATCAATATTAAAGCATGTGGGATCTATCCATAGGTTGCCTCACTTAGGCCGACTTGAGTACCTTGACAGGCCGATCTATTGCTTTCATAGGCCGACCTGTAGCTTTCAAAAACTTAAAATTTTGTTTTGAATCTTATTTTTCTTGCATCCTCTTTTCCTATATATATATATATATATATATATATATATATATATATATATATATATATATATATATATATATATACTCATACATGCACCTCTTTCTAGTAAGTGTAAAACCTAAACGAAACTAAATTACAAAGTATTCCAATCATCTTCAACCTTTCTTCTATGCATACACACAATCAAACTACACATAATCATTTTTTGATTGGGTGACCATCTAGATTAGGGTTGATAATGTCCAATTAGGTTGGTGTAACCGAGAGTATTGGGTTGGGATCTTTGTGTGTTTCAAATAAGAAAACTAAGGTGGGATTTTCCTCCAAGATCATTAGGATTTTAAGGTTTTGGACAAGATCACGTCAACAGGAATTTCACCGAGTAAAGGCCTTGGGACAAGGTGGTTTCCTTGCAATGGAGTAGCGCAAGACGATGAATCGTGTTCGGGAATTTTGGGTTCAACAAGTGCGTGCTCGGAATAATCGGTAGATTGTAGCATCATTGTTAGTGACTTGATCAAGCTTTGATCAAGAGTTTAGAGGTGGTTGAATCAACAACAAACCATATGGTTTGTGGGGTTATAGCTCTTCACCTCTTGTATAAGCATTTTTGCAAAGATAAGGTTAATTGCAAGTATCTCAATTCGATTTCGGATTGAGGGAAGACATACCCATAACGATTCCGATTAGGGAACTGCCTAAACAAATATTTGTGTCTCTTTATCTCTTTATTGCTTTATCTATTTAATTGTTGTTCTTGCAAATTATTGATTTCTTTGTTGTTTCGATTAATTCGATTGAAAATTGTTTTCAACTATTTTTTTAAGTGTTGTTGTTGATAAATCACAATCACTTTGATTGTGATTGACTTTTAACATCAACAAATCAAATTAAATATCCAAATGTTATCTATCACATACAAAATGTTCGATAAATTGTCTTTGAGTATTTTTATCGCTTTGTGTTCATTGGAAATAAGTTTTACGAATAGCTTTGCATTTGATTGATCCGTGAATTAATTGTTGTTGAACAATTTGTGTTCATTATCATTCTATAAGTTTACGTTATACATATTCGAGCTTTTCGATAGTAGGTTCGGTTAGACTATTCGATTCGGGTTGATTCAGATATGCCATAAATTTTTTAAAACAATTTTTTTCCAAAAATTTTGATTTTAAATTTGTGATCTATTCACCCCCCTCTAAATCGAAGTTTATTGTCTAACAATATCAAAAGGAGAGTATTATGTTCAGTAGTTTGGTCAATTTCATAGTTGACTAGTCAAAAGTACTTGGTAGTTTTAATGTCAAAGAATTGCTTGCTAACCGCAGAAAAAGAAGTATAAACTAATTGTGCATTTGAAGAAAATTTTTAAAGGGACTAAAATTGAATGTTGACATATTTATGAGGACCCTTGACATATTTAAACTTTTTTTTTTATAAACAAATACTTTAAATTGAAAAGAAACACTAGGAGTACTCCAATCTAAAATTACAAAAAAAACATCCACAAAATGAACCACAAAAACAACGCCTACAGAAAATCTAGTGGACATTTATGCCACTCATAAAGTTACATATATATCTCGAGTTAGAACCTAAGCCCAACCAAGATCAAGATAGAAACATACTTTAAAAACTAATACATTTAGGTCACAAATAGCATCATAAAAAATAATTTGATTTCTCATCCTCCAAATGTACCATGCAGTCGCATACCAAATCAATAAAATGGAAGATGTTTGACATCTCCCCTTTAAAACATAATAAAATAAGACGCACCAAAATGAGTAATGCAAGGGATAGGAGAACCTCCAAGACTAACAGACAAATAAAGCATTTGAGTATTCAAGTCTTTTTTCAAAATAGACATTGGAACACTATCCGGCAAACAAAAACCATTTATTTAATTTTCATCATCAAATCAAACACAATTTTGTTAAATTTATCATATTCTCTCTATTAATACACCCGATTATTTATCTATAATTGGCTCCACAGGTTTCCAACACTAAGTTTCTAACGAGAATTAAAGGTTTACATAAATATACTCATTTTGATAAAGATGTATCAATTAAAGGTTTCATTGACATATACCTCTAAAAATATGTACACTAACTATTCATATATATTCATTTCTTTTGAAATATAAGTTCTTTTTTGTAATCAACTTAATTGAAAGCATGCTTTATTAGAGAGAATAGATTCATATTTTTAAAGGTGTGATAGGCATTCAAATTCGGACTAAGATTATGATCATATACTCTGTTTCTAAGGGGAATTTTGTCCCCATCATTGTCTTAAAATTTTGAAAATTGTTTGTGATTCCATATGAGAATCAAATCATGCATGAGTTTATTTTGTCTTGAAGAGTTACTTTAGGCATCGATATGTACTTGATTTTCCGCCATCAAACAGTGGTCACTTGGGAATATAATCATAATAAAACCAAGTAGGTTAAAGATTATTCTTAAGGAATATATATAGGACGTGCAAGTTTTATATATTTTTGGATCAAATCATGACTTATAATATCAACGGGGTTTTGCATAGATTATTAATTATTAGACCTTCATTGATATTTATTTTTTAAATGAAAATTTTCATTGAGGTTGTTAGTGATCTCTTGTTTTGTATGAATCAAAGAATAATCAATTTTGACTTAACCTATAGTTTCAGTTTGATTCAGTTAGTTTGGGTTGTTTGTAAACCGTATTTGTCCTTCTAGTGTGATTAGGTGCATGCATTGCATCTATCAGATTCCAGTGTGATTAATTATGTTTTATATTGACTATGAATGAATAAAATATTTTATATACAAAAGAGACAATAGGTTGATATGTGATATCTTCTCTCTTGAGGTCTTTAAATTTTAAAACTTTCATATATTTAATACATGTTGTGTAGGGAAAAAAATGTTCATTTAATTTAATAAGTTTACTGAATTTATTAGCTTTTTTTTTTCAATAAGTAAGGAATATATTTAAACGAGAACAAAGGGCTCTCGAACCCACTTACAAAAAACGAGACAAAGCTCGAAAAAGAAAATTACACACCAATTAAGCCTTAAGATAAATAATACAAAGGAAAATGACTAAATTCATAAAAGCTATAATTGGTATTGGTAATTTTTCCGATGTACGACCATCTCCAAACTAAAACCTTAACATTCCACACCACATCTATTATATTCCAAACATCATTCCTAAAAATGATCTCATTCCTCAACAACCACAAAGATCAAGAAGTAGCCAACCAAAAAACTCCTTCCTTATCGCACTTCACCTTATTCTGCTTGCAATAAGAGCACCACTTTAAGAAACTCTCCTTAAGATTACTAGAACCAACGTTTACTAGAACCAATGTCCTCAAATCCAATCCAATCGGCCACTTCCTTCCAAACCAAAATAGCCACCGGGCAACCCAAAAAATATGGGTTAAAGATTCGTTCCCGAACAAACAAAAGACACAATTCAAATCACTATTCGGAAGAACACAACCTCTAATAGAAAGAGAATCCTTAGAGGGGAGCCTATTCAAAAAACACCTCCAACCTAAAGCTTTGATTTTAAAAGAAACAACCATCTTCCAAACTAAAGAAAAAGCTTCATCATAAATCTCACTCGGTCCGAAAGGAATGCGAAGGAAACTAATAATCGAGCAAAAAAGAACTAACTGAATAAACCTCCGTCGTGCTAGCCAACCAACAGACCGAATCTGAGGCCGAAACTTCCGGCCGGACCAGCTGCAAGTCGGACCGCATCAACTCCATTTCGGTGGCAGCCCCACCCTCTACAACAACAACAACACTAAAATTCCGCCAATACCAACCATCACTATTCCATCCTCCCATGCATGCCACCGAAACATCTTTAAGTCAAGATAAATAAAAAAGAAGAGGGAATTTATCCTTAAAGCAAATTTCATTAAGCCAACAAGAAAGCCAAAAGGAGGAAGTGAAACCATTACCGATTGAAAATCTACAATTAGAGATAAATAAATTTTTCGAAATGCCTTTCTCCACACCAATAATATCCCTCCACCAAAAAGAACACCTGGTCTTCTTACTAAGACAATTCCCGGAATCCACAACCCTCAAATTAATATCGCCATAGCTTACCTTAAGGACTTTGTACCATAAAGCATTAGTTTCCGCTAAAATCCTCCATCTCCATTTATTAAGAAGTGCCAAATTAAAATCATCCACTCTATGCAAACCAAGCCCCCATTTTTCAATCGGGAGACACACCTTCTTCCAACTCACCAAATAAATTTTCCTCACACCCTCCTTCCCTCCCCAAAGGAAATTGCTTTGAATACTAGTAATTTCTTTTACAATCTTCACCGGTGCTTTATAGAAAGAAAGCATGAAAATCGATAAACTCGAGAGAATCGATTTTAAAAAAGTTAGTCTACCCCCAAAACTAAGAAGCCGGTTATTCCAACAAGAGAGCCTCCTCTTCAATTTCCTCACTAAATCCGCCCACAAAGAAGAACCGTTAGAATTAAAACTAATTGGAATTCCAAGAAAATTGAATGAACTCTCCTCCCTTCTACAAGAAAGGAAAAAAGAAGCCATCTCCAAGAAACAATCACTAATATTGATTCCAATTAGTTTGCTCTTATGGAAATTAATACCCAAACCGGAAACAATTTCAAAACCCCTCAAAACCGCTTTGATGGCCCAAACATGCTTCCACCTTCCTTTCCCTATCAATAAAGTATCATCCGCAAATTGAAGAATATCAACAAAACAACCCTTTAAGTTGAAACCCTCAAACTCATCATTCTCCACCGACTTAGAAACCATTCCCCTTAAACCTTCCACCACTATTACAAAAAGAAAAGGAGAGAGAGGATCTCCTTGTCTCAAACCTCTCTCAACAACAAACTCCTTCATATGACTACCATTAATCAACACCGACATTTTGCTAGTAAACACAAGAGCTTCCATCCACTTCATCCAAACCTCCCCAAAACCCATTTTTCTTAACATAAATCTAAGAAAATTCCAACTAACCTTATCGTACGCCTTCTCAAAGTCTACTTTGAAAAGCAAACAACCTCTTCCCTCCATTTTAGCAAAGTCCATTAATTCATTAGCCACCAAAACTCCATCTAATAATTGTCTTCTCGGAACAAAAGCACTTTGGCAATTCGAAATAATCGAATTCAACACCACCTTAAGTCTAGCCGCCAAGAGCTTGGAAATAACCTTATACACACAACCCACTAGACAAATAGGCCTATAATCATCCAAGCATAACAGATTAGAAGATTTAGGCACCAAAGTCAAGAAAGAAGAAATGAAAGCTTTTGAGAACAAAGCACCGGAATGAAAACTATGGAAGCACCCAATAAAATCCTCCTTCATAAAATTCCAACACTTCTTAAAAAATAAGAAAGAGTAACCATCGGGACCCGGACTTTTGGTATCATCACAACTCATCACAACTCCAAACCGCCTCCCTAATCTCTTCCTCCGAAAAAGGAGCTTCAAGAAGGGATTTATCTATGCCATTAATATCTTTGAACGAAAGACCATTAAGAACGGGTCTATCAACAACCGGCTCAATAAACTTTACCGCAAAATGACTCCTCACCTCCTCCTTAACCTCCCCCACCTTATCCACAATACCATTATCTGTTCCGATGGAACCGATAAAGTTGCGCCTCCTCCTCTCCTTCATGACTCTATGAAAAAATTTACTATTAGAATCACCATCATTTAACCAATTTAATTAGTCTTGACTTTTGAATAAGCGTATTCTCCTTTATCTTGAGGTTTAGCCAAAACTTGCCACTAGCTATCTTCTTCTTCTTCAACAACTCCTCCTCCCCCTCCACATCCCAAAAATCCGCTTCCACATCATCCTCTAAATTCAACTCCCTTACCCCATCCTCCATCTCCACATTGATCCTCCCAAAAACATTTGTGTTCCACCATTTGAGGCTTTCTTTTAAAAGACGCAATTTCTTCTTAAGAATAAAATCTTTCCTCCCCTCCACTACTAACTTTTTCCACTCTTTTTCAACAAAATGAAGAAACCGCCTATTGGAAAACCACTCATTATTTACTTTGAAAGATTTCGGGCCCCAATCCGAATTATCCACCAACAATTTTATTAGCTTTTTTATTTTGGTTGCGTTGTTGAATTATTTTATAATTTTAAATAACAAATAATAATTTTTTTATTATAATAGATTTAAATAGTTAAATTGTTTTGGTAAATTAATGAGTTTTTTTATTTTCGTTTATGTATTCTTTTTTAAATTAATATAATTTTTTTTTGTATTTATCTATAAAATTAATATTGGCAGAAAAATACTTTTTTACTTGTAAATTTTATTTTAACTTTAAAAACGACAACTAAAATAATTTAACATTTTGAAATTATTTTTAGAAAAAAAATACTGGGGTGAAAACCAAAAATGTGCAAGAACGTTTAACTATTTAAATCATTATAATTAATATCTATATTTTACTAATCTTATTAATTACATATTTTAATTATTTTCTTAAATAGTTTTGACCTTTTATTGCTTTTATAAAAGTAATTAATTAATATTTTTAACAATGACTTGTGCTTTCTGTCTCTTCTTTTCTTCTCTTGCTCTATCGCAAAAAAATATTTGGAGAGGAGTGGGTAGGGCTGGACATTGGCTTTGAGACACAACAATTGTTGTGAGTCTTTCTCAAAGTTTTGTAGTCTGATTAAGAAGTTCTTTGGTCTGATAAGGCTGGTATGTTTTGGGTTGTTACAATGTAGAAGAAAATTTATTTGTTATTAAGTTGATTATTTGGATTGGTTTATTGTAAGCCGTAGTTTTTTCAGTACTACTTATAGTCAGTATGATTGGTGTACAGTTCTTTTATATTGTTTGAGAAGAAATTAACCAATTTGTGTTTGTTTGCAAGGGTTAGAGTACCCTTGTACTCTTTTTGGTATCGATTCATTGCTAATACAAAAACACATATTTTGTAAAGATTAAAATAAAATTAAGATAAAAATAAATATTATTTTATCGAGGTTAAATAAAAATTCTTCATATTTGTAACAAAAACGTAATAAACAAAAGGGAAATGCTAACGAGTGTCCCTGGGACACTGGTTAAAAGACTAAATAGGAAAGTTGAACATTCATTACAAAACTAAAAATATAAGTTTTTTCTAAAAATACATGTATTTAATGCGCTGAATATAAAAATAAGTAACTTTTTTTAAAGATATGATGTATATTCAATGCACCGGAGTTATAATATTTTTTTCTATTTAGAATTCTTAACCAGTGCCCCAGAGCACTGGTTAGCATGACCCTAAACAAAAATATCACACAAGGTAATAATTTAAGTATATTTATTTTTAAAAGAGATATTTAAATGTGTAGAATTGATTTAAATATAAATATATGTTTATTCAGTGATAATGATGCCCAAATTTGAAGGGTTGTCGCTCCAATTAATTTTTCCATCAATTCATTATTCACTCATTCTCTCTTTAATCCAAAATAAATATAAAAAAAAAACGTTTTAAATGTTTTATTTATTTATGTAAGTTGGCGAGATTGTAGTTTTCGTCTTTATATCTTTATTTTTAATAGTTATTGAATGTTGAGATTTTTTTTGTTTTCATGCCTAAAGTCAAATTTTCATTAAAAAAAAGGTTATGTGGCAAACATTGCTGATCCAATTGCTGATTAATTATGTGACGTCGCTTAATTGTATTGTCCCCACACCCCGTCTCCTGAAAAAAATTCACAAATTTCCTTTCACATGTGACAAATTAGAAACTCCAAAGGTTTAGGGCGACGACTGAGGTAGACAAATGGAGCATTCAAATGAGGTAGACGAAAGGAGCACGCAATTGGGAAGACTATCCACGTTCGACATTTGTCACTGTAGTGAGGTAAAGTTGGCTCCTTTCCTCTATCTTTGGTGTTTGTTCTTTAAACTCATAGGTGAAATTTCCAACGAATAGTTTTAGTGTGAATTTTCATTATGGGGGTAGATTTGTGGGGGACAATGTTTTCTATTACAAATGGGACATGGGCATGCAGTAGATAACATGTATCTTGATAAATGAAGCTTCTTTGAAGCTATTGGTATATTGAAAGAGATTAATGATCATGATCATTCAAAGTATAGGTTATGGTGGTATAAAAATGATGAGGACAAATACAAGAGAATGATCTAAGATAATGATGCTAATGAGGTTTATAAATATGCTATTGAAATGAAATGTATATTGCACTTATATGTTAAGCAATATGTTAAAGACATAATTTTCCTTGACCCTGACCCTTAGGAAGATGAACATGGTGATAGAAATAATGTTGAATAAGATGAACATGGTGATGAAAATAATGTTGAAGAAAATGAACAAGGTGATGAAAATAATGTTGAAGAAGATGAAAAAGGTCATGGAAATAATGTTAAAGAAGATGAACAAGGTCGTCAAAATGATGTTGAAGAAGATGAACAAGGTAATGGAAATAATGTGGAAGAAGATGAACAAAGTGATGGAAGTGATGTTGAATTAGATTATGATAGTGATGAGGATGAAAATGGTGGTATAACATTTGATAATAGTGAGGATGAAAAGGTTTTGGGTTGGATGATGACTTTGACATAATTGGTTAAAAAAAGCTAATGTCATTGGCAAAAAAGGTATGGTAAAATCTGTTGCAAAGAAACACAAGAATGCTCTAAAGAAAATTCTAAATGGTGTTGATAATATTGGTTCATCTAGTTGTGTGGATAATAAAATGGAGATTAACTATTCTAGTGATGAGCTTGATAGTAGTGACTCCGATGCTTCAGATCATGAGAAGGAATCAAAGTATAATAAGTGTAGGGTGGAGGAGTTGGACATGAATTACAAGTTCAAAGTGGGATTGCAGTTTGCATCATTTGATGAATTTAAAGAAGCAATTACTGAATGGTCAGTCTTGAATGAGAGAGAGATAAGATTTGTGAAAAATGACAAAATTAGAGTAAAGGTAATTTGCAAGGGCGGATGTAGGTTTTTAGCATTTGAGGTTGACATTGAAAAAATGATACCTCCAAAGTATGAAAAAGAATATAGAAGGGCAAAGAAATTGAGGAGTAGGGAACCTTACGAAGACCCTAATAACGGAAGGACAAAAATAACTTATTGTCGCACAAGATGTGGTATACATGGCTATAATGCAAGAAGTTGCACCAGTCATGTGGTTGACCTTGAATCTCAAAAGATAAATGTATACATGGCCATAATTTGTATAATTTATTTATGTTATTAATTAAGTTGTATTGATTTATTGTTTAGTATTTTTAGAGAAAACCAAAGAAAAATCAAGTTCCAAGTGCATCTGGTAATTCAACCCAAAAATCACTTGTTTCTAGTAATTCAACCCAAGAACCAACTGCTTTTGGTAATTCAACACAAGCACCAAATGCATCTGATACTTTAACCCAAGCACCAATTGGACCAAACCAATATACTATTGATATTGATCCTGAGTTTGAAATGCTTGCAGACTTGATGCAGCATTTGAGACAATACAAACTCAACTGAATGTGAATAATGTTACATCTAAACCTATTCCTACTTGTTTCAAATGCTTTTTGCTCCTATTGCACATGATTTTCATATAAGTCTTTCTGCACCTGATTACATTTTGTCTGCACTTGTTAAACATGAGGTACCTAAATTTCATGTTTCTGCAACTCGTGCATTCTTCAACTTTTGAACATATGTTTATATCACGTGGTTTATAAGTTTATATGCACATAGTTTCCTCTGATACTTATTTTCTTTGTTATGCCGAAAAGGAAATCAAACCAAATGTTGCAAGAAAATTAAACTTGAAAGTGAGGAGAAGTTATATAACAAGGGTTCTGATATGCAAAAAAACTCAAGGAAGTTGGACGTGATCCAACATAACCTTTGACTTTTTAGATATAATGCGACTTAGTTATGTAGTTAGGATTATGTCTTTATGTATTTTTAGACCTATTTATTATGTATTTTGAGACAACTTCATATACATTTTGAGATCTTTTGGTTAAGTATTTTGCGACATATTGGTTATCTATTTCGAGACAAGTTCGTATATATTTTCTGAAAAATTCATATGTCTTTTGGGTTATATGAATTTTGGTTATGTAAGAAAAGTTAAATATTTGATTGAAATTTATGTATTTTAACTAAAGAGGTTGCGCAGTTCTTTCAAAATCTTCATTTTCATTCATTAATAAACCATTACAGGGCCAAAAATAAAAAATTTGCATACTTTCATGGACTAAAACCAAAACGATACATCATTTGACTATTACATTCAAACACTTTACATTCATCAAGTAAAAATCTTTGATATCAAATTTTGCATATTATACTTAACAGTTTATGTCATTTTAACTAAACACGTTGTGCAATTATTGCAAAATCTTCATTTTCATTCATCAATAAACCATTACAGAGAAGAAAATTAAAAAAAAAAAATTCTAAATTTATAGGAACGGAAACCAAAAAGATATAGACTCAAAATATTACATTCAAACACTTTACATTCATTAAGTAGACATCATAAAGTATGCAAGAAATATAATTCAAGAGACAATCAACATAAACCTAAATAACTTGGCTTTATACCTTTCATTGTCAAACTTCATCTTCATCTTTTCTTTTTTCTTACACTCCAAATCTTTAATAATGCTAGTTAATTCCTTCACAACCTCTGAGCAATTCCAATCGCATGGTGTTATGGGTTCACTTGATATGGTACGAAGATATGGAGGATGGCCATCATTTTCATCATCCCATATGAACAACTTTTAACTTGTCATTGCCTACAAATTTGGAGACAAAATCAAGATTATCAACTAATATGGACAATGAACATTAACATAATCAAATTAAACATGATCATATGAAACAAGTTGCAGTCAAACTTACACCCCCCCCCCCCCCCCCCCCCCGGCCGCCGCTCCAAATTTGCACACTTTCAATATCTCCTTTTAAAATTTTCATTGGAATTGGACATGGACATCCTCATTGATCTATTGCAACTACATTCTGGAATTTGAAATGTAGTGGAGTTCCCAACATACGACAAAGACATACTTCAATGTGCGGAAGTGGAGGAAAGAAGAAGATGAATTTGAACGATTTGAAATGAGGAAGAAGAAGATGAATTTAAAAAACTTTTTTTATTTATTTCGTCCTTCCTTTTAAAACCATCAGACTATACAAGACACGTCACATAATGAATTAGTAATTGAACCAGAAATTGTCACATAACCCTTTTTGTAACGAAAAGTTGATGTCAAGGACAAAAACCAAAAGGATCTCAACATTTAAGTAATATTTTTAAAAAAATTACAAGAACGAAAATCAAATTATAGCCAAAGTACAAAAATGAATGACATCTTTAAATAAAAAAATAATAATAAAGATGAAAATAAAACAAAGTACTCTTAATCTTAAATTATATTTGCAGGTGTGGAGAAAAGATAGAGTGGAAGCTTCTAAAGAAAGAGACTTATAGAAAAAATACAAAAATATATAATATTTTTGAAATTGTATATTTATAAAAAATGAATGTTAATTATTCATATATTTTTAATTTTAAAATTTTATAATAATATAAAATATATTTAAAAAGTTTAGCTAAATCTTTCTAAAATTTTCAAACTCTTATCCAATATAATTTTCTAGTAGTCTAAATTAAAAAGATCTTGTATTATTAATTAAAACTAAATCCCCTCATCAATATTCTACAATTCTAATTGTTCTATTCTCTATTTTATTTTATTTTTAAATTTTACCCTCCCTTTTCTTTATAGTCCAAAATAAAGTTTTAAGTTTTATGATGATAATAGATACTACTTCCGTTTTTTTAATAAAAATATTTGTACTAAAAAATACAATCATTATTGTATGAAAAAAAATCATGAAGTATTTTATAAAATCATTCTTTATAAATAGTATTTGAAATATTTATTTAAAAAAAATTGAAAAAAAATAAATAACAAATATTTAAAAAACATAATACAAAAGTAATAATATTATTATAAAATAACTTATAATTTAGTACAATTATTTTTTTCCCTAAAACAACCTATAATAAAAATAAAACTGAAGGAGTGTTTTGCAAGTGTAGTAATTTTATAGTAAGCATTAAAAAAATTGTATCTCTAAGTTACCACTTAACCTTTAAATAAATAATTTTAGTTTTACTTAAATCCGTAGAAGAGATTGTAACAAAAAAAAATCCGAAGAGATAGTTAGATTTTAAAAATTAACTTAAAAAGAAAAAAATCTTAAAATATATATATATATATATATATATATATATATATATATATATATATATATATATATATAATTAACAATAAGGCAATCAAAATATTCAAGAGATTAAAAACATTAATTTTGTTTTATAAACTAACTTAAATGGCCAAAGTCAATTTGAAAACTAATTAAAATAATTTTAACAATAATGCACGGTAAAGAAGTATCAAAGAAGATGAAGGAAGAATTTCTACATTTTTCTTTTCTGAATTTTCTGAAGGGTATGAAGCTAAACAAATGTTTGATGTTTTTAGATGGTCTGGTGGGGGAAGTTGCTATTCCGCCAAGGAGAGATAAACGAGGTAAAAGATTCGGCTTTGTTCGATTCAAAAAGGTGGGTGACGATAGGGTGTTGGCTATGAAACTGG
Organism: Lathyrus tuberosus; assembly: GCA_022829125.1. Lineage (NCBI taxonomy): Eukaryota > Viridiplantae > Streptophyta > Magnoliopsida > Fabales > Fabaceae > Lathyrus > Lathyrus tuberosus. The sequence continues at coordinate 1,688,160 of JALAZF010000770.1, read as the reverse complement.
ACAACATCATTATTGATGGTATAAAAATTCATGCTAACGTGCCGAGATTCCAACGGGAAGTGCATTATAATGTCAGCAAGTTCCAGAATAACCATAGAGAGATATGTAAGAGGGGGCCTTCACTGATAGGCAGGGGAGGAGACCTCAATATGTCAGTATTGGCAACATGAATGCTAGGAAATTGAATGTCACTTACGCACAAGCTGTTGGAAACAATATCGGTGCTGGTGTCGATAAAGGTAATGCTGAGAGTCTCAAGGTGCCTGGCTCGAGTTCACATTGGGAATTAGGTTTGGCAAAAGGAAAGTTTGCTCATCTAATGTTCAATATTGATGGAAACAAATTGGAAAGATTTGAGAAATCGTATGTAGGTAGGGTGGTGGAATCTTGTAACACGTACATTGTTCAGGATGCATTACACACAGAGGGATATTTTCGTATTAAAGCTACCTCGCTTGGTGCGGATCTATGCTTATTATAGGAACTAGAGGTGGAGACATTGATGCTCTAGTCACCGGAAGACATGGATAATGAAAGACTCACCTGGTTACGTTGCTATGGCCTTCCGTGTCACGCTTGGTGTCAAGAGTTTTTTAAATTTATTGCAAGTACGATTGGCGTATATATAAAATCAGATGAAGGGGCGGAAAAGCTTGACAAAATGGATGTTGCAAGATTTCTAGTCATGACTAAGTATGCAATGAACCTCAACGAGGTATTCAAGGTAGAGGTAAATGGTAACGTTTATACTTTGAAGTTGGTTGAAGATTCTCATGGTCCTATGAGAATTAGCAAAGGAAACAGAGCTTCGAGTGGTTCTGAGGAGGAGGTCAGTAACTCCGGTAGTGATGATTACGTATGGGGGGGGTTCTGAGAATGAAGAAGAAGGAGGGATAGAGTAACTAATTCTTTTGGTAACTGTAAAGGTACTCATGATTTGAGGAGTTCCCATAAAGAAGTGACTTCTCCTGCACCTATCAATATAGGCGACATGTTGGGAGAGTGTCCCTTGAGAGGTGAAGGTATGTCGATAAAGTGGTTGATTGTGTAAAGGTGGGTGGCGAAAAGCGTGTAGTAGGGGAGATTAGTCATTTTGTTGACTTTTCTAATCTCTTACCACGTGGGGAGGAAGATAATGATCTTAGAGGTGGGACTGACATTGTGGGGGAGAGTCGGACTGAGGTAGTAAGGGGAAGTGAAGTTAAGATCGCTATTGTGGGCCTTTTGGATGGGCCTGGTAATGTGGAACGTGAGGGTTCAGATCCTATTATCTGTACTCACGTTGGGCTTGGTGGGAAGGTGGGCTGCTCTAAGCCTGGGAAGAAGAAGCTTTTAAACGATATTTATGATAATCTAAAAATCCCTTGTTCACCATCATACTTCTCTGCGCTTGCCCTAGAAGATAAGCCCAATCTGGGATCCAAATTATCCATGAAATCTCACGTTTCTGCTTCAAATTCTGATAGGGGAGATTCTGATTCTAAATATTATGGCGTATCCATTATTTGCTACGAAACTATTGGAGACTCCGACGTGAAACAAGGAAATTCTCGCATAAGGAGGAAATTTGAAGATATTCCTTCGAAGGTTTTGAGGACGATTAAAAGCTTAGGAGTTGAGGGAGATGAAGATGACGAATTATTTGAAGGCATTATTAGAAGTATGGAAGAAATAGATAGGAACAAATTTAAGGAAAAGTTGGGGGCAGCGAAGTGAGTGCCATGAATTGTGTAACCTTCAATGTGAGAGGGTTGGGGAATTCTTCTAAGCGAAGAAGGTTGAAGCAGATTGTGCTGATAGGTGATCCTGATGTGTGCTTCATTCAAGAAACTAAGTGTTAAGTGATGTTGGAAGGGATTATTCATAGTATTTGGGGCATGGAGGATTTTCAATTGTCGGCAGTGGATTCTAGGGGTAAATATGGGGGTTTGTTAACTGTTTGGAAGAAGGACTCCATAATCCCTATTTATAGTTTCAAGGGTACATGCTTCTTGGGAATCTATGTCTCTTGGAAAGATAAGAACGTGTATCTGATTAATGTTTATTCATCTTGCCATATTTCAGAAAAAAAAGGAGGTTGTGGTCTGACCTTATTGATCTTAAAAGGAAGCTCTTACTGGGAGATTGGTTACTAGGAGGAGATTTCAATGTTGTTAAATCTAGAGAGGAAAGGCTTGGTAAAAGGATTCAAGGTCTGGCAGAAATGGAGGATTTTTGAGATTTCATAAATCTTATGGAGTTGATTGATCTGCCGACTATTGGCAACCGTTTCACTTGGTTTAATTCAGGCAGCTCTTGCTGTAGTAGGCTTGATAGATTTTTAATTTCCCAGGACTTGATAGCATTGTGGAACACTGTTTCCCAGTTCATTAGAGATCGTGACATTTTAGACTACCAACCTATTTTGATTAAAGCTAGGAATTCAAACTGGGGTCCTAAGTTGTTTAAAGTTTTTTCTTGTTGGTATGATCACCCAAAGTTTCTGAAGTTTGTTAAGGAGGAATGGTGTGCTTTTGAAGTTGCAAGTTATGCTGCCTATATTCTTTCTATGAAATTCAAATGGCTTCGGGAAAGGCTTAGATGGTGGAATAAGAATACGTTTGGAATGGTGGATCTTGACATTGAAGATGAGGTTGAGATCATCAATGCTGTGGAATCTGATATGGCTGATGGTTTAGGTAGCTTGGATGATCACAGTATTGCCAAAAGGCAAGTTGCTCAGGAAAGGTTTTGGAAGAAAGCATGCATCAAAGAAATCATTCTCAAGCAGAAGTTCAAGAAGGAGACCAAAATTCTAGGTATTTTCATGCTCTGCTAAAATATAGATCTAGAAGAAACTTCATAAATTCTATCAAGGTGGATTCAGTTTTAGTTGAGGAGGTGCCTTTGATTAAGAATTATGTTAAGGATCATTTTGAAGCTAGGTGTTTATGCGGTAAAGTGGCAAGCAAAAATTAATTTAGTACCCAGTTTTGTCGTCTCCACAGGGAGCGGTTTGAGGGAAAGAGTGTCGTTCGACAATCTCTACATTTCTAAGTTTGGTTTTGATGGTGTGGGAGTAAAATGCAAAAGGAAAACATATGAACAAGTAAATAAAGTACGGTAGAGAGCTCGTCAGGAATGACGTTCATTCACTTATCTAATACACAAATCTACTAATTAGTTGCACACAACCTAAATCACCCATCAATACCCCTACGTATCGCTCACAACAAAGTTTATGTCTAACGCAAAGTTGAGAGAACAACTGCATCGCCTCATCGATGATGTCTCACGCAACTCGACAACACGGAGCATTAAGAATCGATACCCACAGTGAATGTTAGATTTAAATATATCTCTAGAGTTCAGAACCTAACAGATGTTCATCCTAGATCCAGATTCGAAGAGGATATGTCTACCGCAACTCAAATCCAAACATAAAAGCGAGTAAAATAAGGATAACACCGATAAAGATTTGTAAAATAGCTCGTATACAAAGCCAAGATCAATAAATATACATACTATCAAAGTAAACTTACATACAAACCCCAACAAATGAAAAATACATAATGAAGAAGGAAGATGAAGAGGAATCTCTCGCCGTGTCCAGCAAAGTGACGCAATTCCAACTCCGGATCATCGTTATGCAACCTCCAATTTTGTTTCTAAGCTATTCTACACAAAGAATGTTTTTGATGAAGTAAAGGATAAAAGTTCCCAACAACATAACCTAAAAATTGCTGAAAAGTGACTTAAATAGGGGCTGAAATGACACGAACCGTGCTAAGCGCGCTATGAGGGCACTTAGCACCATCAGCAAAATCACAATTCTTATTTTATTCATAACTTTCAAACCGTAACTCCGATTGACACACGGTCAGAAGCGTTGGAAAGCTTATTCAATGCTCTATTCAATAATGATAAAATATCCTTTCTTGAATACCTAAAAAATGAGATAAAATAAAATTTGAAAGAATAAAATTTATTACAACCGCGCTAAGCGCGCGATCTCACTTAAAATACCCTTAAACCGCCTTAAAGCACGCTAAGCACGGTCCTGCTCGCGCTAAGCGCGGTTAGGAAAACAAAAATACTCTAGCTACTGCCATCAGATTCCCAGCGTGCTAAAAATCGCGCTAAGCGCGAATGACAATATTTTGTTGGTCAAAACGGCATTTTGAAGCATCCTTCTTGACTCAAACGGGTCCATACTTCAACCATGCATTATTACTTATAAAAACAGATGAAAAACGACCAAACTCACTGATATGTATACAAAAACGCATATTACACACTATAATGTAAATTATACAAAATATACACAAAAACGGGGGATTATTAACGGAAAACCAACGAATCAAGCCAATACGTGCCAATTATTCACACTCAAAATCAGTATAATTTAGCACTTATCAATTTTTCCCAACTTAAACTTGTTTGTCCTCAAACAAGAATCAATCAAATCAAAGAAACAAAAGCAATTATCAAGAAATCTTGCTCAACAAGTTTTTACAAACGAAAAGCAAATGTATGGTACAAATATCAAAATTACATGCAAAGCAATGCTTACCACTAAACTACAACGACACCACAATTATGAAACAAAGTCTAAGCACAAAACACATGTCAAAAATTCTAAAGCAATACAAATGTTCAAGAATGAATCACACCTAACACTCCTCTTCAGAATAAGGATGAAGAAATATATGCAGTTGTAACTGCGGGACAATTACACTCATCTGAAAATAATGCTAAAAATAGTTCAATTCATACATTCATCTAACAATCATAAATGAAATCATGGAAGCAAAAAGATCACTAAGGGCTTGGAAGGTTGTAGCTTGGCCAGGTTTCACAACAAAGGGTCATTTCTTAGGCTATTGAATCGAAGTTTCCACGCAAAAGAAACATTCACTATACATGGTATTACAAATCACAACTTCACTCTCCAATTTCTTTTCTCTATTGCTCACCCTTTCCAAACTTCCTTTGCACGATTATTTTTCATTCTCTATTTTTTTTCTTTTTAAACAAGTGTTTTTTTTCTTTTGTTTTTCACATTCATATTCACAATTTTCTTTTGCTTGTTCAAAATTTTTAGTAACCTACCATTTCCTTTCATTCTCCCCAACTTGAACACCATCAAACCTCAAGTTAATGCTCCTTACTTTTTATGGCAAAGAAATCAATTTAAAACATTGTTCAAAGGTTTCAAGAAAAAATTTTAGAATCCTACAAAATTCATTGATGAAGTTAACTTTTAATTTATTACACACACCAAGTTCATCACCAAAATGAGATCTAAATTGTTTAGGCTCAAAGGGGTTAACAAATTCTCACTACTCACGGGTAAGTTACTTTGGAATATGGTTGTGCTCAATATAAACAAATTCCTTGATCATTTCTAATGCTTCCACAAAATCATAATAATCAAAAGATTAAGCATGAATCAAACAAATTAACAAAGTTATCAGTCATCCAAGCATTTAGTAAACAATGGAGGTTTCTCACAATGGGCTATGAACTAAAATGATTCACAAATGAACAAAAATTGTAAGAGAATGAATGGCATGTAAGTTGTACAGAGTCTAAGGTTCATAAACATATTTGTGTTCTAATAAAAGCAATAGGCACAAATCATAGCAGTGCAACTTTCTTTAAACTTTTCACACTACCATAACATTTTCTTGTTGAAACAATCAAAATTGAAAAATCACACAATGCATCCTCAAGCTAATCAAAATAAAAAATTGAGAACAAACACAAAAATTTCTAAAATTAACAAAGTCAAATGAAAACTAATAAACATATACTAACAAAATTGGTGAAAGTGAATAAGAGAATAAGAGAGTTTTCGACAAAAAGCAAGGCGCGCTAAGCGCCCTCTGTGCGCACTAAGCGCGCACAGACTTGCTGAGTTTTTCAAGTTCTTTCTATCATTCAATCCACCCACTCTCGCCTTATTTTAACTATTCTACTAAATATAAAACTGTACAAACTCAAAAACCGTTGGGTTGACCCCCAACAAGCGCTTGTTTGACGTCGTAAGCTCGACGCCATATTTACGCACAAGCTCCTCCATGTTGCTTCGTTCACCGATAAATACCAAATAAAACCTGCAATACTTAAGCAAACGTAAACCAAAAACAAAAATATGTACACACACATAAACATGATAGAACACACATATATACAATCACTTATGGAAAACAACTATGGACAAGTATGTACAAAGCTTAAAAATATTGAAACTATCACAATGCAATTCAATATCAAAACCAATCTCCGACAACGGCGCCATTTTATTGATGCGGTAAAGCGACAAGCAAAAATTAATTTAATACCCAGTTTTGTCGTCTCCACAGGGATCGGTTCCAGGGAAAGAGTGTCGTTCGACAATCTTTACGTTTCTAAGCTTGGTTTTGATGGTATGGGAGTAAAATGCAAAAGAAAAACATATGAACAAGTAAATAAAGTACGGTAGAGAGCTCGTCAGGAATGACGTTCATTCACTTATCTAATACACAATTCTACCAATCAGTTGCACACAACCTAAATCACTTATCAATACCCCCACGTATCTCTCACAACAAAGTTTATGTCTAACGCAAAGTTGAGAGAACAACCGCATCGCCTCATCGATGATGTCTCACGCAACTCGACAACACGGAGCATTAAGAATCGATACCCACGGTGAATGTTAGATCTAAATCTATCTCTAGAGTTCAAAACCTAACAAATATTCATCCTAGATCCAGATTCGAAGAGGATATGTCTACCGCAACTCAAATCCAAACATAAAGCGAGTAAAATAAGGATAACACCGGTAAAGATTTGTAAAATAGCCCGTAGACAAAGCCAAGATCAATAAATATACATACTATCAAAGTAAACTTACATACAAACCCAACAAATGAAAAATACATAGAGAAGAAGGAAGATGAAGAGGAATCCCTCGCCGTGTCCAGCAAAGTGACGCAATTCCAACTCCGGATCATCGCTATGCAACCTCTAATGTTGTTTCTAAGCCATTCTACACAAAGAATGTTTTTGATGAAGTTGGGGTTAAAAGTTCCCAACAACATGGCCTAAAAAATGCTGAAAAGTGACTTAAATAGGGGCTGAAATGACGCGAACCGCACTAAGCGCGCTATGAGGGCGCTTAGCGCCATCAACAAAATCACAATTCTTATTTTCTTCATAACTTTTGAACCGTAACTCCTATTGACGCACGGTCGAAAGCGTTGGAAAGCTTTTTCAATGCTCTATACAACAATGAAAAAATATCATTGCTTGAATACCTAAAAAAATGAGATAAACTAAAATTAGAAAGAATGCAATTTATTACAACCGCGCTAAGTGCGCTCAGATCGCGCTAAGCACGATCTCACTTAAAATACCCTTAAACTGCCTAAAGCGCGCTAAGCGTAGTCCTGCTCGCGCTAAGCGTGGTCAGGAAAAAAATACTCTGGCTACTGCCATCCAATTCTCAGCGCGCTAAAATCGCGCTAAGCGCAAATGATAGTATTTTGTTGGTTAAACTGCATTTTGAAGCATCCTTCTAAGCTCATATGGGTTCATACTTCAACGATGCATTATTACCTATAAAAACAGATGAAAAACGATCAAACTCACTGATATGTACACAAAAACGCATATTACACACTATAATGTAAACTATACAAAAAATACACAAAAACGGGGGATTATTAACTGAAAATCAACGAATCAAGCCAATAAGTGTCAATTATTCACACTCAAAATCAGTATAATTTAGCACTTATCACTAGGTTTCATCATACTCCAATGCATAGACCTAGGTTGAATGTGGCTGGTATTTCGAGGATATCGTCTGAAGAGAGTGTTATGTTAGACGAGTTCTTCAGTGTTGAGGAAATTAAGGAAGTAGTGTTCGATTGTGAGGGAAACAGGAGTCCTGGTCCCGACGAGTTTAATCTTTAATTTATTAAAAAGAACGTGGGATATCATTGGGTCTGAAGTTACTCTGTGCGTGCAAGAGTTTTATCATGTTGCAAGATTGCCAAAGCTTTATCTTCCTGGTTCCTAACCCTCATTCCCAAGCTAGACAACCGACAAAACTTAGATGATTATAGGCCAATATGCTTTATTGGATGTGTGTGTATAAGGTGGTATCTATATTATTAGCTTCCAGAATTAGAAAAGTCATTGGTAATTTAATTTCATGTTCCCAACCAGCGTATATTCAAGGCAGACAACTTATTGATGGAGTTGTTGTTCTAAACAAAATTGTTGACTTGGCTAGAAGAAAGAAAAAGAGTTGTGTGTTATTCAAAGTAGACTTCGCTAAGGCATACGAGTGGGTGGATGCTAAAAGTATTTTCGGTGGGTGTTTTATCGTATCCACAGGGATTGTACGCAAGATATATAGATGTTCGCCGTTTAATAGTTTACCGTTTAAAGTAAAGAGTTTTCAAATGATTTCTTGTTGTGTAACATAAGTTTGTTGCAAAGAAGTAAATTATGGTAAAGATGTTTTAGTTTTGAGAAAAGCATGTCAAGATTAGATTTCATTAATCCTTTTCATACGTATTCGATTAATCAAGCATATGAACTTAGTTTCGATCAATACAATTGTGTATCCTCGCAAATCCGTTTATGTCTAAAGCAATTTTGTGGGTATTATTGTTTAAATCGTCAGATGATGTCTCACGCCAACAATCGAAACAGTAACATTAAGAACAATACAAAGCAAATATTAAACCCCAAATCTATGTCTAGAGTTTGGTTTTTAATAGATGAAAAAATTAGATCAAGATTTGGAAAATCTATGTCTAGAGTGATTCAAACCATAAATACAACATTAAAAGCAAACAACATCATCATATATTGATCATCAACCTTGTTCATATACAAAAAATCAAAAGAAATACATACAAGCAAGATTAACTACCTATAATCTTGACACAAAAGTGTTTAGCTACCCATCACCATGGTAGCTTGATCAACAATTAAGAAAAGAAGCTTTGATATCATCAAAGTCGAAGAATCGAGGATTGATGCTCCAAAGTTTTGATGCTCACTTCTCCTTAAAATCCTAAGGTTTTTGACCTAGAAACCCTTTTTTTCACTCTTAGAAATGCTAAAAAGTATAAAGTACAAGTTATGAGAAAATATCTCCAAGAGAAGATATTTATAGCAAGTGCATGAAGTGCAATAAATGGCATCGTGCTAAGCGCCATCAGGAGCGCGCTAAGCACGGTCAATAAAAAAGAATACAATTGCCCAGAAAGCGCGCTAAGTGCGCTAGCATCCCGCTTAACACGGTTGGAGACTTTAGCTACTGGAATTTGCTGAAAAGCGCGCTGAAAAGCTCGCTTAGCGCGGTCTTGGACCTTTTGCTATTGGAATTGCAGAATGTGCGCGCTGATAGCGCGCTGAAAAGCTCGCTTAGCGCGCTTTTCCGACACAAACTCTTCGAAAATGCTCTTTTAGGCCTTCTTTCCTTCACCAATTGTTCCTAACATCCAATATAAGCAAGAATACATGTCAAAGAGCATCAAAATGATCATAATATACGATATGTACAATAAAATCGGAAGTTAGCATAAATATACTAAAACTACTAGATATTCTACTAAATTATCAAGGAAACCATTTGAAATGACCATAAAATATAGTCAAAAGTATGCACAATTTGGCCCTGAATAACTCTCCCCAACTTATTATTTTGTTTGTCCTCAAACAAAAGTGTCTCGAACTAGAAACGAACCCGAAAAACCGAACAAGAATTCAGAATCAACTTAATAAAACAACGACAATTTTATGGTTCAAAAAGTAAAAGTAACAACAAGATAAATTATCAAAGTCTAAACTAATCATGAAGATGAAACTAATGCTAAGTGCAAAAACACACATCAAAACTTCTTGAGCAATACAAGTTCAAAATTGAATCACACCTAGGCACACATTCATCAATGGATGAAAACAAAATGAGGTTTTATCACTCATCAAACAATCATGCAGACATCTGGAACCAATTATGCATTCAACAAACAACATGCATTAAAGAGTGAAAAAGAAGGAATCACAAGGTCTTATAAGGTTGTAACTTGGCTTGGCTACAAGGAAGGGCCATTTATCAAAGTCATTGAAACAAAATTGCATATTCCTAAAGAGCATTCCAAACTCAATGTCAAAGCACTTCAAGACCTTAACCTTCTTGTTTTCTTTGGAGGCATCATTACAACTTTGAGCTTTTTGTTGGCAATTCATGCCCAATTTCCTTTATTTTTCTCTTGTTTCTTTCTTTCAAGCTCTTTCATCATTCAAAACCATATTATTTTGTTTTATTATTATTATTATTATTATTATTATTATTATTATTATTATTATTATTATTATTTTCATGATGCCTCAATCTACATTTTTCTCTCCCCAACTTAGAACACAACCAAACATGATAATTAGGAATGCTCTCACACATCTAAGGCAAGGAACAAACTGCACAACCATACTTAAGGTTGGGGTTCAAAAAGTTTCACAAAAAAATTCCAAGATCCCTTTCAAAATTTATGCACAATATTTACAAATTTCAATTATTCACACGGATCTTGAAATTAAGGCTCAAGAGGGGTTTACAAATACTCGCTCACTCGCACGGTAGATTGATCATTCTTATTTGGTCAAGTGGTTTTTCTCAAAATGCACAAAAATTGCCTTGATCCTTTTCTTCCTTTTTCACAAATTAACACACATTCATGATTTCAACATAATCAGAACGAGTCAAACAAGAATGTTGATATCCTGCATATATTCTACAATGAAAGCTTCCTCACAATGGCAATGTTCTAAATGATTCAAAAATGAACAAGTATTTCAAAAGAAGTAATGACTACAAATTACACTCATCACAAGTTTCATTTCCATGCTTAGTTTAGAAAGCGATAAAAATGTACCTTGCGCGGTACCGTTACTCGATCTTATCATTACCACTCAATTTCTTATTGATTCATCACTATTGACATTAGTTCACAAGTTCCTTCAAGTTTTTAACTAAGGAACAAACAACATAAAAAATTTCTACTAAAACTAGCAATTGCACAAAAACTACTCAAAATACCAACATAATATTATAATGCCAAAATTTGCGACAACCAAACAATGGTGCCGCATATGTGTTCCTCATCCTATCAAAGATGATACAAAATACTCCATAAGTACAATAAAGACATAATAATAATATCCAAAAGGTTCAAACATAAACATAAACATAAAAACAACAAAAGATAAAATAGCCCATTATCAACTACTCGGAGCTGGCCTCAGAGCCAACCTCTCAAGTAGTCTCTCCACTATCATCATCATCGTCGTCTACTGCAGTCATATCCTCATTTGCGCCTGCATCCTCATCCTCTCTCGCAGCCTCAGCCTGAGGTACCTGAGCTCCCTGAGGTGGAACCTGCCCCATCGAAAAATGATAAGGCCTGTCCCCAGGCCATGCAACATAAGCATCGAAATCCTCCTGAGTCAAGAAAGGGTGTTCTACCTGCAGCTCGCGAACCTGCAAATGTAATGCCCGCATAGATAAGTGTAAAAAGGAAAAACCACTTTGATGAGCCATATGCATGTCCCAAGTGTACATGCATGCAACTCGCTCATCAAAGGCTTGGTCAGCTGGTGGAACTTTACCATGCTGCAGCTGCTGCTGTGGGTGGGCTGGTGGTGGTGGTGGTGGTGGATGGTCCACTCTGGGCATGCAATGAATCTGAATCCAAGTTTTAGTCACAATCCCCTTAATGGTCTTATGGAGCACTCCTGGGATCGGGACTCCTGCTCTAGTGCACAAACCCATAATCAATCCAGGGAAAATCAAAATAGCTGGGGTCTTAGTGCCTAAACGATGTCCACTAGTGGGGATAGCTCGGATCTCATCAGAATTAATCCTTGCCACATCTATCTGCCTCTCCTCCATGATTTAATACAGCATATAAGCGATGTCGACCAGAATGGAGGAGGTATGACTCTTTGGCCTAATGGTGTGTAGGACAAGGGTCATAAGCACCTGAGCAGTCGTATTCATATCACCTCTCTTCAGAATCTTCGACCTACCTGCTGCATTCAACTCAAAACCACGCCTTGGGTATGCCAAAGCTAAACAAACATTCTCCAAGTTCCAAGTCTTCCTAGCTACCCTCTTATAATAAGCGCACTGCTCACCCCCTGCTAAAACCAATGGATTACCCAAGTATTCATTAATAGCATCCCTCGAGAATAACACATGCCTCCCTCTGACATAAGTCGTGAAATTATACAATTGCCCCTCCGTTGGAATTACCTTTGTGTAGAACTCACGCACAATCTCATAATTCAGCAAGGTCGGAGGGGTCAAGAGGGCGTGCCATCCATGTGACTCGATGATGCTTTGACATCCATGAAATTCCCCTTGTGGGTTGATTCGAAAAATGTGTTTCGTCCAAATACTCCTCCGGGTTAACTCCATGTTTCTTCTCTGCTGTTCTACCCCTAAAAATCGGTGAGCATCGAACTCCATTGGTGGCTGTCTCTGCTGCGAAGTTTGGCCAGTGCGACCTCGGGCATTTTTTGAACCCATCTGCAATCAAAGAAAAACATACAAAAACAACACCAAACAGGTTAAACCACCAGCCAGGAAATTCCATAAAAATCATAAGAAACTCCAGAGCAACAAAAAACAGGCAAACGGACAACGGAAATTAAAGAATCGACAAAGTTGATCCCAGGGGTGTGCGCTTAGCGCGATCAGAGCGCGCTTAGCGCGCTCAGGCATGCAAGCATACCCTGCTGTGCAGCCAACCAAGCCCCCAAACTCAATGATAAACAGCAAAAGTACAAAACAACATATTTACAACAAGACCACAGATTAAAAAATGAAACAGCAAGAACAGGGCAACAGGGCGCGCTTAGCGAGTCAAGAGCCCGCTCAGCGCGCCTGCGAAAATTCCCAAAAATGCCACTGCACCCATGGTCAAATAGCCCCTTAATCAATACAATCAAACTCCAACCAGTCCTATTTGATATGCATTAACAAAATATTGCAGGTCTTAGTTGTTCTACACATGTAACATCAGTTTACTAAACAACCCTAACCTATAATCCAAAAATTGGTCAAACAGCTTTTCCAATCAACTAATCTCTAACCCTAACATTACAGTTCAACAAGCTCAAAAAGAAACCCTACTCAGCATAGATTCTCTAATGAAGATAAAGAAAAATAATTTTGCAAACCTGGACAGAAGATGAAGTGAGCTGAGAAATTGGTGCTTGAGAGCAAGAGTGAAATGTGAGAGCAGTGGAGTAGAAAACTTCTGGTGACCTTTGCAACTGAATGGGAAATGAGGGTTTTACTGAAACCCCTCGCAGCTTTAAATATAAACTTGGCCCAAGGCCCAAAGTTTTTCCCACTCAGGCCCACACTTAACTGGCCTGTTCACGTGACCATGCTAAGCGTCCTCAGAAGCGCGCTAAGCGCGCTCAGTGAAACACAGCCAGTCAAGGCTGGCATCAGATTGTAATCACCCGACTATTTTGTCTGATTAAATAAAAAACACAGAAAATAAAATAATCAAAACAGTAAATACTTACAATGTTGGGGTGCCTCCCAACTAGCGCTTTGTTTAAAGTTGTTTGAGCTCGACGGTCAAATGCGACCTCAAAGATCGCAAAAAGGCACTACGGAGGTATTCCGCTCGAAATTACCACCAAGATAAATCTTTAACCTCTGACCATTTACAGTCCAACCCTCATTTGACTGCGTGTCTTCAATGACAATTGCCCCATATTGCTTGATCTCCCGAATCCGAAATGGACCAGACCACTTAGATTTCAACTTTCCAGGGAATAATTTTAATCGAGAATTGAAAAGTAAGACCAGCTGCCCTACTTCAAACTATTTGGTCACTATCTTTTTGTCATGGTAAGTTTTCACTCGGTCTTTGTACAGCTTGTTGGAGTCATACGCTTAGAGGCGCAATTCCTCCATTTCATGCAATTGTACCTTTCTTTTTTCTCCGCTTAAAGTTGGATCAAAGTTCAAAAATTTTAAGGCCCAAAATGCCTTATGTTCCAACTCCACCGGCAAATGACAATTCTTATCATAGACCATTTTGAAAGGTGTGAGATCAATCGGAGCCTTAAAAGCTGTCTGATAGGCCCACAAAGCATCGTCGAGCTTGTTTGACCAGTCTTTTCTAGAGGCCGACACCATTTTTTCCAAAATCCTTTTAATTTCTCGGTTTGATACCTCCTCTTTCCCATTAGCCTGTGGATGGTATGGTGTTGCAACTTTGTGCTTTACACCATACTGCTCCAAGGCTTTTTTTAGCTGAGTGTTGCAAAAGTGGGATCCTCCGTCACTTATCAACACTCTCGGAGTACTAATTCGAGAAAAACATGTTTTTCTTTAAAAAATTTATCACAGTTTTTCCATCCGCTTTAGCCCATGCTATCGCTTCTACCCACTTGGATACATAGTCAACTGCGACCAAAATATACTCATTGGAAAACGATGATGGAAATGGGCCAACAAAGTCTATGCCCCAACAATCAAACACCTCAACTTCCAGATTTTTTTCTCCCCTGTTGCGCCACAGCGCCCTTGTGCTCTACTCAGGATGAGAAAGCCCTGTTCAAAAACCAGATTTTTTTTCAAAACTTTGTTCTTCATTAGAGGTGCAAGAAAATTAAAAACTAAATTTAAACAACAACATAAAAACCTAAACATTGGGTTGCCTCCCAATAAGCGCTTGTTTAACGTCATTAGCTCGACGCTTGTTCCGAGTAAAATCAAGGTGGTTTGTATGAATTTGTCAAAGCATTTATGCCACCATCCTTTGGCCTTTCTTTGTCATTCTTTATCTTCAATTCCAGGCATATTTCATCAGGAGCCTCAATCTTGTAATAGTCATCCTCTTTGTGTTGAAACAATTTGAAGTTGACTTCTTCATTTTTATACCTCACTTTCATCTTTCCTTTATCTACGTCAATCATCATTCGGGCTGTTTTTATGAAGGGACGTCCCAAAATTAGAGGAATGTCATCATCTTCTTCAATATTCATCACCACAAAATCTGTTGGAAATAGGAATCTCTCAAGTTTGACCATTACATCCTTTATCATGCCAACTGGTTTTGTGATTGATTTGTTAGCAAGTTGTAACACCATTGTTGTAAGTTCTATTTCAGGATTACCGATCTTTTTAAGAACGGAAAACGGAAGAAGATTGGTGCTTGAACCAAGATCAATCAAAGCTTTATCAAAATTTATATTTTCAATGGTAACTGGTACTGTAACGCTTCTAGGATCAGCATTGTTTTCTTCCTCCTTTTTCTCAAATTTATCTTCTTACTTTTCCACTATAATTCTCTTTTCTTTGGCGTTCTCTCCAACTTTTGTTTCTTCCACTTTTCCAATCTTTGTTGTGACTGAATTGTACGTTTCATTTGGATTGGTTTGAGTGGCGGCAGAGAACGGTCCTTGCGGTTGCTCATTCAACTGCTTTGCAATTTGCCCCACTTGTGTTTCAAGATTTCTTATTGATGCATCTGTATTTTTTTGGTTTGCCATGGACATCTGCATAAATTGATTCAAGGTATCTTCTATCTTTGTAAGCCTATCTGATTGAGTGTAGCTTTGGTATTGATTCTGCCTGTTTTGAATTTGGCCATAGCTTGCGTTGTTGTTGTATGGATAACCTTGATTGATTTGGTACATAACCTATCTGTGCTGCTAGTTTCCCAAATAATTGACCTCTTCATTAATCGGAGGAGAAAAACCGGTTGGGTGGTCTCCTGTATAAAGTTCTCACATGGATACTTGTTGGGTTTAGGTGCTTTGTGCAGTTGTTTGAGTTGTTGTGGAAGAGTGGATAATTGCTTGGTGAGTTCTTCCACAGTTTTAGTGAGAAACTTATTTTGTGTCAAGATTTCATTGTTCGTATCCAACAAAAGAATTCCAGGTTTCTTTTTTGCGGTTCCTCGATTATATTGGACTTGATGATCGGTGAGAGCCATTCGGTTGATAATTCAAACTGCTTCTTCTGCGCTTTTTGCCAATAAAGAACCACCGGCTGTTGCATCAAGTAAGAGCTTTGGTTAGGGTTGCAATCCGTTGCGGAAGATGTGGACTTGCGTTAGACTGTCAAAACCATGATTCGGACATTTCCGTAGCATGGATTTGTAACGTTCCCAAACTTCACATAGAGTTTCATTTGCAGATTGAGCAAACGCGACAATGGATGTTTTTGCATCCATGAACGGGTTGTGAGGGAAGAATCTATTAAGAAAATTTTCTTCCAAGACATTTCAGTTCTTCATGGTTTCAGTAGGTTGGTCAAGATACCAATCTTTTGCTTTACCGATCAAAGAATGCGGAAATAACCTCATAAGTACTGCTTCTTCTTCAGCTTCAAGTGCACCTAACATACCGACCAGTTCATAGAACTTTGTGAGGTGGGAGTATGGATCTTCATGATCCAAACCTGCAAAAGGGTTAGCATAAATAATCTGCAGCAGTCCCGTTTTCATTTCAGCTTGTCGGTTATTTAGAGTGTTGGTGAGACGAGTTAATCGTCTTGGACTGCTCCGACAAGGTCCACCGTTGACAACTTCAGCCATTGTTTCTTTTGTTGGATTTGTTGAGGAAGTTGATGCGGAAGCTTCTTTGTGATTTTTCTTCTTGGATTATTGTTTCTGTTTCTTCTTTTGTCTTTTGTTCTTTCGGATTATTCTTTCAATCTCGGGATAAAAAAGAAGTTGTTCTTCCGAAGTCTTGCCTCGAAGCATAAACGTAAGTTTCACCACCTATCCAACACTTGAACAAACATTGCGAAAAACAAATATATACAATATATAACTACTTAGAAGTATAGAAACTATTGCGATGTTTTAATATCTTAAACGCCAATCCCCGACAACGATGTCAATTTGATATTGAGTAAATCAAATGAAAGTATTTTGTTTTATCGTATCCATAGGGATTAGAGCGATATGAAAAATGTTCAATATTTTCTATGATTCTAAGAAAAAGTTTCAAGATGTTTGATTGATAAGTTGCAAAAAGTAAACACGTATAATAAATGAAGATAGTTTTCAGAGGAATAGACTTGTTGGGAATTGGTGTTCATACACCGATTCAATATGCATATCACGAATCAGTTATACACAATTTAAGCATGTTTCGATATTATCACGTATCGCTTACAAACAAAGTTTATGTCTAAACTTTGATGAGATTTCTACCTTATGGTTTAATCGACGATTTCTCAGCCTATTAAACAATACGGTAGCATTAAGATTCGATAATTTTGTGAATATTAAACCTAAATCTATGTCTAGCATTTAGGGTTTAATAGATGTTATCTTAGATCGAGATTAGAATCGTATTTGTCAATATCAATTCAATCCATGAAATAAACGATGAAACAAATATGACATCAATAATGATTCATACATAAATTGCATATAACGCCATGATTAAAGAAAATACATATTGTTTCGGTGAACTACGACCAATCCCAACAAGAGAGGGATTTAGCTACTCATGGTAGCTTGAAGCATAATGGAAGAATTGAGTTGAACGAGCATCAACGATGATTTTCCGACTCTTGATGCATATCCAACTCCTCTTCCTCTAATCCTTACTTCTATTCCTATTCTACTGATATGTTACTAAAAACTAAAAACTGAATGCCAAATACATGGTCTCAAGTCATCTATTTATAATTTTTTTTTCCAAAAGCTGCTATGTGCGCTGTGGCACAGAAATCCTCGCTGCAGCACACTTGCATTGCTTAATCCTGAAATATTTTTAAACCGCCTTTTTAAATTTGGCCGCCTTAGTGCGCTCTGCGCAAAAAGTTGTGTTGCAGCACACTTGCGCCCTGCTCAGAAAATCATGTTGCAGCGCACTTGTGCTACAAGTGTGTTGGCAACACAACCCCACTGGAACTTGAATGTTTGAACTTTCCTGAAACGTGTTGTGGCGCGCTATAGCGTGCTTGTAGCACACTTGTGCTACAACTGTTCTCTGCGCAGCATAACATGCCAGTTTTGTTGTTTTGATGCTTTAGGCTTGATTTTAGTGATTCTTCTTACATAAAGTCAGACAAACAATAAAAAAGCAACCATTCTCTTACCTAGCTTCATATTCTTAATAAAACATTGCAAAATATCATGAATTTGTATATCATAGATCCTATAAGTTCCAAAATGTTATGCTATAATACTCTTCCTTGGGCACTTATCAAATTCTCCCAAACTTGAATCTTTGTTTGTCCTAAATTAAAGCTTTAAAAGCAATAGACTCTATCAAGAGTCAAAACTCAATGATGTTTTTGCATAACAATTGATGGAAGATGTATGGTTCAAATGACGGATGCACATGCGAAAGTCGTGCTTATTTACCTTTTAGAATCAAAGCCTGATTATGAATAAAGTTCTTTCATACAAAGATCAAATCATACTTACAAAATCAATGACACAACTTCACTTGAATCATCCTATCACCCTTCTTCATAAAATGGATGAAGATCTTTGAAAATTCAGTTGTATGGTAAATGGACTCTCATCCAATAACCTTGTTAACATCCTGATCAATTCATGTATTCATCTGAGCAATTCATGTTTTGTAAAATTCTTGAGAGCATAATTCACTAAGGGCTTGTTATGGTTGTATCTTGGTTGGTTTTGCAAGGAAAGGATGTTTCCTAAGGCTATTGGTTCAAAAAGTTTGGTCCAAGTTAATGAAGAGTATTTCAACGAAAACTATTTGTTCCTTCCTTTTTTGTGCTCATTCTCTTTTTCACTCCTCACTTATTTTTAATGCGTTCATCCTTTATTTGATGTTTATTCTTTTCTTTGCTTTCAATTTCTTTTCTCTTCTTGATTGCATATTTTCTTTTCTTCTTTTTGATGTCATCATTTCATTTCTTTATTCAAATTGACACCCTCTCCCCAACTTGATTGATTCTTAGTTTTATTCATAAATCAACTCTTCATTCTTGGAGATTCTATCATATGTTGGTTCCAGGTTTTTCGAAGAAAATAGAATGAATCAATGATGAATTTGTTTGTTATTTTTTTATGAGATACAACAACCTCACCAAGTGGTTTACTTAGTGATTTTTTGTTTTCAGCAATTGATCCATTCATGGCATTACAAGGCTAAAAAAGGGTTTGCAAAAACTCACTTACTCACAAGGTATTATGAGGCTTTTTGGCTAAGTGGTTTTGGTCAAACACAAAGAATTGCCTTGATCCTTTTTATGCTCCACAAAAATTCAAAGAAAATTTCCAGATTAAACATGAATCGAACGAGTTAAATCAAGGATTATCAGCCAGTTAAATCATTTAAGTGCACAATGGAAGTTCTCCTCACGCTTCTAGTTTTGGCTACATGATTCAAGCAAGAATTTATGTTTTTGCAAAATGAGGTATGAAATGATTTTGTAAGAAGCACAAAATTCAAATTCATGCTAACATTCTACAAAGCATGTAAACATGTACCTTGCTTGTTGTGCAATTCATCCAAATTCTTATCATCACCATAACATTTTTGTTGAGTTCTTTGAGGCTTGATTGAGTCTCCTTTGATTTTTCAAAAAAATTAGATCAATGATGAAGACAAACAACAAAAATGACCTTATTTGAAATTAACTACTACTACTACTTACTACTTTAAAACCATTTAAAACAAACAACTACACAAAAGTTTACTCAATGCACATGGGGAGTAGTTCAAGTTCCTAATCATGGCATTAAATGATGTTTGGTGGCCTTCTGGTTTTTGCGCAGGGCACAAATTGCTTGGGCAAGACACAGTTGTGCCATGACCTCCCCTATTGCGCCACAACGTCTTTGTGCTCTGCTCAGGATGAGAGGGCCCTGCTCAAAAACCAGATTTTTTTTTCAAAACTTTGCATTCTTTATTAGAAATGCAAGAAAATTTAAAACTAAATTTAAACAACATAAAAACCTGAACATTGAGTTGCCTCTCAATAAGCGCTTGTTTAACGTCGTTATCTCGACGTCTGTTCCGAGTAAAATCAAGGTAGTTTGTATGAATTTGTGAAAGCATTTATGCCACCATCCTTTGGCCTTTCTTTGTCATTTTTTATCTTCAATTCCAGACCTATTTCATCAGGAGCCTCAATCTTGTAATAATCATCCTCTTTGTGTTGAAACAATTTAAAGTTGACTTCTTCATTTTTGTACCTCACTTTCATCTTGCCTTTATCTACATCAATCTCATTCGGGCTGTTTTTATAAAGGGACGTCCCAAAATCAGAGGAATGTCATCATCTTCTTCAATATTCATCACCACAAAATATGTTGGAAATAGGAATCTCTCAAGTTTGACCATTACATCCTTTATCATGCCAACTGGTTTTGTGATTGATTTGTTAGCAAGTTATAACACCATTGTTGTAGGTTCTATTTCAGGATTACCGGTCTTTTTAAGAACGGAAAACGGAATAAGATTGGTGCTTGAACCAAGATCTATCAAAGCTTTATCAAAATTTATAATTTCAATGGTAACTGGTGAAATTCAGGTACAGATGTGTGATGTCTTTGTGCAATGTCACAACATCGCAATCTGCTGAACAAGGCAATAATAGAAATAGTAAATAACACACTGAATTGTTCACCCAGTTCGGTTCAACAACCTACATCTGGGGGCATACCACGCTAGGAAGGAAGTCCACTATTAGTAGTATCAAATTACAGACTCAACAGACCAGTTGACAATCTACCTAATTTAATCACTACCCAATGACCCTTGTACCTAAGTCCTCCCTAGGTAAGAGACTCCATCTCACTTCCTATCATCACAATGATGTCTAGCAGTCAACTACAGCGTCACTGCATCAACAGCTTGTTTACCAACGCCTTTTCTAACACAGAAAACCAGAAGACACACTTCCATGACTTACATTGGAGTTGCTTCAAAGCTTCCTCCAAGAACAAACCCAAACTCATTACCTACAGGTTTCTGAGTTAACCACAGTGACCATCTCACAACCCGAGTGGTTCACTTTGACACAGCCCTAAAGATCTACATCTTGGACCCGTACCTCTTCTAGGTTACAAGCATTCTATTTATAACATAATCCAAACTGGATTTGGGCCTTCAAAACATATCAAATCTTCTGCAACTAAATAGATCTTCAATCATATCTTTAATTAAATCTTCAATTATTAACTCTGAATGTTCTCCATATCTTTATGCTTTAAATGCACAACAAACTGATCTTCACTTTTTAATTCAGCTGCAAGATCTTCTCCACACAAATAGGCAAGATCTTCTCCACACAAATAGGCAAGATCTTCTCCACACAAATAGGAACAATTCTCCATGTCTATTTGCATGAAAATAGCAACAAGATCTGCTCCACATTTGATTGTAACAGAATATATCTATTCCATGATATTCTCCTGCAATCTCTCAATCAGATCTTATCCTTAACAAACTTGCACATGCGCAGCCCTAAAACTTACCAAACTGATGTTCTGTCATCTGATGTTATGACATCGGGTTTGACATCAGCACAAAACTGCAACCCTTAAAAACTTAACATAACCAGAATGTTAACTAAACATAACAAGGCTGTTAAAAACTCATGTTGAAACATCAACCATGACATCAACATTGTTTTACCAAAATTCTAGCCAACTACAAGAATTAACAATCTCCCCCTTTGGCTAATTTTGGCTAAAACAATTTCAGCCTACATCAGAACAACTTGCAGCAGAAACGAACACTTTCACATCAGTATAGGGCAAACTCCCCCTCAACTGCTGCACCATATCAGAGAAGGCTTCACAACCACACCTTGGCAACCACTAGGCTAACTATCCCCCTTTTTAGCCATAATTGGACAAACTCAGAACATAGCAGCAAGCACAAAAAAAATTCCAAAGGCAAACTCTGAATCAGAACAAAACCCAGACTCAGCAGCTACTACTGTACATTCTCTCCCTATCGAAGATAACCAGTGCTCCTTTGCAAGAAGAACACCTTAAATGAATGGAAAACATAAGACTCATCTTCATGTCTTCAAGAGCGCACCCTCAACACACCTGGTGAACGCATTCACTTAATGCTTAATCCTCAAACAATCCACATACCAGAACTCACATGATTCCCTCTTGGTTTGTTATCTTCTCAAGCTCCAAAACTCACATCGTGCCAAGTTGATTAACTTCTCTCTGTAATATCCACAGGAATGATCACAATGAACTCCTTGATCACAACATTTGAAAAATCCAGTCATAGTCTTCATTCATCCAGTCAGGAATGCTTCACACAATCATCCATAAGTTATGAAGCACACACACAATGCATTCCACTGACCTCACACACCAAGACAAGTGTGACATCTCCCATCAACAAAGACCCTCACAAAGTAATTCCAAAATCTGCACAAATAAAATCGTCCATCAGACTCCTCCACAGAAGCATGTGCGCATATGATTCAAACAATTAGCTTCACATGGCTAAAACCATTCATGTCCACACCAACATGTCATCCAACAGCCTGATGTCATAACATGTTATCTGACATTATCTCCTCACAAGAGGCAACCAATCTCCACAAGCTTGATCAACATGCAAGCTTTACAATATATGCACCTTTGCTGCAGAATCCACAGACAATTACTCCCCCTGTCATGGTTAACTAAAGCTCTAGATGGAGATGAACATTTGAGCACACTTGCTGAGCACTTTCACATATTGTACTTTCACTCTTGGAGAACACATTCAATTATCCTGATTGGTATGACACTGCTCACAGACTCCACAAATTATCAGCTTTACTGAGATCTAATTTCTTCAAGAGACACTTGTAGCACAAAAAGAACAACTCTTTAAAAAAACTTTCTGATCAGATCACATCATATGACACAATTCCTCTGCCATCATTACATTCAAAAAATAGTAGTCATGCTTTTCCAGAACATACTACTACAAACCAGCTCAGAATCACCACATTCTAATCCACATAGTCAGAAACACCTCTTCTGACAATAATGCTTGAGCATCCATCTCCACATGAAATTACCATTAGGCTATTCGTGAGGAACATAAGAATCATCATCCTCCTTCAAACAAACTGTTAGATAAGGATCAAAGTCACATAGATCCCCCAACTCTTCAAAAGCAGTCATTCCCTATCATACTCTTCATCTTCAGATTTCCAAGCAATCAATACCTGATCTACTTCAGTCTTCTCTACATTCCCCATCCAAGGCAGACCTTCTACTTCATCATTCTCCCATATGACTATGTAGACGCTCCCTAGGCATAATTTATGCACCAACCTCCAGAACCAGAACAAAATCATCCTTCACCAAGGATATTCAACCAGATAATGTCCCAACACAAGTTAGAACATTTTCCACACACCAAGATATCATCACCATGATTCTTGATATGCTCCACCAACTGGACTTACTATGCATAGTAATCCAAAGAGCTAGAGAATTAAACTCTTATCCACCTTCAAGAAGAATAATTTCCTTGAGTCTTCAACTCATCACCCTTCTGCCCAAGAGTAACTTGTTCCAAGACCATCCTCAATAATAACCAGCTGCCACACTCTGATTATCCACTTCTGAGATCAACCAAATGCCACAGTTTGATCACCTCATTCATGAATCCTTACGTTTGTCAGAACTCTCACAAAGGAAACTTGATCTTCTAGTCACATGTTCCACTTGCTCAAAAGCAAACACACTTAGACTCCCTAAGCCATGGTCATGTAACATCTTCTCCTTCCTGCAGCTCCCGCAAACTGCCATGAGAACGATCTTTTTGAAATATCCTATCATTCCTGTAGATCACCCTATCATTAGCTGATGTGCCACATCACCAGCTGAGACTCCCGATGTTAAGCTAGATGTCAGAACATTATGATATCCAGCTGTTGAATTCAGCTCTTCCTTCTGCCACTTAGAAGAACCTCCTCCCTTTGCAGAACCAGATTTCCATGCTCTCATAGACTTGATTCACCAATCAAGTTTGAGTAAACAACCTCCATCCTGCTCAGAAACTCCAAAGACTTCAATCCTACCACATCTGAATCTTCAGAAAATAGGTAATCCAAGACTACCTCATAGCAATACCAAAGACTGCCACTTTCCTTAGTAGAGCCGTCAATAGAAAGCCAGAGATAACAGCCACTTATCCTCGACCTTCACAACCAGAGCAAACACCATGCTCCCAACCACTTAGATAAACTGATCCAAGCTGAAACCCTGAAGTCTTCAACAGCACCAATAAAGAGTCACACAGAGAAAAGTATATTCTCAACACTTCAACAGTCCTGCAACAGACATATACATAGTCTCCCGTCTATGTATTTTGTCATTAGTTGCAAGCACATCCTCAAAAGCAGATAAATACTCAACTCCAGTCAAGGTAATTGCCATCTGCTGAATCTTCTCATCATGACTACCACAAAACTCTTCCAGATAAGGTCAGTGTCTTGATCTTTTACTTTACTGTGAGCAAAGAACTGAAATGATGTTTCAACATCAGTTCTGACATATCTCCTAATCGTATTCATTCACACATATCTCTTTGCAGGGAACATACGAGAGCATATCAGCATCTTCCAAAAATAGACCTACGAAACTGCAGTAACTTGCATAACACACTCTTCCAGACGCTTCTTCTAATAAGTACAAGGTTCAGACCTTCTAACCAAGGAGTAATAACTGACATACCAATGACTACTTGCTACTTTGAATCCTTCAAAGCACAATACTGAAAGAGCACAAGCAACCACCAATTGACCACCGGCTGAATTGCCCTGCTACTGAACAAACTCTTGGATGCCTTCTCCCTTCTCTTCAACTAGCATCAAAAAAATGTTCAACTTCACAGCTTCCGTGATTCTTCAAAACAGCTACAATCTAATAGGTCCTTGACTTAGCATTTACCATAAACTGCTAATGTGAAGCACGATGTCGAGACATTAGAATTGACCACAACTAAGCTTAAAAGATGACTGATCAAGATCTTCACTCCCGCATGAAAGATTTGACAGTGATACTCTTTTTACTTTGGCTCTACCCTCTTTTTTCACCATCAAGAAAGATGACAAAGAAGGAATCACTGTTCTGAATATATTCTTCTCAATCTTCAAAGATCCATTCACCTTATGATCACTTCTTTTCCATGACAAGGACATGAGATGATGCTCAAGTATCTTTGGCATCTCTAACCAAACGGTTGAAGCTGTCTTGCATAAACTACAACACATAGACTATCCTGCTGAGGAGACCAAACCCTAATGTCTTTCCAAGAGAATACTTTCCTAGAATCTCCCACCAGAGATACAAGAACCAACCAGGGTTACATCAGATACCAAGCAGCGGAACGCACAACAACTCCTCAACAACCTTCAGGCACTACTCACTAAACCTTGTACACCATCACCATAGACCAAGTGTCTACAAATCAAACTCACAATAGCAGTTCTCCTGATAACAACAGACAGGTCCAATACATACCCTGTCATGAATAGTCCATTCTTCACTTCAAGGGATCATACAGACAACTATATGAACTGACCAAGTCCATAACTCATCAAAACTATCATCCTTGCTTATGAACCAGAAAGTATCTTCCCTAGATCTCATCCAGAACCAGACAGGATGCCTTCTCTGATACCAATTGAAATTCTGGTACAGATGTGTGATGTCTTTGTGCAATGTCACAACATCACAATCTGCTGAACAAGTCAATAATAGAAACAGTAAATAACACACTGAATTGTTCACCTAGTTCGGTTCAACAACCTACATCTGGGGGTATACCAAGCCAGGAAGGAAGTCCACTATTAGTAGTATCAAATTACAGACTCAACAGACCAGTTGACAATCTACCTAATTTAATCACTACCCAATGACCCTTCTACCTAAGTCCTCCCTAGGTAAGAGACTCTATCTCACTTCCTATCATCACAATGATGTCTAGTAGTCAACTACAGCGTCACTGCATCAACAGCTTGTTTACCAACGACTTTTCTAACACAGAAAACCAGAAGACACACTTCCATGACTTACATTGGAGTTACTTCAAAGCTTCCTCCAAGAACAAACCCAAACTCATTACCTACAGGTTTCTGAGTTAACCACAGTGACCATCTCACAACCCGAGTGGTTCACTTTGACACAGCCCTAAAGATCTACATCTTGGACCCGTACCTCTTCTAGGTTACAAGCATTCTATTTATAACATAATCCAAACTGGATTTGGGCCTTCAAAACATATCAAATCTTCTGCAACTAAATAGATCTTCAATCATATCTTCAATTAAATCTTCAATTATTAACTCTGAATGTTCTCCATATCTTTATGCTTTAAATGCACAACAAACTGATCTTCACTTTTTAATTCAGCTGCAAGATCTTCTCCACACAAATAGGCAAGATCTTCTCCACACAAATAGGCAAGATCTTCTCCACACAAATAGGAATAATTCTCCATGTCTATTTGCATGAAAATTGCAACAAGATCTGCTCCACATTTGATTGTAACAAAATATATCTATTCCATGATATTCTCCTGCAATCTCTCAATCAGATCTTATCCTTAACAAACTTGCACATGCGCAGCCCTAAAACTTACCAAACTGATGTTCTGTCATCTGATGTTATGACATCGGGTTTTACATCAGCACAAAACTGCAACCCTTAAAAACTTAACATAACCAGAATGTTAACTAAACATAACAAGGCTGTTAAAAACTCATGTTGAAACATCAACCATGACATCAACATTGTTTTACCAAAATTCTAGCCAACTACAAGAATTAACAACTGGTATTGTAACGCTTCCAGGATCAACATTGTTTTCTTCCTCCTTTTTCTCAAATTTTTCTTCTTGCTTTTCCACTATAATTCTCTTTTCTTTGGCGTTCTCTCCAACTTTTGTTTCATCCACTTTTCCAATCTTTGTTGTGACTAAATTGCACATTTCTTTTGGATTTGTTTGAGTGGAGGCAGAGAATGGTCTTTGTTGTTGCTCATTCAACTGCTTTGCAATTTGCCCTACTTGTGTTTCAAGATTTCTGAATGATGCATCTGTATTTTTCTAGTTTGCCATGGACATCTGCATAAATTGATTCAAGGTATCTTCTATCTTTGTAAGCTTATCTGGTTGAGTGTAGCTTTGGTATTGATTATGCCTGTTTTAAATTTGGCCATAGCTTGCGTTGTTGTTGTATGGATAACCTTGATTGATTTGGTACGAAACCTGTATTTGCTGCTGGTTTCCAAATATTTGACCTCTTCATTAATCGGAGGACAAAAAACGGTTGGGTGGTCTCTTGTACAAAGTTCGTACATGGCTACTTGTTGTGGTTTAGGTGCTTCGTACAGTTGTTTGAGTTGTTGTGGAAGAGTGGATAATTGCTTGGTGAGTTCTTCCATAGTTTGAGTGGGAAACTTATTTTGTGCCAAGATTGCATTGTTTGTATCCAACTCAAGAATTATAGGTTTATTTTGTGCGGTTCCTTGATTATATTGGACTTGATGATCGGTGAGATCCATTCGGTTGATAATTGAAACTACTTCTTCTGCGCTTTTTTCCTATACAGAACCACTGGTTGTTGCGTCAAGTAAGAGCTTTGGTTGGGGCTACAATCCATTGCGGAAGATGTGGACTTGTGTTAGACTATCAAAACCATGATTCGGACATTTCCGAAGAATGTATTTGTAACGTTCCCAAGCTTCACAGAGAGTTTCATTTGCAAAATTGAGCAAACGCAGCAATGGATGTTTTTGCATCCATGAACCGGTTGTGAGAGAAGAATCTGTTAAGAAAATTTTCTTCCAAGGAATTCCAGTTCGTCATGGTTCAGTAGGTTGGTCAAGATACCAATCTTTTGCTTTACCGATCAAAGAATGCGGGAATAACCTCATAAATACTGCTTCTTCTTCAGCTCCGGGTGCACCTAACGTACCGGCCACTTCATAGAACTTTGTGAGGTGGGAGTATGGGTCTTCATGATCCAAACCTGCAAAAGGGTTAGCGTAAATAATCTGCAGCTGTCCCGTTTTTATTTCAGCATGTCGGTTATTTGGAGTGTTGGTGAGACGAGCTAATCGTCTTGGACTGCTCTGATAAGGTCCACTATTGACAACTTCATCCATTGTTTCTTTTGTTGGATTTGTTGAGGAAGTTGATGCGGAAGCTCCTTTGTGATTTTTCTTCTTGGATATTTGTTTCTGTTTCTTCTCTTGTCTTTTGTTCTTTCGATCTCGGGATCAAAAAGAAGTTGTTCTTCCGAAGTCTTGCCTCGAAGAATAAAGAGAAGTTTCACCACCTATCCAACACTTGAACAAACGTTGCGAAAAACAAATATATACAATATATAACAACTTAGAAGTATAGAAACTATTGCGATGTTTTAATATCTTAAACGCCAATCCTCGGCAACAACGCCAATTTGATGTTGAGTAAATCAAATGAAAGTATTTTGTTTTATCGTATCCACAAGGATTGGAGCGATATCAAAACCGTTCAATATTTTCTATGATTCTAAGAAAAAGTTTCAAGATGTTTGATTAATAAGTTGCGAAAAGTAAACATGTATAATAAATGAAAATAGTTTTCAGAGGAATAGACTTGTTGGGAATTGGTGTTCATACACCGATTCAATATGCATATCACGAATCAGTTATACACAATTTAAGCATGTTTCGATATTATCACGTATCGCTTACAAACAAAGTTTATGTCTAAACTTTGATGAGATTTCTACCTTATGGTTTAATCGACGATTTCTTAGCCTATTAAACAATACGGTAGCATTAAGATTCGATACTTTTGTGAATATTAAACATAAATCTATGTCTAGCATTTAGGGTTTAATAGATGTTATCTTAGATCGAGATTAGAATCGTATTTTTCAATATCAATTCAATCCATGAAATAAACGATGAAACAAAGATAACATCAATAATGATTCATACATAAATTTCATATAATGCCATGATTAAAGAAAATACATACTGTTTCAGTGAACTTCGACCAATCCCAACAAGAGAGAGATTTAGCTACTCATGGTAGCTTGAAGCATAATGGAAGAATTGAGTTGAACGAGCATCAACGACGATTTCCTGACTCTTGATGCATATCCAACTCCTCTTCCTCTAATCTTCACTTATATTCCTATTCTACTGATATGTTACTAAAAACTAAAAACTGAATGCCAAATACATGGTCTCAAGTCATCTATTTATAATTTTTTTTCCAAAAGCTGCTATGTGCGCCGTGGCACTGAAATCCTCGCTGCACCACACTTGCATTGCTTAATCCTGAAGTCTTTTTAAACCGCCTTTTTTTAATTTGGCCTCCTTAGTACGCTCTGCGCAAAAAGTTGTGCTGCAACACATTTGCGCTCTGCTCAGAAAATCATGCTGCAGCGCACTTGCGCCCTGCTCAGAAAATCATGTTGCAGCGCACTTGCGCTACAGGCGTGCTGGCAGCACAACCCCATTGGAACTTGAATGTTTGAAATTTCCTGAAGCGTGTTGTGGCACGCTGTAGCGTGCTTGTAGCACACCTGTGCTACACCTGTGCTCTGCGCAGGATAACATGCCAGTTTTGTTGTTTTGATGCTTTAGGCTTGATTTTAGTGATTCTTCCTACATAAAGCCAGACAAACAATCAAAAAGCAACCATTCTCTTACCTATATTCATATTCTCAATAAAACATTGGAAAATATCATGAATTCGTACATCGTAGATCCTATAAATGCCAAAATGTTATGCTATAATACTCTTCCTTGTGCACTTATCAAGGACCCAACGAATTAGCCTTTGTTTTGAATCCGGCTTGGTAAGCAAATAATTAATTGCCGCGTGATCCGTGTAAACCACTACTCTAGACCCAATTAAATAAGATTGAAATTTCTCCAATGCATACACTATCACAAGCAGCTCTTTTTCGGTTGTTTCATAGTTTACTTGAGCTTCATTCAAGACTTTGCTCGCGTAGTGTATAGCATGAAAATTGTTTGTTCTCCGTTGACCTAATATTGCACCTACCTCATAATCACTCGCGTCACACATGAGTTCAAAATCCATTTTCCAATTTGGCGCGATGATTATGGGTGTGGCAGTCAAACTTTGTTTTAAAGAATTAAAAGTGATCATGCAAGACTCATCAAATTCAAAGGACTTATCTTTGTTGAGCAAATTGCTCAAAGGCTTTGCGATCTTTGAGAAATCCTTGATGAACCTCCGATAAAATCCCGCATGACCAAGGAAGCTCCTTATACCCTTCACATTCAAGGACGGTGGCAATTTCTCAATGACATCCACCTTGGCTTGATCCACTTCAAGGTCCTTTGAAGAAACTTTGAGGCCGAGTACAATTCCTTCGGTTACCATGAAGTTGCATTTTTCCCAATTGAGTACCAAGTTGATTTCCACACACCGTTCCAATACCACATCCAAGTTTTTCAAACAAATATCAAGCGATTGCCCAAAAACCGAGAAGTCATCCATAAAAACCTCAATTGTCTTTTCGATCAAGTCCGAAAATATTGCTTGCATACACTGTTGAAAAGTTGCAGGTGCATTACACAACCCAAACGACATCCTCCTATAAGCGAAGATTCCAAAAGGGAAAGTGAAAACAATTTTTTCATGGTCCTCCAGGTTCACAATAATTTGATTGTAACCCAAATAACCATCCAAAAAATAGTAGAATTCTTGACCGGAAAGTCTCTCGAGCATTTGATCCATGAACGGAAGAGGGAAATGATATTTCCTCGTAGCTTGGTTTAGCCTACGGTAATTAATACACATTCTCCACCCGGTCACGGTTCTTATAGGGATCAACTCAGTTTTCTCATTTCGAATAACCGTCATCCCTCCTTTCTTTAGTACCACTTGCACCGGGTTAACCCATGGGCTATCGGAAATCGAGTAAATCATTCCGGCATCCAACATTTTTACCACTTCCTTCCTAACCACATCTTTCATGGTAGGATTTAAGCGACGTTGCGGTTGAGCAACCAGTTTGAAATCTTCTTCCATGAATATCTGATGTATACAATAAGAAGGACTTATTCCTTTTAAATCAGAAAAAGTCCACCCCATCGCCTCTTGATTCTTTTTCAAAACACAAATTAAATTTTCCTCCTCAATTATGGTTATTTACGTGCCTATGATCACTGGTTTATGCCCCTCATCATCAAGAAAAACATATTTAAGATGAAATGGCAACAACTTCAATTCAAGCTTAATTTCTTCATTATTCTGCTTTTTCAAAATTTCCACCCTTTATTTCAAAGGAGGAATTTCATCTAATTCTTCTAGTTCTCGCAAACACTTTTCGATCTCTTTTTCTTCGGTCTCATTGATACTTTGAAAAGCATTTGTAAGAACTTTTTGTAATGGGGTTGGAACTTGTAATTTCCATTTCACTTCTTCAATCACCTTTTCTATTGCATCGATTCTAAAACAATCGCCTTTGTCCTTTGAATGCTTCATGGCCTCAAATAGATTGAAACAAATCTCCTCGTCTTAAACTCTCACTTTCATGAGAATGTCATCCATATCAATGGCCATTCTAGCGGTCTTCATAAACGGTCTTCCAAGAATCAATGGAGCGTCTTCATCTTCTTCCATATCAATCACCACAAAGTCGATGGGAAACAAGATTTTGTCTACCTTAACCAATACATCTTCCGCTACACCGTGAGGATGGGTAGTGGATTTATCGGCAAGTTGCAATGTCATTTGAGTAGCTCTCAATTCTATATGTCTCAACCTTTTCACAATGGAAAAAGGTATCAAGTTGATACTATTGCCCAAATCGATCAACCCGATGCCAACATATATATTTCCTATTTTAACCGGCAAAGTGACTCGTCCCGGATCACTTTCTTTCCGCGGGATAGTCCGTTGAATGATAGCGCTACAACTAGCATCAACCATGATAGTTTCTTGATCCGTATACCTTTTCTTTTTGGTGAGAATATCCTTCATGAATTTTGTGTATTTTGGCATTTGCTCCAATGCTTCGGAAAATGGAATGTTGATTTGTAATTGCTTGAAAATATCCATAAACCGAGCATAGTGCCTCACACTATCTTTCTTTGACGGGGCATGAGGATATGGTAAATGTTGAATCGAAATAGTGCTCACTTGTTCCTTCCCCTTCCTAGTCTTTTTCATTTTTTCTTCTCTCATTCTCTTTTCTTCTTCCTCACTCTTTTTCTTTTCATTCTCAACTAAATCCCCCTCAACATTTTTTTCTACTTCTTTCTCATCAATATCTTTTTCTTTTTCAACTACTCCCTCTCCTTCCACTACATCCTCACCTATGCCCATATCAATTTCTTTACCACTTCTTGTAATAATAGCCTTGCAATGCTCTTTTGGGTTTACTTGAGTATTCGCCAGAAAAGTTCCTTTGTGTTGGTCGGCCAATTGTTTTGATAATTGTCCCACTTATGTCTCAAGATTCTTTATACCGCATCAGTATTCTTTTGATTAGACGTTGACATTTGCATGAATTGAGTGAGAGTTTCTTCCATCTTTGTATTTCCACTTGGAACTTGTGGAGGTTGAGTGTAGTTTTGATATTGTTGTTAACGATTTGAAGGTCCAACATCTTGAGGCCTCCATTGTTGTTGATAACCTTGATTTCCTCTTGGTTGGTAACCTTGGTTGCTTTGTTGGTAAGGTGGTCGAGGTTGATATCCTTGGTTTTGATTTCCCGCATAGTTCTCCTCTTCCACAACCGGAGGACAATACCCGGTAGGGTGACCTCCCTTACAAAGCTCACAACTCGCAACTAGTTGGTTGGGAACTTCTTGAATTTCTTTAATTTGTTGTGGAAGTTTTGACATTTGTTGAGTCAACAACTCCACTTGTTGTGAAAGTAATTTGTTTTGAGCAAGAATTGCATCATTTATTCCTAACTCGATCATTCCCGGTTTCCTTTGTGTTGCACCACGATTATGATTTCCTTGGTGATCATTGAGTGCCATCTTATCAATAATAGCAATTGCTTCTTCGGCGCTTTTTGACATTAATGAACCACCCGAAGTAGCATCCTATAAAGTCTTGTGAACCGGTTGGAGACCATTTCAGAAGATGTGCACTTGAGTAAGTTCATCAAAACCATGACCCTTGCATTTTCTTAACATGGATTTGAACCTCTCCCAAGCTTCATTGAGAGATTCATTTATGCCTTCAGAGAAAATCGATATCACCTTCTTTGCTTCCATGAAACGATTATGTGGAAAAAATCGTTCAAGGAACTTTTCTTCGAAATCATTCCAATCCTTCATAACTAAAGTTGATTGATCAAGATACCATTCCTTTGCCTTCCCAATTAAGGAATGTGGAAATAGTCTCTTGAACAACGATTCTTCTTCAGCTTTTAGTGCTCCCGTTGCACCCGCAATTTCATAGAATTTTGTGAGATGAGTGAAAGGATCCTCATGATCCATACCGTTGAATGGATTTTGGTATAGAAGTGCAAGAATTCCGGTCTTCATCTCAGAATGCCTCCCATTGTGGGCATTGCACGCAAACTGAGCATTATGTCTCGGACTGTTGGTACATGGAACTGAAGTAGGTGGTGGTGGTGGAGGTGGCGCTGCCATGATTGGCGTAACAATTGGTGCGGATGAAGAAGATTCTCCTCGCTCTTGTCTTTCTCTAGCAAGTTGCCATCTCTGCCTTGTTCTGCTATTAAGTCTACGAGCAGTTCTTTCAATCTCAGGATCAAAAAGAAGTTCTTCTGTAGGTACACTCCCTCACATAAACAGATTCTGCACACTAGCCAAACAAATTAAAAAGCACAAGAGAATTACAGAGGTAAGAGATTCACAATACAAATATCTTAAAATCACCAAACTATTGCAATGCTTGCAATATCCTACTTAACAATCCCTGCCAACGGCACTATTTTGCTAAAAGTAATTTGGTGGGTGTTTTATCGTATCCACAGAGATTGTATGTAAGATATATAGATGCTCGTCGTTTAATAGTTTACCGTTTTAAGTAAAGACTTTTCAAATGTTTTCTTGTTGTGTAACATAAGTTTGTTGCAAAGAAGTAAATTATGGCAAAGATGTTTTAGTTTTGAGAAAAGCATGTCAAGATTAGATTTCATTAATCCTTTTCATACGTATCTGATTAATCAAGCATATGAACTTAGTTTCGATCAAGACAATCGTGTATCCTCGCAAATCCATTAATGTCTAAAGCGATTTCGTGGGTATTATTGTTTAAATCTTTAGATGGTGTCTCACGCCAATAATCGAAACAGTAACATTAAGAATAATACAAAGCAAATATTAAACCCCAAATCCATGTCTAGAGTTTGGTTTTTAATAGATGAAGACATTAGATCAAGATTTGGAAAATCTATGTCTAGAGTGATTCAAACCATAAATGCAACATTAAAAGGAAACAACTTCATCATATATTGATCATCAACCTAGTTCATATACAAAAGATCAAAAGAAATACATACAAGCAAGA
Source organism: Lathyrus tuberosus (assembly GCA_022829125.1). Lineage (NCBI taxonomy): Eukaryota > Viridiplantae > Streptophyta > Magnoliopsida > Fabales > Fabaceae > Lathyrus > Lathyrus tuberosus. The sequence goes on along the minus strand of JALAZF010000770.1, from coordinate 1,653,639 downwards.
TTAACTACCTCTAATCTTGACACATAAGTGTTTAGCTACCCATCACCATGGTGTTGGCTCCTAATTTCGACGCCTGATGCTGGGATGAGAGTCTATCTCCCAAGGAAGAGAATATCTGAAGTTTATGAAGCTTTGACAGAAACGTGGTTATAAGGAGGTTCAGTCGAAAGTTATCTTCTTGCTAAGAAGAGAAGACTCAAAAGACTTAGAAATATTTCTAAAAGTTTGGAGGAATTTTCGACCGAAGACTAGGAAGTGACGTTTGACGCGAAGGTTTGAAATTCAAATAAAGGAGGGAAATTGTTATTTTGAAAGGAAGACGCGTGGAATGCATCTAAGGGGCGAAGGCATGCTGAATGCCATTTGTCTTCGTTAGAAACGGTGACCGTTAGTGGCAGTTATTTCGACTGTATATAAATAGGGAGTCGTAGTGTTAGATTTCCGTGTGTGTATTCAAAATTTGTACAAGTTACTCAAAAATACTCAAAGTACCGTGTGAGAGAAAAGAGTTAACATTGAGAAAATGTACATTTGGGAAAACACCAGTTTCATTCTTTATATTTCAATGAAGTTTTAAGTTATTTATTTGCAATTCATTCTAGATTTCTGCAATTTCATTCCTGCACTTTTATTACATTTTCGTTATTTCTTTTAAGAACCAAACTTTATCATTTTTGTCCAAACCACATCAATTTATGAAAAACAATGATGAACATAATGAATAATAGGTTTGATTTCTATACAATTTGTCGAAACTCTTAAAGCACATTGTCTTAGGATTTGTATGGTCAATCCTACAAGTAAACTAATTTTCACAAATTTGGAGACCAGCGGTTGCTTGCTAATTTTCAAGGCAAACAAATTGGCAAAGAAACGTGGTTATAAGGAGGTTCAGTCGAAAGTTATCTTCTTGCTAAGAAGAGAAGACTCAAAAGACTTAGAAATATTTCTAAAAGTTTGGAGGAATTTTCGACCGAAGACTAGGAAGTGACGTTCGACGCGAAGGTTTGAAATTCAAATAAAGGAGGGAAATTGTTATTTTGAAAGGAAGACGCGTGGAATGCATCTAAGGGGCGAAGGTATGCTGAATGCCATTTGTCTTCGTTAGAAACAGTGACTGTTAGTGGCGGTTATTTCGACTGTATATAAATAGGGAGTCGTAGTGTTAGATTTCCGTGTGTGTATACAAAATTTGTACAAGTTACTCAAAAATACTCAAAGTACCGTGTGAGAGAAAAGAGTTAACATTGAGAAAATGTACGTTTGGAAAAACATCAGTTTCATTCTTCACATTTCAATGAAGTTTTAAGTTATTTATGTGCAATTCATTCTACATTTCTGCAATTTCATTCCTGGACTTTTATTACGTTTTCGTTATTTCTTTTAAGAACCAAACTTTATCATTCCTGTCCAAACCACATTAATTTATGAAAAACAATGATGAACATAACGAATAAAAAGTTTGATTTCTATACAAATTGTCGAAACTCTTAAAGCACATCGCCCTAGGATTTGTATGGTCGATCCTGCAAGTAAACTAATTTTCACAAATTAGGAGACCAGCGGTTGTTTGCTAATTTTCAAGGCAAACAAATTGGCACGCCCAGTGGGACCTTGTGCTATTGACAATTTAAAATCTTTGTTTTTACATTATTCTTACAAAAGCCTTCTTCACTTCGTTGCATGAGACTGAGAAAGTGGTAAGATAACCATAAATAACGAAGAAAGACCTAGAAGAAGACGAGTAAGGAGAATGGCGAATCCAAATCCGCCAAACAATGAGAATTCCACAAATGATGGAGTGCCACCCCCTATTCCTTCGACTGGTGGCAATACGGCCTCAATACCAGTATCAGAGGCTATACCATTGTCGTAACCCGGAATTTGACCTCCCTCTTTTGCCTTTTGCATAAGCACGCGCATTCGCATCACTAGCATACGCACTCACATCTTTTCCTCTTTGATTTTGTTGCAGGAATATTCAGGTTTTCCAAGCCTGATTAATTGCGTCCTCACAAGATCATTGCACCATCAAATCAAGCTCAAAATAAAGGTTTCCATGCTCACTCATCAAATCAAGAGGTGGAAAATCTAAACCGGGGCTTCAGTATCATTTCTTAAGCAATTTGGGCAAAAAAATTGACTGAAGTAACCAGTTAACTTGTGGTGAGTAACCAGTTACTCAGTGCAAAATTTTAGTTTCTGCTACATTTTTGGGACAGTAGCCATGCACTCTCTTTGGTCTTTGGTTCTACTTGATTCTAGCAGTGTGTGGAACATTCTAGACATCTCTAGACATTTCAAGACATTCCAAGTGCATTTTTCCAATGCTTCACTCTAAAATAAGTGCACCGTGTTCCTTGCTTTCCAAGTATGTGGACCTTTGGATGTTGGAGCTCACATTGGGATTGTTACCGAGTTGGTTCTAACTAACCGAGTTAACCACCTTGACTCAGTGAATCAAGTCCAAATAACTCCTAGCCTAGTTCCAAACCCAAAGCTAAGTCCAAAGCTAGCTCCAAACCTCTCACACTCTAAACCAAAAGTCTATATAAACAAACCTTCACTCACTTTTCAATTCCTCCACCATTTTTCAACCAAAAAACCTTCAACCATTTGCACAATTCACTCTCAATTCTCTCACATTCTCTCTGATTTTTCTCTGCTACATCTTCATCTTCATCTCAATTCTCTTCCAAAACCTCACCAAAGCTCATTTCTACTTTGAAGGATAATCACTTTTACATCAAAAGTGGTTATTTATTGAGCTCAACTTTCATCATTCTTGCTATTACACTTGGATTTCTGGAGTTATTTCAGCTTGTGGATTAATCTTGAGTATTTTCTGCAATTTTAAACGGTTCGAATTCGCATTTTGGAGTTTTATCATATTTTGCTCAATTTCAACACGTTTCGTCACCAAATTGAAGATTCCTCTGGTTTTCTTTAATTTTCTTCATCAAGAACACTTCGCAACAATTACCAAGGCACACCTCCGCCTTGTAGGTTGGTGGATCTCACTAATTTTACTGTTTCGAGCATTTTCGCATCATTCGCGATGTAGTCGATAGTTTTGCGTGTGAATTAATTTTGCATTGTTTGATCCATGATCTTGTGTGTTAATTGATTCTATCACTGCTTATTTGATGTTTTCAAGTTCAATTTTCATGCACGAATTCATGACATAGTATGTGGTGGTTAGTATAAGTGATTAAGTGCTGAAAATCACTTTTGGAAAGCTGTTTTCTGTTTTTTTTTGCCACTGTCACAGTGGTAACCGGTTAATACGTGGTGAGTAACCGGTTACTCAGTGTAGATTTCACCGGAAACGCAAATTTTCAAATAAGTAACCGGTTAACGTGTGGTGAGTAACTGGTTACTCAATGCAATTTTCACCAAAAACTCAGTTTTTCAAGCAAGTAACTGGTTAACGCGTGGTGAGTAATCAATTACCACTGTACATAATGGCCATTTTTCTTGCATTTTCAAGTGTGTTTGCCCGGCTTTCCTTCTTTAACCTCCATGGATCAAAATGCTTGGTATTTGTGGATGTTTTAAGGGTTGTTTAACCTCTGGTTGAAGCATGTTTGTCAACTTTCGATGCTTGTTTTTTTTTCATTTATCGATTACTTGCAATTTTGGCAATGTTTGTTCAAGAACATCTTGCATTCTATTTGATCACTTGTTAACATGTTTTGCATTCCATACTAAATGATATTTGGTACTGTTTTTCATGTTTGTTCCTTGATTGCATTAAGTTAGTTCTTTATTGAGCAAATTTAATCATGCTTAATCATTAATTCACACCTTTGGCTTTAATAATTTTCCATTCTCTTTGGAAAGTTTTTAGCATAGCATTTCCCTTTGATTAATTGATCAAAACCATGTTTCGATTAGTTGATCTTCCCCTTCCCTCTCTTTAGGCTTTCTTTAGAGCTTTTTCTCTCTTTCCCCCACGGAGCTGGAGTTTTGCGTTACGCCCTGCATCGAAGCACCGTATAACTTAAAGTTGTTACGCTGTCCTTTTCATCACGCATGAGCACTGTACAACTTGGAGTTGTTGGGTTGTCCGTTTCAACTTCAGCATTACACCCTGTGTGTTAGAGAAGGAATGAGATGGGAGAATTCCTACTCTCATTCTGACTACTTCAAGTAGGGGACGAATGACCTTGTGCTTGGCTTAGTCATCTCTATCACCAGGCAGTAGTGTCCTTTCTTGCCTCAGTCGGGTCGATCTTTGATCACTCCTATCTCTTTCGATCTCTCTTTTGATCAATCACCTTCTCGGTTAAGATCAGTGTTCGTTGTGTTAGCAAGCTTCCTTTGTTTCAATACCCTAGTCTTTTCTTGCGGTCAATCATTGTTTCTTGTTTCCCCAGAATAGTCTCTTTTCTCCTTCTTCGGTTAAATACAGTACTCTGTTACAACCGAACTCCTTGCAGAGTTCGCAACCTTCTCTTGGTTCTTCTCCTTTTTGTTTGGTTAATCACTGCCTGTCAGTTAAAAAACCAATGTTTGCATCCTTCTCAGTTAACCACAGCCCGTCTGTTAAAACACTGAGTTTCCTCTTGGGTTAATCATCTATTCTTGGTTAATCACCCTTTTCTTCAGTTAACCACAGCATGTCTGTTAAAATACTGAAACCCTTTTTGAGTTAATCACCTTCTCTTGGTTAATCACTCGTTCTTCTTGGTTAATCACAGTGTTCTGTTAAAAACCGAACCCCCCAGCGGTTAGCAACCTCTTTTGGTTCAATACCCTTCTTCGTTGGTCAAGTGATGTTTGTTCAGTCAATACCAACATCCCTTTTGGGTTACGACCTTCGATCGTTCCTACACCCGTTCTTCTGGTTGATCACGGTTTTCTCTGTTAAAACCAACGCTTCTCTATCCCCCCACAGAGTTGCAATCCTTGCTTTCCTCGGTTAACCATTGTTTATCAGTTAACACACCGATCTCCCCTCATAGTCAAACACCTTCCCTTGGGTCAGCACTCTCTCTTTTGGTTTATCACAGTCCGTCTGTTGACACCAACATCTTTTTCCCACCTGAGTCTTACTCTTTCCTCTTCGGTTAACCACTGCCATCCAGTTAATATAGCGAGTCTCCCTTTTCTCTCAGTTTTGACACCATCCCTTTATTTGGATCCCCAGCCGGGTCGCTTACCCTCTAATTCCTAGCAGTTCTTTGATCTTTTCTCCCCCAGAGGAGCCATTTCTATTTACTTTGCTCTTACTTTCTTGGTTTCGACACCAGTCTTCTTTGTTATCCCCAGCGGAGTTTCTTTCATTATTGGTTTTGACACCATTCCTTTTCTGGTTTCTTGTGCAATCGCTCTTACTGTCCGGGTTTCCCCTAGTAGAGTTTTCTTTCCCTCTTGCTCTTGTTTTTTTTGGACACCACCCTATCTCTTTCTTGTTTTGTTTTCCGTTTGGTTCCCCAAACTACGGAAGCTCTGATTCTGCATTCGTTCGAATGACAGATACGTAGGCACGAGATCGCGATGATCTTGGTGAGCACACTTCCACACTTCCTTCCTTCTTTCCTTCTTCCTTCCTCTTTGTCCCCTGGTTCCATGAACTACGACGCTCTAATTTCCTCATTGTACTGTGAGGGTACGTAGGCACGAGGGCCCCAATCCTCCGCGAGCACTTTCCTTTCTTTCTTTCTTTCTCCTTTCTCTTCTCTCTCCTTTTCTTTTATCTAGAAGCCTTTAGATAGATAACCCATCCGAGCCTAGGAGCAAGCGAAATGGTTCCGGTCGAGTACGACGGATGCGTAAGGTGTTAGTACCTTCCTTTTGCATAACCGACCCCCGTTCCCGTTTCTCTTCCCCTTGGGTTTTATCGATATTTTCCCTGTCCTTCGGGACTAAATAAAGTTCGGTGGGGACTCTATGTTATCTTTGAGTGTGCGATTCACTCAAGATGTAAACCAGCCATCTTCAGCTAGCGACTCTGCTGGGGAGTCCTTGCGCTCGCAGGTTGGGGTCTCGCCTAGTTTTGTTTGCTTTCTTGCTTGCTTGGGTGTTTATCTTTCGCGCTTTGTTTGCTTTATCTTTATGCTTTAGCTTTATGTTTATATACTGCATTTCTTTACTGCTTGGAATATTCATATGCTGCATATTCTAGATATCTGCTATTTTCTGTTGTTGTTGGGATGGGTAGATATTATTGGAGAGAAAGGTCCTAACACCGGGCCTAGTATACACATAGGCTAGAGCGTGGATAGTTGTGAGGCCTGCGTTTTGCGCATTGGGATATCACGAGACCCACGTCCCAGATCGTGATTCGTTTGAGAATACTTCCGTCCTGTGAGAATTCACTACGGCGGGGGTTTTTCATCCTGAGCCCTATGGTTTGGGCGACCTTTCTAGGGACCACCTTGTTGTGTCTAGATCACACCTGTGAGGGGGATGGGTTTTTGCAGGAAAACAAGCCACTTCATACCCTTGTTCTCTCACGCACATCAGATTCTTCACCGACACATCAGACTATGTTGCACCGACACAAAATTACATGCAGATATCCGGATTGTTCAGACTTGATTGTTCAGACAGTGTTGGCTTCTTGTTGTTGTGTTGCATATCATTTCATGATGAAAGTTAATTTTTGCATGTGCATTTCCAGGTTTTCGAGGACTTATCCTTTGTTGACATTATCATAGAGATGAGTACTGGTTGTCGTGGCATCTTCAGTTACAAGTTTGTGGAACCAAAGCTGGGTATTTTGAGAGGTTTGGCATCTTTGTTGGTTGGAGATCACAGAGGGGTTTTCATAGACACTTATGGTAATCTGTTGTCCATCCTTAACACTGAAGTCAACATCACTGCCATTCACACTCTGGTTCAGTTCTATGACCCACCATATAGGTACTTCACATTTCAGGATTATCAGTTAGCACCTACACTTGAGGAGTATGCTTACATTCTGGGGGTTGAGATCAAGAAGCAGAAAACTTTTGTTTACACTAGTGGGTTTCCAAAGTTTCCCCTTATTGCTGATGTGCTTTGCATTAGTAAGAAGGATGTGGAGGATAATCTCAAGACCAAAGGGAAAGGTATTCGAGAGTACGCTTCGAAGTTCTTGGTTGACAATGCCACTTCTTTTTCTAAGGAGGGAAACTGGAAGGCTTTCAACGCCGTTCTTGCTTTACTGATATATGGGATTGTCTTGTTTCCGAACATGGAGGATTTCGTAGATCAGGCTGCCATCAGTATCTTCTTGTCCAAGAACCTTGTTTCGACACTTCTTGTTGATACCTACCATTTTATTCATTCGAGGAATAAAAAGAAGAAGGGAACCATTTTCTGTTATGCTCTTTTTTTGTACCGATGGTTCATGTCTCACCTTCCACAAAAGGGTCCCTTTGTTGAGAATAAGGGTAATCTTAAGTGGTCCCAACGAATCATGTCTCTTACTGCTGATGACATTTCTTGGTATTCTCAAGTCTTCGACGACATTCCAATCATTATTCATTATGGGAAATTCTCCAATGTGCCTCTCTTGGGCACAAAGGGTGGAATTAACTACAATCTGAGAATGACCTTCCGACAGTCGGGATACCCTATGGTCGCCAAGCCTGATCCAGAGGTAGTGGAGGAGTTTATCTTTCATGAAGGGGTTGATGACAGGGGTTTGCTGAAGAGGTTTAGTGCCGCTTGGACTCAGATTCATCTCGAAGGAAGAGCCGATTTGGGTAAGAAGAATTGTGTAGCCAAGGAAGCATACACACTTTGGGTCAAAGAGCGCGTCAAAGAGATCTTGTTTCCATTTTCTTCCGAGCCTTCCATGAATGCCAAGCCTCCCAAACTTGCCATTGTTCCTCCGTCTGAGGTCAGTTAACTCAAGTTGGCTATTGAGAAGTTGAAGAAGGAGAATGTTGATCTTCGTCTCAACCTTGATAGAGCCACTTTCGAGAAGGATAGCTTACAGATTGAGCTCCATCAGAAGCGCGGGCGCATGCTCAAGGAGGTGGAGGTTGAACAGAACAAGCGTAGGAAGGTGGGTGATGCTTTGAAAAGCACCTATGAGGGACTTGCTTCAAAAAAGAGACAACTCGCTGATATCCAATATCAAGCCTACAAAGATGAATTGAGCTACAACAAGCAGCTTGAAGAGCTTCGAGGGAAGTTATCCGAGTTCAAGACAAAGTGGCAAAGTGAGCAAGACCATGCTAATCAGTTAGCAAAGGACTTTTCTCAGTGTCAAGCTAAGCTCGACAAAGTCTTCGGTGAGATTCAGAAGCTGCAGGATCAAGCACATCAGAGCCGAGAACAGATTAGTCAGCTCAACACAGAGATCACTCATTGGGAGCATCAAAGCCGTCATATGCAGAACCTCTTAGATCAGAAAGAGGCCTTTCTTCAGGATATGCTTCAGGGACCTAACCATTCTTTGCTCCATAACCTCATGAAGGATGCGAAGTATTGGAGTGAGAGGCATGGCCGTCTAGCCAGATTTGCTGAGCATGCATTGGAGGATCTACTAGGGTTGTTGAGGGATACATATGCGGATGTATTGCCACACCAGCTTCCTTGGGTTGTTTTCCACTTCTTGTCTGTTTGCAGGGTGGTATTTGATAGGATCCATGCGGATTGAGTTGTAGCCCAAAAGGCAGATGTTTGACTTGTATTCGACTTGTATTTCTTTCCTGTATTGTTGAATGAATGAAGTTACTTGCCAATTTTATCTTTCGCACCTTTACTTATATGCTTTAAGATATTATCAACAAAGATAAGTTTAAGAATTCCTGGAATTTAAAACTTTATTTTTGCATGCATATCATACATTCATTTGCACACATATGCACGTCCCTTCACCTGAAACCGTTGCTCATCCTTGTCCACCTTGTAGCAAGACGACGACTCGACATCGGTATTTTACTCGCTCAAACAAATCCAGGATCATGGCTGACTTCGAAGCTGAGAACGCCGCTTATAAGGAAACTCTGGCTCAATTCCAAGGACGGATGGATCAATTTCAAACAAATATGGATGTCATTATGGAACTCCTTCGCACCTAGAGGGACGCTTCTGCTACTGCCACTGTTGTTGCAACTGCTACTGATGCAACTGTTGTCACTCCTGTTGTGACTACTTCTCCTGTTGTTACGGCTACTCCTGTTGTTGTTCCTTCTCTTGCTATTATTGAAGTACCAGTTGAGCCTGTGAATCATCCTGTTGTTCATCCGACAAATCCTCAATCCGGTTTGAACCAGATGCCCGCTGGTTTTCCTTGGGGCATGCCTCTGAATTACACTTCTTAGATTGCAAATAACGGTAGTGCCTTCATACCATATCAGCCTTTTGCAGTGCCCATGCCTAATGGGAATGCTGCTGCATATCCATGGGTCATGCCTACTCCAGTCCCACCTTCAGTGGTGAATGATGATCCTGAGAATCTTCAGGTTCAAACTCATCAAACTACCAGATTGGCTGACATGGAAACTCCTGATGAAGAAGAGCATGTGTATAGGGGTCCTCCTTTCTAGGTTCCGGTCTCATCTCAAGCTGCTCAAACTGCTATTCAGAATGTTCAGCCTGGGATGTTCTATCCTGGGGCAACTTCCTCAGCTGCTGGGATACCTCCTCCGATTTATCCATTTGGTGTTCCGATGGGTCAGAACGTTGGTCAGATGGTTAATCTAGGTTTGGTGTATCCTTCTTAGTTTGCTACTCCGCAAGTGCACGCTCCCGCTGCATCTCAGTTGCCAAATCCTTAGATTCTTGTCAGGCCCACTAATCAGAATAGACCTGCTGACTACAAGTTATTGGAAGATCGTATCAGAGCTATTGAAGGGTTTTCTGCTTTTGGCATGGAGGCCAAAGATTTGTGTTTGGTTCCGAATGTTGTGTTGCCGCAGAAATTCAAGATACCCGAGTTGCCAAAGTATAAAGGTTTGAGTTGCCCACGTAATCACATCACTATGTACTGCAGGAAGATGGCATCCTATATTGATAATGATGAATTGCTAGTTCATTGTTTTCAAGATAGTTTGTCTAGTGCTTCATTGGATTGGTACATGGGCTTAGAACGCAACAAGATTCGTACTTGGAGGGATTTATCTGAAGCATTTGTGAAACAATACAAATATAATCTTGATCTGGCGCCAACTAGATTGAAGTTGCAGAATCAGTCCCAGCGCTCAGCTGAAACATTCAAGGAGTATGCACAAAGATGGCGTGAGATGGCATCTCGTGTGCGACCTGCTCTCTCTGACAACGAGTTGGTTGACATCTTTATGGGTACATTGTAAGGATCCTACTACGAGAAAATGGTGGGTAGTTCTTCAACGAACTTCACTGATGTTGTAACCATTGGTGAACGGATTAAAAACGGTTTGAAAACTGGAAAGATTCCTGGAGCTGCTTCCCAGCAGCCGGCCACTAGAAAATCTCAGAACAGTCAGTCTAAGAGAAAGGAAGGTGAAGCCAACACTGTGGCTGCTCAAGTTTCTCCTCGATATCAAGCTCCCGTGGTTCCCATGCCATATTATCCATATCCGTACATTGCTGCTGCACAATGTCAATAACCTCCTTGTCAGTATCATCTGCAACAACCAATTGAGAATGCTCAGAATCAGCAACAGAATCAACAGAACAACAAAAGTCAACAGAATCAAAATCGTCAGAACAACAACAATCAAGGAAACCGTAAGCGTCTGAATTTTGATAGAATTCAGGTGTCATACACTGAATTGTTTTCTTACTTGGTTCACCAAGGGGCAATTGTTCCCAAACAGATCGCTCCTGCAATTCCTTCATTTGGCCCGAAGCATAATCCAAATGCGTCATGTGCTTATCATGCTGGATACATAGGACATGCGACAGAGGACTGTTTTGTTTTCAAAACCAAGGTTCAAGAACTTATTGATAAAAATATTTTGACTTTCGCTGAGGAAGGTCCTAACATTCAGAATAATCTGTTGCCAAATCACAATGGACCTGCGGTTAACATGATTGAGGATAGTTCAAAGGCTGAATTGATCTTGGATGTCGACGAAGTAAAGACCCCGATGACTATGGTTTTTAAGAAATTAAATGAACACGGGATGTTGAAAGGGTTGCATGGTAAGTGTCAGATTTGTGACGGTAATCCCAACCAGTGTCGAAAGCTGAAGGGTTGTGTCCAGATTTTGATGAACCGAGGTGAAGTGCAATTTACCAAGTCTAAACCTGTTGAGGAAGTTGCTGCCATTGAGCCGTTCACCATCGTCTATAAGAAGGTTCCAGTTGAATCCGCTAAACAGAAGAAGGTGCAACCCATCGTGGTTTGCCCGCCAAAGCCATTTCCGTATCAGAATTCCAAGGAGGTACCTTGGAAGTATGGGTCTACTGTGTTTTCTGGAGGTTAAGAGATAAGGTTTGAAGAATCAAAGATCGTAAATGTTACAGCCATTGGAGGTATGACTCGTAGTAGACGTGTGATTTCTCCGAAGGTCACTACAAAGCCTATTCAAGTTGCAACCGTTGTTCCTCCCAAGGAGACGCCTGTATCTGCAACTCCTGTTGTTCAACAAGGGGCATCTTCTAATGTCATTCCAGTGCTGAATGTTCCATCTGAGGATATTTCAAAGAGCAAAGAGACATTTGATGATCAAGAGTTCCTTAAGTTGATCAAGAAAAGTGACTTTAAGATTGTGGATCAGTTGGGGCAAACACCCTCAAGGATCTCAATCTTGTCTTTACTCATGAGCTCGCCCACGCACAGATCAGCTTTGTTAAAGGTCTTGAACACTGCCCACGTGATGCACGATATATCCATCGTCGAGTTCGATGATGTAGTGGCCAACATAACAGCAAGTCAGTATTTGGGTTTTAATGAATCAGAATTGCCTCCTGAAGGAACTGCCCACAATAAAGCACTGCACATATCTGTAACTTGCATAGACATCCTGTTATCTCGTGTTCTAGTAGATACTGATTCTTCCCTCAATGTGATGCCCAAGGGCACATTGAGTCAATTACTGGTAGAGGGAGCGAGATGAGACCGAGCGCCTTGGTTGTCAGAGCTTTCGATGGTTCTCGAAGGCAAGTCGTTAGAGAAGTGGATTTACCTATCAATGTTAGGCCGCATTTGTTTACCATTACTTTCCAAGTGATGGATATCAATCCTGCGTATAGCTGCCTATTGGGTCGTCTGTGGATCCACACCGCAGGGGCAGTTACCTCCATTTTACATCAGAAGTTGAAGTTCATGTTTGATGATCAACTTGTCATCGTCTGTGGTGAAGAGGATCTGATTGTGAGCGAGTTATCATCTTTCCGATATGTCGAGACTGAGGAAGGCATAGCTGAGGTGCCGTTGTAGTGTCTCGAATTTGAAGATGTCAGCTCTGCTTCAACTAGTCAAAGTAGATCACCACAATTCACTTTAGCGTCTGCTAAGAGTGCTAAAGAGACCATCGAGAGAGGTGCCTTGCCAGGCTGGGGGCATGTGGTTGAGAAGCATAATCGTTTTGGATTGGGTTACCGTCCTGGTCGAAAATCTAACTCACTTGGGTCGAAGCAATGCAACTTGATCAAGTTCAATAGCACAGGTTTCCAGCAGGGTGACATCGTGGCAGCTCTTGATGACGCTGGTCCTAGTAATCAGACTTCAAGCTTTGTGCGCAAATGTCCGCCAGGTTTCAAGCTCAATAATTGGACATCTACCGTGATTCATGTGGTTTTCCCATATAACATGTAATGCATTTTGCTTTCTCGTTCCCTCGTCCTCGCCCGAGATGAGTGGATAGCTTGTAAAGGGCCTCACGCTTTTGCAATATTCTGTGATAAATAAATAAAAGTTTTTGCATTCAAAATCATGCTCTATTTTCTTTCTTTATTTTACTTTTTCACAAACAAATGGCAAAAGTTTATTTTATTTTCACTTTTTAAATAGCTCATTCTAAACATATTCATAAACATGCAGAACTAATAAAAGCATTGATAACAACATGGCCAACATCCATTGTAATTCTGGGATTCCAATTAACCAAGCCGAAGAAGAGGGTGAGGAAGATTGTGAATTACTGGCTGAACTAGCAAGGCTCCTTGAGCACGAGCATAGAGAGATTCAGCCACACAAAGAGCCAGTGGAAGTTGTCAATCTTGGTACTGATGAGGTCAGAAAAGAAGTCAAGGTTGGCACGTCCCTCGCTAAGCATGTACACTCCGAGTTTGTCAAGTTATTGAAAGAGTACGTTGATATCTTCGCCTTGTCCTATCAAGATATGCCTGGGTTGGATACCAACATCGTTGAGCATCACTTGCCACTCAAGCCCGGATGTCCTCCTATCAAGCAGAAACTCAGAAGGACTAGACCCGACATGTCACTCAAAATCAGAGAAGAGGTAAAGAAACAGCTTAATGCTGGGTTCCTAGCCACTTCCGAATACCCTGAGTGGATTGCCAACATCGTCCCAGTTCCTAAGAAAGATGGGAAAGTTAGAATGTGTGTGGATTATCGAGATCTCAACAAGGCAAGCCCGAAGGATGATTTTCCTTTGCCTCATATTGATGTCTTGGTGGATAACACAGCGCAGTTCTCTGTCTTTTCCTTTATGGACGGTTTCTCAAGATATAATTAGATCAAGATGTCCCCAGCTGATATGGAGAAGACTACTTTCATCACGCCGTGGGGTACATATTATTACAAAGTCATGCCATTCGGTCTAAAGAATGCAGGGGCAACATACCAACGTGCTATGACAACCCTCTTTCACGATATGATCCATAAAGAGATTGAGGTTTACGTGGACGATATGATTGCCAAGTCCAAAACTGAAGATGATCACCTGGTTCATCTAAAGAAACTGTTTGACAGACTCCGGAAGTTTAGATTGCGGTTGAATCCTGCGAAGTGCACCTTCGGAGTTCGATCTGGTAAACTGTTGGGCTTTATTGTGAGTCAGAAGGGCATTGAAGTTGATCCCGACAAGGTTAGGGAAATTCAGAACATGCCGCCTCTCAAAATAGAAAAAGAAGTCTGTGGCTTTCTGGGCAGACTAAATTACATTTCGAGATTCATTTCCCATTTGACGGCTACCTGTGAACCAATGTTCAAATTACTAAGAAAAAATCAATCGGTTGAATGGAACAATGATTGTCAAGAAGCATTTGACAAAATAAAACAATACTTGCAAGAACCACCGATCTTAGTACCGCCGGTTCCGGGTAGACCTTTAATCATGTATCTCACTGTTCTCGATGAATCAATGGGATGTGTATTGGGTCAACATGACCACACTGGCAGAAAGGAACATGCAATTTACTATCTGAGCAAGAAGTTCACTGATTGTGAGACTAGATACTCACTCTTAGAGAAAACTTGTTGTGTTCTGGTCTGGGCTGCTCGACGCCTACGACAATATATGATTTGCCATACTACTTTATTGATATCCAAAATGTATATGATAAAGTACATATTTGAAATGCCTGCTGTCTCTGGAAGGATTGCTCGGTGGCAGATGTTGTTAACTGAGTATGATATCCAACATGTTACCCAGAAAGCAATAAAAGGGAGCGCCTTGTCTGACTACCTTGCTCATTAACCTATAGAGGGTTATCAACAAATGAAGTTTGACTTTCCCGATGAGGATGTTCTATTTATCAGAGATTATGATACTCCAGACCCTGACATAGGACCCGAACCAAGGGCGCGATGGACGCTCGTGTTCGATGGTGCCTCCAATTCTAAAGGTCGTGGAATCGGTGATATCCTCATCTCTCCAACAGGTTTTCACCTTCCCTTCATTTCCAGATTATACTTTGCATGTACCAACAATATGGCCAAATACGAAGCATGTATCTATGGTATTGAAGCGGCAATTGACACGAGAATCAAGATTTTTGAGGTCTATGGAGATTCTACCTTGGTCATCGATCAAGTCAGAGGGAATTTTGCGACTCGGGATTCCAAGCTGGTTCCGTACCAACAATACATTGCGAAGTTGATTCCTTACTTTGATGAGATTTCTTTTCATCATATCCCCAGAGAGGAAAAGCAACTAGCTGATGCACTTGCCACTCTAGCATCCATGTTCAAGGTCAAGTGGAAGAATGAAGCTCCTTATATCCGCATTGATCACTTGAATGAACCAGCACACTGTTTAGCAATCAAGGATGAGTCTGATGACAAGCCTTGGTTCTACGACATTAAAAAGTATCTGGAAAAATAGGAATATCCCGAGGGTATTACTATCACTGATAAGAAAGCTCTTAAGCGGCTTTGCGCCAAATTCTTCTTAAGTGGTGGTGTACTGTACAAGAGTGTAGCGCGATTTTTGTGGTCCTGAGTCACTATCGCTTGGGGTACTACAGTTTGATTCATTTTTTTAACCTATTGAGCTGATTAAGGAAGGGAAATAGATGTCTCCAATAAACCCTGCTTGCATACTGAGTTTGAACAACAGTCTGTTAGGTTACAGATGCTATGTGGATGTGGGGCCCAATCTTTGATTATTTCATTAAGAACACAATGTCTGGATTATTTGTGAGGTTTTCAGTAATGTGTTTAGATTTGATGCTTTTAGGTTGATTTCGTGGAGATACTGGGTTTTGGGTTTATGATTGGTATGCTCGCTAAGATTTTTTCAATCTTATGCCTACGTATTCCCGTTTGATGAAACAGGGAAATCAGAGCGATCGTAGTTCCTCCTATTCTATGGGAGGAAAAAAGGTTGTTTTGGTGTCTTGTTCAAAGCCCAAGACATGAAGCTAAATGTGGTTTGTATCTTGTTCAAAGCCCAAGATGTGAAGCTGAATGGTCTATTTATATCTTGTTCGAAGCCCAAGATGTGAAGCTAAAGGGTTTATTGATGAGAGAGAATTTGTCATCTCTAAAAGGGGATATTTGGTCTGTTTGTCCCAACTGTTGGGTGTTTGATTATAAAGGAGAATTACTTTAACTAGGATATGTGAACCCAGCAATGCCATAATTTCCTTCATAGGGGATTTTTGACCTGAAGGAGAAGACTTTAACTCAGTTTAGAGCAATGCCATCTTTCCTTAGGAATTTCTCATGCTAAAAGAGGGACAGTGGCGTGGATGTAAATAATCCAGAGGCTTGCCGCTTACAGCAATTTAGATGAAGGAAAAGGAGTTGTTGATGTTTGTATACTGTTAGCAAGGCACAGATTTTGATGCTAAAAGGTTGACTGACTCAACCGGGGTTTTCTTATACAAAGCCTAAGAGGAGGCTATTGACCCAACAAGAGGGTGTTTTATGTGTCTCGTACGATGCCCGAGAGAGAGGCTAAAAGGGTTGACTCAACAAGAGAGTCTTTTATACTCAACAAGAGAGTGATTTTTATCTCGTACGAAGCCCGAGATGGAGGCTAAAAGGGGTTTGACTCAACAAGAGAGTCTTTTATACTCAATAAGAGAGTGTTTTAGTATCTCGTACGAAGCCCGAGATGGAGGCTAAACAGGTTTGACTCAACAAGAGAGTCTTTTATACTCAACAAGAGAGTGTGAAAAGGTTAGCTCCGCTGGGGAGAATCATTGTACGAAGCCCAAGAAGAGGCTATTTATGCTGGTGACTGTTTCAGTTTAGTGACAGGTCCAGTATATTGGATAAAGAGAAAACCAGTTCTTATGAAGGAAAGATTAAAGGTATGGTTGTGCCTTGTCACTGATCAGAGGATCAGGGTTATTTCCTGTTCTTTAAGGAAATGGGAAATCCAAAGGGTATTGAGACTGTCCAAGTCTACTGGTGGTTTGAGAAATCGATTCTCATATAGTGAATGATCTTTGTATGATGCCCAAGAGAAAGCTGGTATGTTAAGGGATGAAGGTCAACCCATTAACTGGTCTGACACTTGACTCAGAAAGACAGCTCTAGCAAATTGATGACTAGGTTCTGTTCCTATACCTGCAGAGGTCTCTGGGTCCTTGTACTAAGCCCAAGAGAAGGCATGATAGCTTTGAAGAAGCCGAAGGGTCCTTGTACAACGCCCAAGAGAAGGCGGTGATGCTTTTAAGAAGCCTGTGCGTCCCCAAACCCCAAGAAGTTCAAGACATGCCATTCACCGAGAATAGATCAAGCCAGGAAAGTCCGAGAATTTGGAAGAAACTCAAGAGATGCCATTCACGGAGAAAAGATCATCTCTAGGGAGTAGAGTCTCTTTGACGATTTCTAAGAGTGACAGTCTGAGAAAGGGTTCACTGAGAATGCTGCCTTTCACGTCTCCATATTGTTTAACCCCAAGAGGTGGGAAGACTGTGTCTGGATATCCTATGGGGATCTAGTTTTGTTTGTATTTAAGAGTGACCAACGGGGCTTTACATTGTGCTAGACGTAGTTGCCGGGGAAAACTCTAAATAACTATACTAGTATTACACAGTGGATATTTGACGAGTATATAAAAGTTTGTGAAAGCAGACTTATAGTGAGCAGCCCCACAATACATATATATATATATATATATATATATATATATATGAAAGCGGGTAAACACTTACTCGGTTGTAGAGCTTCCATGTTGTTTTGTTAGTTATTCAACAAAGAAAGCCTTGATAACAATATTATATTCTAAATAAAAGGAGAAAGTACTTTGAAAAGATTGTTGGGGCTTATAGCTCAAGGAGAGGCCCAAGGTTTTATCAGTGATTGCACTGTTGTTTTGAATTTGTACAGGGACTTATACAAGTGACTGAGGCCCAAAAAGGTTTTCTGTACAAAGGGATGGGTCTTACACTCTCTCAAGAGGTCCAAAGGTGTTTAAAGAAAAAGAATGGGGCTTATAACACGAGGGTAGGCCCAGATGATTTGTTTTTGAACTGGCGATCGTGCCGAGATTTCTTTTTTAACGCGGAGGGACTTATACCATGTCTGAGGCCCAAAAAGTTTTGGTTAAAAGGGGGTTGGGTATTACACTCTTTTAGAAGCCCAAAAATGATTTTAAAAGAAAAGATGGGGCTTACAACTCAAGGAGAGGCCCAAGGTTTTTTTTGTTAAAAAGGCGACGATCGCGCCGAACTTTTTGATGGGATCGGGACTTATACAATACACTGAGGCCCAAAAAGGTTTGTATTTACAAAGGGTTGGGTCTTACACTCTACCAAGAGGCCCAAAATGTTTGAAAAAGATTTGTGATGGTTGAATTGATCAAAACCCTAATTTGTTTTCAAAATATAATTTAATTGAATAAAATTTCAATTAAAATGATCAAAATTGTTAAACATGTGTGAAAAACAAATTGTGGTATTGGATTAATGTTTGAAAAATCATGTTTATACCCACAAAATAATTGGAAATCAATTAAGTTTGGAAAATCAAGGGAGAAAAAATATTTCAAATGTTAAAAACAAATAAAACATTAATTCTTTGCAAAAATATCAAATATATGAAATAAATAATATTTTTGGGATTTTTTGGTAATATAAAATATTTTAACATTTTTGTGAATTACTAAAAAAAAGAACCAACTCAAAATCATTAAAACTCAGAGAGAAATTAATTTTTGAATCAATTAAATAAAATCACAAATATTCAAATATTTGAAAAAGGGCGCCAAGAACATCTTGGCGTTGCCCGCGTGCTCTGTTTTGCCCAGATTTGCGTTTTCTCATCAATCTCACTGAATACTTGATTATATCATGCAATCTACATATCAATCTACTCGTTTTCACCTCACGATCATGTCTATGGTCTTTAATTTCATTTATTTTAAGCATGGAATAAGAAATCAAAGAGAAACCTCAAGAACCCTAAAATTTGCATGAAGGCTCAGAAATTCCATACACGATTCAAACAAAGCAATTGATTGAGGGAAAACACTCCATGCATGATTATGAACATATGGCCAAATTATTGTGCAGCAAAAAATGCAGGGATCATAGAGTTAGAAGAGCTCATGCTTACCTCTTGCAACTGGTGATCGTGTTTTGTGTTAGAGGTGTTACAGCTAGGTTCCAATGATGTGGATAGCTTCCCTAGGTGCCAAGTGATGTGCCTGAGTGCTTGGAATGGTTTGAAACAAGCTGGAACTGAAGATGGTATCCCAACTGCAACTTGGTTAAAACCTTGAGCAGTTGGCTGGTGATTTTGTGAAATCAATGTTCCAGATGTTGTTTAAGTGTTTGGATCACTTCTATATGATGCTTATAAAGTGTGTGTGTGTGTGTGTGTGTGTGTGTGTGTGTGTGTGTGATTGGTTTGGTTGGAATAACTCTCAAACTCAAAACCCGATAGTGACTTGCTTTGGAAGGCAATTTTGGAAGTGAGAAGGTGATTTTGAGGAAAGCATCTGTTTGATGGTTTTGGTGTACTCAAACTTATCACAAATGAGCTCTATTTATAGCAGAGCAAGTTTGTTTTGGGAGCAATAGTGATTGGCAACTGCTGCAGAGGTTTGGCCAATGTTGATCAATGAGAATCCAAGTCTCCTCTAGCCAATGACTAGAGGTTAGGGCACAGGCTGCTGGTTCCCTTGGTCTTGGATATGTCTTAACTAAATTCAGTTGGAAATGGCTCAGTCCATGCCACCTTGGTGCATCCATTAAATGCTCCAAACCAAAATTGGAGTCTTGTCCCTCTTTTAGGCATTTCTAGGTTTGGCATGCTACTTTTGGTTCCAAAGGCTTGGGAGGCTTATGGATCGGTGTTTGTCCCTCCTTGGTCTCCCCCTGAGGTGTTCAGATGGATAAGTTTTCTTGTCATTTGCACAAATTTGGCAAATCGAGCAAAATACACAAATCTTCCTTGCTTTGACAGTTTTCAGCAAGGCATGTTGCCTTTATCATATCTCATGGCTCAAGTGGACTTTGATGGAGTTCTTGGCCATTTTGGAAAGCCCTTATATGATACAACAATTGTTTGATCATAATTGGTGTTGATACCTTTTGGATCCAAGTGAAAAATGCCCCTACATTTGGAAAAAAGTGAAGGCAAATTCTGACTTAGTGAAAATTTCACTAAGTGTTGGAAAAAGTGAAATTTTCACTTTTCGTGATTTTGATCATTCCATAACTTAAAATCCATGAGGAATTGGAATGAGTTGTGTTTGAAGCTTTTGTAGAGGGCCATGAAAGCTACAAATCAAGCTTTGAATGGGGAAAAATGGCCTTGTGGTTTAGGAGTTGTGATCCTCCAAAGTTGGTACCCTAGCCACTTTGTTCCATAACTTAGAAAAATTTCTAAGTTGTTATGGTTACCCCTTTTACAAGTTATCCCACTTTTCTTGATTTTTCTTGATGAATGATGATTCCAATCAGACATTAACATCATTTTAGGGTTAAGGAACCATAATTGTGAAAAATCTCAAAAAGTCAAAGTTGACTTTTGTGCACAGTTGACTTTTTGTCAGATGAATTCCAAACTGTGTGATCCTCTATGAAATCAAGTCCTTGACCTAAATCAAACTTGATGGATTGATTTCATAGGTGTTATAGGGTGTATTAAATCATGTCCCAAGGTTTGGGAGCATGTCTTGGTCAAAAGTCAAAGGCACTGTTGACTTTTTCCTCAAAACCCTAATTGTGGTTCTGATGCAATTGAAACTTGTTGCTCAAGCTTCTTATACCAATCCATTGTTGCAAATGGATCAATGTGGTGTATTAGAGACCCTCAAATCCTCCTTTGAGGTCTTGGCTCATGTTTTTTTCCCAAAAGTCAACTTAGGGGTGAATTAGGTCAAGAAACCCTAATTCCTGATTTTTGGTGAATGCATCCCCTGAGGCTAAATTAACTTGATGATTGGGTCCATGAGGCTCCATGGGGTATATTAGGTTATGCTTTGAAGAATTGGCTCATGTCCAGAGGAAAATTCCCATCTGGAGGCCCTGGTCGACCAAAACCCTAATTTGGTGACACTAGCGATCTTGAGGCTTAATCCACTGGGACTGTTGCAGCCTTGTGCTTAATCCTTGAGGTGGGAGTCCTTTTGATCCATTGGGGATGTTTGAGAGGTTTAGAAAAGTTGAAGATCATGTCATTCCTTGATTGATCCTTTGTCTAAAGCTCAGAGAGGGCTTGAAACCCTAATTCTGATTGTAGTGAAGGCTCACCCATCTTTGGGGAGACTAATGAGTCATGATGGTCCATCCATATTGTGATAATGATTTGCACAATGATGGGAAATCTTAGTGGTCAAAATTTGGGGTATGACAGATGCCCATATTTAATCTTCTTGGACCCGAAGGCGTGATTGGCGAAGGTATTCGGGCATTCCGGGTGCAAGAGGATTAAATATCGGAATACCCAAAATTTTGATGGTGGTTATGAATGGCAATTTGCACATCATTCTTCTTTTGCTAAGCAATAATGCTTAGAAAAGGTAAACTTCCCCTCGATCCTGGTCTTTGTACCAAGGAACAGGTCTCAGTTTCTGAACTAGACTTCCCCTCGATCCTGGTCTTTGTACCTAGGAACTGGTCTCAGTTTCTGAACTAAACTTCCCCTCGATCCTGGTTTCCTACCAAGGAACTGGCCTTAGTTTCTGATATAAACTTCCCCTCGATCCTGGTTTCCTACCAAGGAACTGGTCTTAGTTTCTGAACTAAACTTCCCCTCGATCCTGGTTTCCTACCAAGGAACTGGTCTCAGTTTCTTTTGTCAATAAACTTCTTGACAAGGGACGCTATGCATAGCGGTTTTCCTCAAACTTCTCACCGAATTTTCCTGGGGAGATGCCATTTGATGGGAAAAACTTTTGATGTCAGACTTGTTGGGGAACCCATCTGTCTGAATTGTAGAGGGGTACAAACTTCTCTGTTGGAGATGTCATTTGTCGACTCTATCGGGGAAAACGAGTCTCTTGAGAGACTGCTTTCGCTTAGAGATATTACATCATACTTTTCTCGGAGATCTTCTCGGAGAAATGCCATATGATGTGATCCAATTTTGAGGTGCTGGTGACTTCATTAACATCGACTCTCCGGAGAGCAAAATCCATGTGTTGCTGAAAGTCTTTAGTTGTGAGGCATTCTCTGGGGATTTTCCTTAATCCGGGAAAGCGAATATATCGTCTTCAATGGCGAAGAGTGACATTTGTCGAACGTTTTCTTGTTCTTCAGAGGTTCAAGTTATCAAAGTGGTCAAGGGCCAACTCCAATCCAGAAATAAACTGGGGAGAGAGATTGTTCAGACGCAACATTTCCTGACGAGGAAAGAACTGACAACTCGATTGAGAGGACTTTTATCACTAGGGGATAAGACCAACTAAAGTGATAGTGATGCAATATGAATGCGAATGTAAATCAACCATGCATGATGTATGTATGTTTATGCTGACAAAACTGACATGACATATAGACTAATAGATGAACATGACTGGATACTCGGCCACTGTGAGGGATGAAGAAGTACCGCTGGTTCAAGATATCAATTTTGCCTTGCTTAGGAGAAATAGTCCCTGCGGGGAAAATCGTTGGTCGGGCTTAGGAGGTAAGAACTCTGCCGGGGGGTGTCAGATAAACATGGTATCTGACATAACTGATCCTTCATTCAGGCGCACTGGTTTAGAATGAGTACTTTGATTATGCACTTTGAAGTTCGCTTACTTCTAGAGAAGCGTTCGATGTTCTTTCGATGTTCAACAGTCGAAAGAAATTGCCATCTTTATTTTAAAAGCACAACAATTTTATCAATTAAATTCATTTTTGTTTTATTTCAAGAATCATTGATCATGTTAAAATGTCATTCTGTAAAGCTAAAACAAATAAGAATTGTAAACAAAAGCACAAGGGCTCAAATTTTATTGATAGGATGGAAATCAGCCAACGTGTGATTCCATAGAGTATTTACAAAGTTAGAAAATGGTAATTTAAGGGAAAAGGGATACATTGAAACATAACGACCACTATCCTTCTACCAACTTTGAATTCGGGACATCCTGAGCTTCTGTCGAAGATGACCTTGATCGAGATTTTCTGATGGATGACATAACTGTTGCCGAGGGATTTGCCCCTGTTGGACGTAGTTACTTGCCATTATCCCTAATTTTTGCCTGGATTGTACTTTGAGATTTCCAATCCATCGGGATGATTTTTTATTATGTCTCTAATTTTTTCCTGGACCGCCCTTTCGGGTTTTCAATCCACCGAGACATTTTTTCTCTTCTTTTTTTATTTAGGCGAAGTATTTCTTGACTACGTCAACATTCGTGGGGTAGGAAAATTCTTCTCCATCCATGGTTGCAAGTCTCAGGGCACCGCCTAAGAAAGCTTTCTTGACCACATATAGGCCGTCGTAATTCGGAGTCCATTTGCCCCGAGAGTCAGTGAGAAATGATTGTATCTTTTTGAGCACAAGGTCTCTTTTCCTGAAGACGTGAGGTCGAACCTTTTTGTCAAACGCATTCTTTATCCGTTTCTGATACAACTGACCATGGCATAGTGCCGTAATTCACTTTTCTTCAATCAGATTTAGTTCATCGTGTCGACTTTGACACCATTCAGCTTCTGTAAGCTTAGCTTCCATCAATATCCGGATTGATGGGATCTCTACTTCGATGGGGAGCATTGCTTCTATGCCATATACTAGAGAGAAAGGGGTTGCCCCTGTTGATGTTCGGACAGATGTGCGATAACCGTGAAGAGCAAAGGGGAGCATCTCGTGCCAATCTTTGTAGGTTACAACCATTTTTTGAACAATTTTCTTGATGTTCTTGTTAGCTGCTTCTACCGCTCCATTCATCTTAGGTCGGTAGGGAGATGAGTTATGGTGTTCGATCTTGAACTCTACGCACAACTCTTTCATCGTCTTGTTGTTCAAGTTAGATCCATTATCTATAATGATCTGGCTCGGAACACCATAACGACAGATGATTTTATTTTTGATAAATCGGACCACCGCTTGTCGGGTTACATTGGCGTATGGCACTGCTTCGACCCAATTGGTGAAGTAATCAATGGCTACCAGGATGAACCGATGTCCGTTCGAAGCCTTGGGTTCAATCATGCCAATCATGTCGATTCCCCATATGGAAAAAGGTCATGGGGAAGAAATAACTTTGAGATGCGTTGGCGGTACATGGATCTTGTCTGCGTATATCTGACACTTATGAAACTTCCTCATGTACTTGTAGCAATCGGATTCCATTGTCAACGAATAGTACCCCGCTCTTAGAATTTTTCTCGCCATTGTATGTATGTTGGCATGAGTGCCAAAGGATCCTTCATGAATTTCTTTTATCAGCATGTTTGCTTCTGGTCTGTCTACGCATCGGAGCAAGACCATATCAAAATTTCTCTTATAGAGTGTATCACCGCTCAAGAAGAAGCTGCCTGCCAGTCTTCTGAGGATTTTTATATCTTTCCTTAGTGCCCCAGGTGGGTACTCTTGTTTCTGAATGAAGCATTTGATATCGTGATACCAAGGTTTGTCGTCTATGACTGCTTCAATCGTGAAGAAGTAAGCGGGCCATTCAAGGCGCATTATGTCGATCTTAGGTAGGTTGTTCCATTGACCTACACTAATCATGGAAGAGAGGGTGGCTTATGCATTAGCCATGTGATTCTCTTCACGAGGGATATGATGAAACTCGATTCTGTTGAAAAATGGTAACAACCTTCTCGCGTAATCTTTATAAGGAATCAATCTGGATTGGTATGTGTTCCAATCTCCTTTGATCTGATTGATAACCAAGGTTGAGTCGCCATATACATCCAAGTTCTTGATCCTCAAATCAATTGCTTCCTCGAGACCCATAATACAAGCTTCGTATTCGGCCTCGTTGTTTGTACACTTGAAGGTAAGTCTGGTGGTGAAAGGAATGTGGGTACCCTGAGGTGTTATGATGATTACCCCAATTCCATTTCTGTAATGATTGACAGCTCCGTCAAAGATTAGTCCCCATTGGGAACCTGGTTCTGGTCCTTCACTAAGTAGTGGTTCATCGCAATCTTTCATTTTTAGATACATGACATCTTCGTCTGGGAAGTCAAACCCGACTGATTCTTGATCGTCAATCGGTTGATGAGCCAAATGATCGGCTAAAACACTTCCTTTAACGGTTTTCTGAGCATGGTACTCGATGTCATATTCTGATAACAACATCTGCCAACGGGCAATCCTTCCCGTGAGAGCAGGTTTTTCAAAGATATACTTGATTGGATCCATTTCGGAGATTAACCAAGTAGTGTGGCGAATCATGTACTGGCGAAGACGTTTGGCTTTCCAAGCCAAAGCACAACAAGTTTTCTCAAGCATAGTGTACCGAGTCTCGCACTCGGTGAATTTCCTGCTCAAATAGTAGATGGCAGACTCTTTTCTTTTTGTTTCATCTTGTTGGCCAAGTACACAGCCCATGGAGTCTTCCAGGACTGTGAGGTAAATGATCAGTGGTCTTCCTTCCACTGGAGGTGATAGAACTGGTGGGTTCAACATGTATTCCTTGATACTGTCAAAGGCGGTTTGGCAGTCCTCTGTCCAAACGCAATCCTGATTCTTTTTTAGTAATTTGAAAATCGGCGCGCACGTCGTTGTCATGAGGAATATGAATCTGGAGATGTAGTTCAAACGTCCCAGGAATCCCCTGACTTGTTTTTCAGTTTTCGGGGAAGGCATTTCTTGAATGGCCTTAACCTTGTCAGGATCGACCTCAATTCCTTTTTGGCCGACGATGAATCCTAAAAGTTTCCCTGAACGGACACCGAAGGTGCATTTATTGGGATTCAAGCGGAGTTTGTACTTTCTCAACCGCTCAAATAGTTTTGATAGGTGGGTCACATGCTCCTCTTCTATTTTTGATTTGGCAATCATATCATCGACATATACCTCAATTTCTTTGTGTATCATGTCATGAAACAGAGTAGTCATGGCCCTTTGATAGGTTGCCCCGACGTTCTTCAAACCAAACGACATTACCTTGTACCAAAAGGTACCCCATGGGGTAATGAACGAAGTTTTCTCCATGTCTTTCGGTGCCATTTTGATTTGATTATAGCCCGAGAATCCATCCATGTAGGAGAAAACTTTGAACTTTGTTGTACTGTTTACCAGCATGTCAATGTATGGTAAAGGAAAGTTGTCCTTTGGACTAGCCTTGTTTAGATCTCTGTAATCGACACACATTCTGACTTTTCCGTCCTTTTTTGGAACGGGTACGATGTTGGCTACCCATTGAGGATATTCTGATGTAGCGAGGAAACCCGTGTCAATCTATTTCTGTACCTCCTCCTTGATTTTGATGGCCATGTCTGGGTGAGTCCGTCTCAACCTCTGTTTTACTGGTGGACATTCCGATTTTAATGGTAAATGATGTTCTACGATGCTGGTATCTAACCCTGGCACGTCCTGATAGGACCAAGCAAATACATCGGGGAATTCTCTGAGAAGCTTTGTCAAACTCTCTTTGGCAGTTGGATTGAGCAGTGCCCAATCCTGATTTCTTTTCTCTCTTCTTCTGAACCCAAGTCGACCATTTCGAACGACTCTTTGTGAGGTTCAATGGACCTTTCCACTTGTTTGAGTAGTCGGGAGATCTCTTCTAGAATTTCGTCGTCAACTTCTTCTTCAGCCCCAAATACTGGGAACTCAAAGTTGGGAGAAGGCATTGGATCGTATGTTTCAACAGGGTTTAAAACAAGCAATCTGCATGGCGTGATGATTTGTGTTTAGAAGAGATAGAGGGAAAATGCAAGAGTGTGTGCAGTGTATTTTCTTTTGAAAACTGCTTGTTTTTTATTATTTGAATTGTTTTTTAGGATTACCATTTTCTGGAAAAGCAAAAAGAGAAAACAACAACTAATGCGAAAATTACAGAACGACATTATTTTATTTATGAACAAGTCGATTCTTGAAACTACAGCCCTATAAAACAAAACTCTGTCGCTTTGTGCGAAGCGAAGAGGGAAATTTACAGAAAGTGAGCCCTATCAAAACATCCGTTTCACCTGGGCAGGGTGAAAGGTTAAGATAAAGACGACAATTACTTTGACTTATGAACAATCTTCGGAACATCGACAGCAACCCATTGGCTGCGAACTCCTCGGTGAATCACAAAGTATGGTACCTTCCTTGATTTGTCTTCAGAAATAACGCTTATTTCTGGTGGAGCAGGATCATTGGAATCTGTCTCCCAAGCAGAGTTGTAGGAGGATTCCTCAGTTGTATTTTGCAGAGTATTTGTGCTCTCAGGCAAATCTCCCCATCCAGTTGGCTGGATGTCTTCGAGCCTGATACAAGAGCTTTCAGGAGCGGTGTATTTGACCATGAAGTCGTATTTCCCACTCGGTTGTCCCAAGGTGTCCCACACTTCTTTGGAACTGGAGGAGTCATCTCTCTCGATGACGTTGACCTCAGGAAAAGCATAGTTGATGAACTCTAGTCCGGCAAATGTTGCAAATTCATCGTCGTGCTGGATATTTTCTGAATGACCTGAGTGTTGATCCCATGACATGGTGGGGACGCAGGTATTCTGTTCAATGATGTTCAGCTGATTTTCATTGTTCGGCTGATTTTCTTGCCCCAAGTCTTCGGGGTACGGCTGCCAGATAGGCAGGCCATCCATTGAGCCATAATAGTCGTGGTCAAAGTTGTCTTTCAACAGAGTGTCTTCCTCTAATGAATTTGGTGGAGCACGGCATCCTTCCGGATCACAATCTTCGTATATCATTTTGACATCTGACCTTGGTATAAATCTCAGACTCTGTGCGGGATAGCAAAATGGCGTAGGCACCTCTTCCTGAGACAATAGTCATCCTCATTAAGATAGGACTTCCATTCTTTATTCATATTAGAGGGATCTCCCTCGTTGATGGTATGGACTGCTTGAGGCACTGGGTGAAGGAAACCTCCATTGTGGAAGAAGTCCTGAATGGGATGAAGATTTTCATCGCTAGCAGCAGTCTGGGTGTAGGTCGCAGAAAAACCAAGACCCTTCTTTGTTTTATTATCAGTAGGAATGACAAGCTGTCCCCATCCTTTTGCGTTGTTACTCTCGATTACTTTGAGAGCATCTTTGTATGAGGAAATCGATGTTCCTTTTTCTGACTGATTCTCATTGCTCACTGAAAGTGCTTGGAACTGAGTCCTAACAAACTCCTCGGGTTCTATACAAGTAGATAATGATAGGTTACTCACGATCAAGGCTTGTTCTCCACAGACCGTGACGAGTTGATCGTTCTTGACGAACTTCAGTTTCTGGTGCAGCGTCGAAGTGACTGTCCCAGCCTGGTGTATCCAAGGTCTTCCTAATAAACATTTGTACGCTGCCCGTACGTCCATGACCTGGAAAGTGATTAGGAAAGTGTGAGGACCGATAGTTATGGGAAGGTCAACTTCGCCGATAACTGCTTTCTGAGATCCGTCAAAGGCTTTGACGATGACCTCACTACCCCTCATCGGGGGTCCTTTGAATGATAGTCGCATTAAAGTGGATTTCGGCATAACGTCGATGGCCAATCCTGTGTCTACCAGTACGTTGGCTAAAGCATCGTCCTGGTAGTTAACTGTGATATTGAGCGCCATGTTGTGACTTTTGCCCCCCTCTGGAAAATCCTCATCACTGAATCCTAAGTTGTTGCAGGAAGTGATGTTAGAGATGATGCTATCGAACTGTCGCATTGACACATCCTATTCCACAACGGCCTGCTCTAAGACTTTCTGTAGAGCCTCTCTGTGGGCTTCGGAACTGAGTAAAAGTGATAGTACTGAGATCTTTGAAGGAGTTTGTAACAGTTGATCAACAATATTGTATTCACTCCTTTGGATGAGCTTCAGCATCTCATCGTCGTTCTTTGAAAGGTCGGGATTACTAGATTGACCGACTGGTGGATCAGGAGCTTCTGTCGGAAGTTCCTTTTCTTTGTTAGGTTCTCCAACTCCTCGGTTGAAGATTCGACCGCTCCGTGTTACTCGACTGATGTCTGCAATATTCACAACGGAGGGTAATGGAATTTCCTTTCCATTATCAATTATTGTTGCACCGTATTTTTAAGGTATCGCCTTAGCTGATTCATACGGTAATGGTCCCGGTAGATAGATAACTACATGAGCCTTCTGATTTTTCTGACTGTCGTAAGTAACTTCAATTTGTTCTTGGCTAAGAACCTTTCATTCGTCCAGTAGAGGGATGATGGTACAAACATCCTTGGTCCTCTCAGGATCAGAGATTACAACCACATCTTTGATTTGATCAGCGGAGTAGTCTGGCGTCCAGTTGATTGGCTCTGAACTTGGACACGGGTGAATCTCTTTACGATCCAACTGACCTTGAAGGGTTGCCCGCACAAGGTAGCATCCTTGGTTACTCTCTGAGAAGACTCTACAACATTCATAGTTGTGTGGTGGCACCTGGCCACGCCCGCTTTGAATGCAGTGCAACCTTAACAGGTTTGTTTCCATAGATCGGACATCCTGACTTTGACGCTGAGTAGGGTTTCCATTAAGCACACTGATTTGTTGCGTGTCTTCATCCAGATAGATTGGAAGCCACCAGTGGTTTAACAAGTGTTGTAAAGTTCTATGAACGAGAGCGCACCCTTGGTTACTCTCACAACATACATTACAGCTCAGATAATCATGTGAAGTGAGAAAACCGAGTTGGGCCTGCCTGGCATGTAACTCCACCAAGCTGGTATTCATCAGACAAATATCAAAGATTTGAATCATGTTGATCTGATAAGGATTTCTATCATGGTAGTCCTGGATCCATCCAAGATCCATCTGACGCTGGAGGGCCTTTTGTACGAAAGAGCATCCCTGTTTGTTTACCGAGCAAGTCAGACAGGAATTGTAATCGTGTCGCGGCAGATTATGATACTGGCTTTGCCTTGAGTGCATTGCCACTAAGTTGAAATTCATTGTACGGATGTCGTGGTTCTAAATGATGTTGGAATTCGTATAGGTCATGTTGACTCCACGAACTCGATGCTCTTGGATCCATCCGAGATCCAATTGTTCCTGTAGAGCTGATTGCACCACAGAACATCCTTGATTGTTTTTAGAGCAGATATCACACTGGTGATAATTATGAGGTGGCACCTGGCCATATCCGCTCTGTCTACAATGCATCTTGACCAAGTTGGCCCTTAACAAGAGTACATCATGAATTTGATAGGTGTTGTTAGACTCTCTCTCTATCAAATTGACTTCAGCTTTCTCATGTTGAGGCAGCAGGTTTGTGAGAACATTTGGATTTGTATCCCTGAAAGATAAGATCCCACTCCTAACAAGCTTTTGTACGTCGGATTTGAAACTGAGACAATTTTCTATGTTATGCCCTGGTCCTCCTTGATGGTAAGGACAAGTCTGATCCGTTTTGAACCAGAAAGGCAGATTTTCCGGTACTGTAAGAGGATACTTAGTTTGGACGTGCCCCTTGACCAGTAATAATGGAAGCAATTCTGCATACAACATGGGTATAGGGTCGAACCCTGGTGGTCGTGTTGTACGGTTGTTGTTGTACTGAGGACGAGCCTGCTGAAGAGGTTGTTGTGTCTTTTGCTGATATTGCTGTTGATTCGGTTGGCTCTAAGCAACCTGAGGTTGATACGTAGGAACAGGCTGTTGATATCGTCGCCTTTGCTTTCCGAGAGAGATATTCCCAATATCTTGCTCTTTTTTCTTAGGGAGAGCACTATCGTATCATTTTTTACTACTTGATGATCCAGCGTCTTTAACCAAACATCATTCTCGGACGGCTTCCTCAAGACAATCCCCCATGCCCACCATCTTGGTGAAATCACTGGGCGCACTGGCGACCATTCTGTCGTAGTAAAATGAGCTTAAGGTCTTTAAGAAGATCTTTGTCATCTCTTTTTCCTCAAGAGGTGGACAAATCTGGGCGGCAATTTCACGTCATCTCCTTAAAGGTTTCCTTATCCTTTTGTGACATTGATCTGAGTTGATAGCTGTCCGGTGCCATGTCCAAATTGTATTTATATTGTTGAATGAAAGCAGCGCCAAGATCTCTGAATGTGCCGATCGTAGCACGGTTTAAACCCATGTACCATTTGAGTGCGGCACCAGTTAAACTATCCTGAAAGTAGTGAATCAGTAGCTCTTGGTTCTTTGTCTGAGCTGACATTCGTCGAGCGTACATCACTAAATGAATTTGAGGGCAAGAGTTACCCTTGTACTTTTCAAAATCGGGCACCTGGAAATTGTGTGGAACTTTTACATTGGGGACCAAGCAAAGGTCTGTGGCTTCCTTTCCAAATAAATCCTGACTGCGAAGGGCTTGCAGTTCTTTCTGCATCTCCAGGAATTGTTCCTGGAACTCATTCATTCTGTGGAACATGCTGTCATTTCCACCGAAAGGTATCTGTGGAACCTGTTCTTCTGAGACAGTGTGTACCACGGGTGGTGGTATAGTCATTATGGCCGAGACTCTCGGTGCCTCCCGAAGTTTGTAACCTTCAGGAGTTGCTGTCATGCCCCTGGCATCTTCGCTTTCCCGAAGTTTGTAACCTTCAAGCCCAGCGGTTCCTGCTGCGGTTCCTAGATCCTCATTGATCGGCGAAACATATCCTTCCGGGATATAGTTAATAGGCATGCCCCAGGGGCGATCTTTCGGCATTTTGTACCTAGGATCATACTTCTCCACTATGGGTGTCGATGTGATCTCTGAGATCACAGTCCTTTGTTGTTGCATTTGAGCTTCTACTAGAGTTTGCATGTCGTTATGAAGCTTTCTCAGATCCTCTTTCAGAGTGTTGATCTCTTCTCTCAACTCTCTGTTCTCTTCCTCGAGATCATCCATCTTCTTCTGACGATTGGCCCGAGTATTGTACGAATGAGACAGTTTGACACTAGAATCGAGACGCAAACGTGAGATTCGTAGGTAAAAAGAATGTGTTAAGTGAGAATGATGAATGATATGCAATGATTATTTTAATTATATGTTTTTGTTTATTCAAAGTAAACTTCGACAATTGGATTATAAATATCAAATAGTGGGGAAACCCCGTTTTATTGAATTCAAAGGATTATGGAAACGGAAATACAGTAAATTACAAAGTGATACGAAAGGAAATCTAAGCTAATGGGTCCTGAGTCCTCTCTGAGGAGGGCTCAAGTGCTGGTTCTGGTGCTTTCCTTTTCTTTGACCGGGGCTCTTGGGCCGTTGTCGGGTTGTCATTCCTTTGCCAAGTGAAAGGAGCGAGCAAATGCCTTTGGTCATCCTGATTTTCTACAGCATGTTGCTCTAAAATCTCAATCAGAGCATCTTTTTCTCTTAATAGCTGCTGTATTTTCTTGCACTCCACATTGAGAATACGGTACTTGTTCCTCCAAGACCTCTTCTCCTGCTGAACTTTGCTGAGAGTAACTTGAAGTTTTTCCGTCTCAGACATGAAATAAAGGGCAGAGTCCCTTAATGGAAGAACTTCCTGACGAGGGTAAGGCATCCTCAACTTGAGAGCTCTAGTTTGTACCCAGTGGAGATAAGGCTCCCCTGAGACACAGTCTGGTTTTCCTAGAGACTCTCGTCCTTTCCTGTGAACGTGTTTCCAAGCATGCACTATTTCTATTTTTAGTGCCCTGTCATTTTCTCCTTCCTTGAAGAAAAGACCTTCCAGATGAGCATTGCACGGGACATGCCTCATTGGGTACCCAAATTGACGACGAACTAACACCGGATGATAGTTGATTCCTCCCTTAGTTCCTATAAGGGGTACATTTGGGAAATTTCTACAACGGTCAATGATTCTGATCCCGTCGTAGTTTCGATTGTACCAATCGATATCAGAGTTGGTAAGAGACATGATTCTCTGCGACCAACGTAAAGTATTCTTTTGATCCCAAAATGCAGCAGACTTAGGCAAATGGGAAGTGAACCATTTGTATAGCAGGGGTACACAGCATGTGACCATTCCTCCATTATATAAATTCCTTAAGTGTACCGAATGATACGCATCTGCGAGTAAGGTCAGTACGGGGTTTCCAATCAGAAAAATATTAATGGCATTGATATCTACGAAGTTATTAATGTTGGGAAACAAAAATAACCCGTAGGTAAGCAAAACAAAGATGCTCTCGAAAGCGGCCACGTTCCCTATACTAGCAAAGTACAAAGCTTTCTTTATCAAGAACTGGGCTGGCAAACCCTAGATTCCACCCTTAGTGGTCATGTGAGTCTTGACTTCTGACTCGTCCAAATAAATTGCTCTTGCAATGGTCTGATCCTTTGGAATTTCTTCCAGTACAGAAAAGGGAGCTTGATCAGTAATATGTAAATCAGTCAGGTGAGAATACTCCTCCAGCGTTGGTGCAAGCTGATAATCCGGGAATGTGAAACAGTGATAAACTGGATCGTAGAACTGGATTAACGTGGACAGGATTCCTTCAATTACGTGGACCCTTAACAAGGACAGCAGTCCTCCATACTTGGCTCTGAAAGCCTCGTGGTTGGTGATCATTCTCGCCAAACCTCTCAAATCCTCTAGTTTTGGAACCTTGAAGGTGTACTTATGAGTTTTTCTTCTACCAAAATCCATTAGCGCATTCTCCTTTCTCTGATATTTGCAATCATTGTCTCAGTTTAATTTGAAAAAGAGAGACTAGAAGAGAATATTTTTTTTAATGTTTTTTAAATGAATGTATGAATGCAGCACACAAAAACATAGAAAAAACATGGGGTCAAATGGTCGGTGTCATACCCCCCCCCCTTCCCAAAGGTTTATACTGGTGATTTTTTGTACCTGTCCGCAAAATCATTAACCCCTCTTGGGATAACAACAGCAAGCGGATCGCCAGCGAGCTGATGTATCCTAGAACGATCTTAGATGGGGTAGTATCGCGTAACAACTATTTTCGATAGCTTCCGCACTACAAAATGGCTTAAGTCTACTAAAAACCTCAGCTTCTCAGATAACCCAGTCGACCACACTACTTTGAACAACCGAAGTCGTATAGGCAATGTATCTGCAAAGGGAGTCTCCACTAAGTTTGATTGTCGATCGGAAACTCTTAACTGGGATTCACTCCCCGCAAGATTACCCACATTGCCATCACCTATCTTAGGTGTATACTCAATCTTTCCACATGCGGCATCACACGCATTCCCATTAGCAGAAAAATTAGACCTCTAGTCTTATGATCCTATACAGACAATGAATCCCCAGCAGAGTCATCATTTCTGTGACATTTCGAGAACTTAAGGTTTTCTATCGAAGATTGTAAGAAAGGAGCCCCACGGTGGGCGCCATTTTTTCTGTAGCGTGATTTTTGTGGTCCTGAGTCACTATCGCTTGGGGTACTACAGTTTGATTCATTTTTTATCCTATTGAGCTTATTAAGGAAGGGAAATAGATGTCTCCAATTAACCCTGCTTGCATACTGAGTTTGAACAGCGGTATGTTAGGTTACAGAAGCTATGTGGATGTGCGGCCCAATCTTTGATTATTTCGTTAAGAACACAGTGTCTGGATAATTTGTGAGGTTTTTGGTAATGTGTT
Organism: Lathyrus tuberosus; assembly: GCA_022829125.1. Lineage (NCBI taxonomy): Eukaryota > Viridiplantae > Streptophyta > Magnoliopsida > Fabales > Fabaceae > Lathyrus > Lathyrus tuberosus. The sequence goes on along the minus strand of JALAZF010000770.1, from coordinate 1,619,313 downwards.
TAGATTTGATACTTTTGGGTTGATTTGGTGGAGATACTGGGTTTTGGGTTTTTGATTGGTATGCTCGCTAAGATTTTTTTCAATCTTATGCCTACGTATTCCCGTTTGATGAAACAGGGAAATCAGAGCGATCGTAGTTCCTCCTATTCTATGGGAGGAAAAAAGGTTGTTTTGGTGTCTTGCTCAAAGCCCAAGATGTGAAGCTAAATGTGGTTTGTATCTTGTTCAAAGCCCAAGATATGAAGCTGAAGGGTCTATTTGTATCTTGTTCGAAGCCCAAGATGGGAAGCTAAAGGGTTTATTGATGAGAGAGAATTTGTCATCTCTAAAAGGGGATATTTGGTTTGTTTGTCACAACTGTTGGGTGACTGATTATAAAGGAGAATTACTTTAACTAGGATATGTGAACCCAGCAATGCCATAATTTCCTTTATAGGGGATTTTTAACCTGAAGGAGAAGACTTTAACTCAGTTTAGAGCAATGGCATCTTTCCTTAGGAATTTCTCATGCTAAAAGAGGGACAATGGCGTGGATGTAAATAATCCAGAGGCTTGCCGCTTACAGCAATTTAGATGAAGGAAAAGGAGTTGTTGATGTTTGTATACTGTGAGCAAGGCACAGATTTTGATGCTAAAAGGTTGACTGACTCAACCGGGGTTTTCTTATACAAAGCCTAAGAGGAGACTATTGACCCAACAAGAGGGTGTTTTTATGTGTCTCGTACGAAGCCCAAGAGAGAGGCTAAAAGGGTTGACTCAACAAGAGAGTCTTGTATACTCAACAAGAGAGTGATTTTTATCTCGTACGAAGCCCGAGATGGAGGCTAAAAGGGGTTTGACTCAACAAGAGAGTCTTTTATACTCAACAAGAGAGTGTTTTAGTATCTCGTACGAAGCCCGGGATGGAGGCTAAACAGGTTTGACTCAACAAGAGAGTCTTTTATACTCAACAAGAGAGTGTGAAAAGGTTAGCTCCGCTGGGGAGAATCATTGTACGAATCCCAAGAGGAGGCTATTTATCCTGGTGACTGTTTCAGTTTAGTGACAGGTCCAGTATGTTGGATAAAGAGAAAATCAGTTCTTATGAAGGAAAGATTAAAGGTATGGTTGTGCCTTGGAACTGATCAGAGGATCACGGTTATTTCCTGTTCTTTAAGGAAATGGGAAATCCAAAGGGTATTAAGACTGTCCAAGTCTACTGGTGGTTTGAGAAATCGATTCTTAGATAGTGAATGATCTTTATATGATGCCCAAGAGAAAGATGGTATGTTAAGGGATGAAGGTCAACCCATTAACTGGTCTGACACTTGACTCAGAAATACAGCTCTAGCAAATTAATGACTAGGTTCTGTTCCTATACCTGCAGAGGTCTCTGGGTCCTTGTACTAAGCCCAAGAGAAGGCATGAGAGCTTTGAAGAAGCCGAAGGGTCCTTGTACAACACCCAAGAGAAGGCGGGGATGCTTTTAAGAAGCCCGTGGGTCCCCAAACCCCGAGAAGTTCAAGACATGCCATTCACCGAGAATAGATCAAGCCAGGAAAGTCCGATAATTTGGAAGAAACTCAGGAGATGCCATTCAAGAAGAAAAGATCATCTTTGGGGAGTAGAGTCTCTTTGACGATTTCTAAGAGTGACGGTCTGAGAAAGGGTTCACTGAGAATGCTGCCTTTAACATATCCATATTGTTTAACTCCAAGAGGAGGGAAGAATGTGTCTGGTAATCCTATGGGGATCTAGTTTTGTTTGTATTTAAGAGTGACCAACAGGGCTTTACATAGTGCTAGACGTAGTTGCCGGTAAAAACTCTAAATAATTATACTAGTATTACACAGTGGATATTTGACGAGTATATAAAAGTTTGTGAAAGAAGAGTTACAGTGAGCAGCCCCACAATACAGTTATATATATATATAAGCGGATAAAGAAAGCGGGTAAACACTTACTCGGTTGTAGAGCTTTCGTGCTGTTTTGTTAGTTGTTCAACAAAGAAAGCTTTGATAACAATATTATATTCTAAATCAAATGAGAAAGTACTTTGAAAAGATTGTTGGGGCTTACAGCTCAAGGAGAGGCCCAAGGTTTTATCAGTGATTGCACTGTTGTTTTGAATTTGTACAGGGACCTATACAAGTGACTGAGGCCCAAAAAGGTTATCTGTACAAAGGGATGGGCCTTACACTCTCTCAAGAGGCCCAAAGGTGTTTAAAGAAAAATAATGTGGCTTATAACACGAGGGTAGGCCCAGATGATTTTTTTTTTGAACTGGCGATCGTGCCGAGATTTCTTTTTTAACGCGGAGGGACTTATACCATGTATGAGGCCCAAAAAGTTTTGGTTAAAAGGGGGTTGGGTCTTAAACTCTTTTAGAGGCCCAAAAATAATTTTAAAAAAAAAATGGGGCTTACAACTCAAGGAGAGGCCCAAGGTTTTTTTTTGTTAAAAAAACGATCGCGCCGAACTTTTTGATGGGATCGGGACTTATACAATACACTGAGGCCCAAAAGGTTTGTATTTACAAAGGGTTGGGTCTTACACTCTACCAAGAGGCCCAAAATGTTTGAAAAAGATTTGTGATGGTTGAATTGATCAAAACCCTAATTTTTTTTTAAAATATATTTTAATTGAATAAAAATTCAATTAAAATGATCAAAATTATTAAACATGTGTGAAAAACAAATTGTGGTATTGGATTAATGTTTGAAAAATCATGTTTATACCCACAAAATAATTGGAAATCAATTAAGTTTGGAAAATCAAGGGAGAAAAAATATTTCAAATGTTAAAATCAAATAAAACATGAATTCTTTGCAAAAATATCAAATATATGAAATAAATAATATTTTTGGGATTTTTTGGTAATATAAAATATTTTAACATTTTTGTGAATTATTAAAAAAAGAACCAACTCAAAATCATTAAAACTCAGAGAGAAATTAATTTTTGAATCAATTAAATAAAATCACAAAAATTCAAAAATTCAAATATTTGAAAAAGGGCGCCAAGAACATCTTGGCCTTGCCCGCGTGCTCTGTTTTGCCCATATTTACGTTTTCTCATCAATCTCACTGAATACTTGATTATATCATGCAATCTACATATCAATCTACTCGTTTTCACCTCACGATCAAGTCTATGGTCTTTAATTTCATTTATTTTAAGCATGAAATAAGAAATCAAAGAGAAACCTCAAGAACCCTAAAATTTGCATGAAGGCTCATAAATTCCATACACGATTCAAACAAAGCAAATTATTGAGGGAAAACACTCCATGCATGATTATGAACATATGGCCAAATTATTGTGCAGCAAAAAATGCATGGATCATAGAGTTAGAAGAGCTCATGCTTACCTTTTGCAGTTGGTGATCGTGTTTTGTGTTAGAGGTGTTACAGCTAGGTTCCAATGATGTGGATAGCTTCCCTAGGTGCCAAGTGATGTGCCTGAGTGCTTGGAATGGTTTGAAACAAGCTGGAACTGAAGATGGTATTCCAACTGCAACTTCATTAAAACCTTGAGCAGTTGGCTGGTGATTTTGTGAAATTAGTGTTCCAGATGTTGTTTAAGTGTTTGGATCACTTCTATATGATGTTTATGAAGTGTGTGTGTGTGTGTGTGTGTGATTGGTTTGGTTGGAATAGCTCTCAAACTCAAAACCCGATAGGGACTTGCTTTGGAAGGTAATTTTGGAAGTGAGAAGGTGATTTTGAGGAAAGCATCTGTTTGATGGCTTTGGTGTACTCAAACTGATCACAAATGAGCTCTATTTATAGTAGAGCAAGTTTATTTTGGGAGCAATAGTGATTGGCAACTGCTGTAGAGGTTTGGCCAATGTTGATCAATGAGAATCCAAGTCTCCTTTAGCCATTGACTAGAGGTTAGGGCACAGGCTGCTGGTTCCCTTGGTCTTGGATATGTCTTGACTGGATTCAGTTGGAAATGGCTCAGTCCATGCCACCTTGGTGCATCCATTAAATGCTCCAAAACAAAATTGGAGTCTTGTCCCTCTTTTAGGCATTTCTAGGTTTGGCATGCTACTTTTGGTTCCAAAGACTTGGGAGGCTTATGGATCATTGTTTGTCCCTCCTTGGTCTCCCCCTGAGGTGTTCAGATGGATAAGTTTTCTTGTCATTTGCACAAATTTGGTAAATCGAGCAAAATGCACAAATCTGCCTTGCTTTGACAGTTTTCAGCAGGCATGTTGCCATTGTCATATCTCATGGCTCAAGTGGACTTTGAAGGAGTTCTTGGCCATTTTGGAAAGCCCTCATCTGATACAACAACTGTTTGATCATAATTGGTTTTGATACCTTTTGGATCCAAGTGAAAAATTCCCCTACATTTGGAAAAAAGTGAAGGCAGATTCTGACTTAGTGAAAATTTCACTAAGTGTAGGAAAAAGTGACATTTTCACTTTTTGTGATTTTGATCATTCCATAACTTAAAATCCATGAGGAATTGGAATGAGTTGTGTTTGAAGCTTTTGTAGAGGGCCATGAGAGCTACAAATCTAGCTTTGAATAGGGAAAAATGGCCTTGTGGGTTAGGAGTTATGATCCTCCAAAGTTGGTACCCTAGCCACTTTGTTCCATAACTTAGAAAAATTTCTAAGTTTTTATGGTTACCCCTTTTACAAGTTATCCCACTTTTCTTTATTTTTCTTAATGAATGATGATTACAATCACACATTAACATCATTTTAGGGTTAAGGAACCATAATTGTGAAAATTCTCAAAAAGTCAAAGTTGACTTTTGTGCACAGTTGACTTTTTGTCAAATGAATTCTAAACTATGTGATCCTCTATGAAATCAAGTCCTTGACCTAAATCAAACTTTATGGATTGATTTCATAGGTGTTATAGGGTGTATTAAATCATGTCCCAAGGTTTGGGAGCATGTCTTGGTCAAAAGTCAAAGGCACTGTTGACTTTTTCCTCAAAACCCTAATTGTGGTTCTGATGCAATTGAAACTTGTTGCTCAAGCTTCTTAGACCAATCCATTATTGAAAATGGATCAATATGGTGTATTAGAGACCCTCAAATCCTCCTTTGAGGTCTTGGCTCATGTTTTGTCCCAAAAGTCAACTTAGGGGTGAATTAGGTCAAGAAACCCTAATTCCTGATTTTTGGTGAATGCATCCCCTAAGGCTAAATTGACTTGATGATTGGGTCCATGAGGCTCCATGGGGTATATTAGGTTATGATTTAAAGAATTGGCTCATGCCCAGAGGAAAATTCCCATCAGGAGGCCCTGGTCGACCAAAACCCTAATTTGGTGACACTGGCGATCTTGAGGCTTGAATCACTGGGACTGTTGCAGCCTTGTGCTTAATCCTTGAGGTGGGAGTTCCCTTAATCCATTGGGGATGTTTGAGAGGTTTAGACAAGTTAAAGATCATGTCATTCCTTGATTGATCCTTTGTCTAAAGCTCAGAGAGGGCTTGAAACCCTAATTCTAATTGTAGTGAGGGCTCACCCATCTTGGGGAGACTAATGAGGCATGATGGTCCATCCATATTGTGATGATGATTTGAAAAATGATTGGAAATCTTAGTGGTCAAAATTTGGGGTATGACAGAGGGGAATCATGATTCAGCCAAATCCTTCTTTTGTCGCCGTCGGCCAAATTCTCGAGCTACTCTTTTATTTAATCCCCTTTTACCTCGAATCATCGAAAAGCTAGCGCAATTCGTACATTCAGGTCCAAGAGGATTAAATAGGGGCAGCTGTCCTAACCTGAAATTTGACCTCCCTCTTTTTCCTTTTGCATAAGCACGCGTATTCGCATCGCTAGCATACGCACTCGCATCTTTTCCTCTTTGATTTTGTTGCAGGAATATTCAGGTTTTCCAAGCCTGATTAATTGCGTCCTCACAAGATCATTGCACCATCAAATCAAGCTCAAAATAAAGGTTTCCATGCTCACTCATCAAATCAAGAGGTGGAAAATCAAAACCGGGACTTCAGTATCATTTCCTAAGCAATTTGGGCAAAAAAAATTGACTGAAGTAACTGGTTAACGTGTGGTGAATAACCGGTTACTCAGTGCAAAATTTCAGTTCTTGCTACATTTTTGGGACAGCAGCCATGTACTCTCTTTGGTCTTTGGTTCTACTTGATTCTAGCAGTGTGTGGAACATTCTAGACATCTCTAGACATTTCAAGACATTCCAAGAGCATTTGTTCCAATGCTTCACTCTAAAATAAGTGCACCATGTTCCTTGCTTTCCAAGTATGTGGACCTTTGAATGTTGGAGCTCACATTGGGATTGTTACCGAGTTGGTTCTAACTAACCGAGTTAACCACCTTGACTCAGTGAGTCAAGTCCAACTAACTCCTAGCCTAGTTCCAAACCCAAAGCTAAGTCCAAAGCTAGCTCCAAACCTCTCACACTCCAAACCAAAAGTCTATATAAACAAACCTTCACTCACTTTTCAATTCCTCCACCATTTTTCAACCAAAAAACCTTCAACCATTTGCACAATTCACTCTCAATTCTCTCACATTCTCTCTGATTTTTCTCTGCTACTTTTTCATCTTCATCTCAATTCTCTTCCAAAACCTCACCAAAGCTCATTTCTACTTTGAAGGATAATCACTTTTACATCAAAAGTGATTATTTCTTGAGCTCAACTTTCATCATTCTTGCTATCACACTTGGATTTCTGGAGTTATTTCAGCTTGTGGATTAATCTTGAGTATTTTCTGCAATTTTCAACGGTTCAAATTCGCATTTTGGAGTTTTATCGTATTTTGCTCGATTTCGACATGTTTCGTCACCGAATTGAAGATTCCTCTGGTTTTCTTTAATTTTCTGCATCAATTACACTTCGCAACAATTACCAAGGCACACCTCCGCCTTGTAGGTTGGTGGATCTCACTAATTTTACTGTTTCGAGCATTTTCGCATCATTCGCGATGTAGTCGATAATTTTGCGTGTGAATTGATTTTGCATTGTTTGATCCATGATCTTGATGTGTTAATTGATTCTATCACTGCTTATTTGTTATTTTCAAGTTCAATTTTCGTGCACGAATTCATGACCTAGCATGTGGTGGTTGGTATAAGTGATTAAGTGCTGAAAATCACTTTTGGAAAGCTGTTTTCTGTTTTTTTTTTTGCCACTGTCACAGTGGTAACCGGTTAACACATGGTGAGTAACCGGTTACTCAATGTAAATTTCACCAGAAACGCAAATTTTCAAATAAGTAACCGGTTAACGTGTGGTGAGTAACCGGTTACTCAGTGCAATTTTCACCAAAAACTCAGTTTTTCAAGCAAATAACCGGTTAACACGTGGTGAGTAACCGGTTACCACTGTACAGAATGGCCATTTTTCTTACATTTTCAAGTGTGTTTGCCCTGCTTTCCTTCTTTAACCTCCATGAATCAAAATTCTTGGTATTTGTGGATGTTTTAAGGGTTGTTTAACCTCTGGTTGAAGCATGTTTGTCAACTTTCGATGCTCGTTTTTTTCCATTTGTCGGTTACTTGTAATTTTGGCAATGTTTGTTCAAGAACATCTTGCATTCTATTTGATCACTTGTTAACATGTTTTGCATTGCATACTAAATGATATTTGGTACTGTTTTGCATGTTTGTTCCTTGATTGCATTAAGTTTGTTCTTTATTGAGCAAATTTAATCATGCTTAATCATTAATTCACACCTTTGGCTTTAATGATTTTCCATTCTCTTTGGAAAGTTGTTAGCATAGCATTTCTCTTTGATTAATTGATCAAAACCATGTTTCGATTAGTTGATCTTCCCCTTCCCTCTCTTTAGGCTTTCTTTAGAGCTTTTTCTCTCTTTTCCCCCGCGGAGTTGGAGTTTTGCGCTACGCCCTGCATCGGAGCACCGTACAACTTGAAGCTGTTACGCTGTCCTTTTCATCACGCAGGAGCACTATACAACTTGGAGTTGTTGGGCTGTCCATTTCAACTTCTGCATTACACCCTGTGTGTTAGAGAAGGAATGAGAAGGGAGAATTCCTACTCTCATTCTGACTACTTCAGGTAGGGGACGAATGACCCTGTGCTTAGCTTAGTCATCTCTATCTCTAGGAAGTAGTGTACTTTCTTTCCCCAGTCGGATCAATCTTTGATCACTCCTATCTCTTTCGATCTCTCTTTTGATCAATCACCTTCTCGATTAAGATCAGTGTTCGTTGGGTTAGCAAGCTTCTTTTGTTTCAATACCCTAGTCTTTTCTTGCGGTCAATCATTGTTTCTTGATTCCCCAGAAGAGTCTCCTTTCTCCTTCTTCGGTTAAATACAGTACTCCTGTTACAACCAAACTCCCTGCAGAGTTCGCGACCTTCTCTTGGTTCTTCTCCTTTTTGTTAGGTTAATCACTGCCTGTCAGTTAAAACACCAATGTTTGCATCCTTCTCAGTTAACCACAGTCCGTCTGTTAAAACACTGAGTTTCCTCTTGGGTTAATCACCTATTCTTGGTTAATCACCCTTTTCTTCAGTTAATCACAGCCTGTCTGTTAAAATACTGAAACCCTTTTTGAGTTAATCACCTTCTCTTGGTTAATCACTCGTTCTTCTCGGTTAATCACAGTGTTCTGTTAAAAACTGAACCCCCCAGCGGTTAGCAACCTCTTTTGGTTCAATACCCTTCTTCGTTGGTCAAGTGATGTTTGTTCAGTCAATACCAACATCCCTTTTGGGTTACGACCTTCGATCGGTCCTACACCCGTTCTTCTAGTTGATCACAGTTTTCTCTGTTAAAACCAACGCTTCTCTATCCCCACAGAGTTGCAATCCTTGCTTTCCTCGGTTAACCACTATTTATCAGTTAACACACCGATGTCCCCTCAGAGTCAAACACCTTCTCTTGGGTCAGCACTCTCTCTTTTAGTTTATCACAGTCCGTCTGTTGACACCAGCCTCTTTTTCCCACCTGACTCTTACTCTTTTCTCTTCGGTTAACCACTGCCAGCCAGTTAATATACCGAGTCTCCCTTTTCTCTCAGTTTTGACACCATCCCTTTATTTGGATCCCCATCCGGGTCGCTTACCCTCTAATTCCTAGCAGTTGTTTGATCTTTTCTCCCCCAGAGGAGCCCTTTCTATTCACTTTGCTCCTACTTTCTTGGTTTCGACACCAGTCTTCTTTGTTATCCCCAGCGGAGTTTCTTTCATTATTGGTTTTGACACCATTCCTTTTCTGGTTTCTTGTGCAATCGCTCTTACTGTCCGGCTTTCCCCTAGTAGAGTTTTCTTTCCCTCTTGCTCTTGTTTTTTTTACACCACCTTATCTCTTTCTTGTTTTGTTTTCCGTTTGGTTCCCCAAACTACGGAAGCTCTAATTCTGCATTCGTTCGAATGACAGATACATAGGCACGAGATCACGGTGATCTTGGCGAGCACACTTCCACCCTTCCTTCCTTCTTTCCTTCTTCCTTCCTCTCTGTCCCCTGGTTCCATGAACTACGACGCTCTGATTTCCTCATTGCACTGTGAGGGTACGTAGGCACGAGGGCCCCAATCCTCCGCGATCACTTTCCTTTCTTTCTTTCTTTCCCCTTTCTCTTTTCTCTCCTTTTCTTTTAGCTAGAAGCCTTTAGATAGATAACCCATCCAAGCCTAGGAGCAAGCGAAATGGTTCCCGTCGAGTACGACGGATGCGTAAGGTGCTAGTACCTTCCTTTCGTATAACCGACCCCCGTTCCCGTTTCTCTTCCCCTTGGGTTTTATCGATATTTTCCCTGTCCTTCGGGACTAAATAAAGTTCGGTGGCGACTCTGAGTTATCTTTGAGTGTGCGATTCACTCAGGATGTAAACCAGTCATCTTCAACCATCAACCGCGGGTTCGACACCAGCGCATTCAATCCCCCAGAGTGGGCCTAGTTTCTCTACCATAGGACCCTAAGTCTCTCAAATAACCCCTCCCCCTTCAGGGAATATGTACAGGTCTTTTATATCCAGTTTTTCCACGCCTCCATTAAATTGAGAACAGTCGTATAGAATGCCAACATCAGTGATGGCAAGTTTACATAATGCGTCATCAGCATTTACAGATCCAACAGTTAACATAACGTTGCCTTTACAAGGATTCGGTTCCGGTATAAACCATATGGGTAGGATTAGCCAACCTTTAGGAACGAGATATCAAACATATATGCCAAACATTACTAATAATTCTGCAACAGTAATTAGGCAAAAAATGGACGAAAGCAACCATGATATGGTTCAGATGCTAGCCCAACAGATAGGGGTTATATTTAACCCCTTGATTCAAAACACTACACAAACAAACCAACAATTAACAGCGCAAATGACGCGTATAACTGATTTCTTTAGTGTCCCCCAACCTCCCCAAAGGGAACGTGTAATTCAGAATCCACGAGTAATCGTCGAGGAAGACCCTACCATAAATCAAAGACAACCAGACATCCCTCAAGCGAACGTGTTGAACCAAGGAGGAGCAGTCGAACAGCCAGGAGTCGAAATTCCTATCCCACAAGAACCAAGGATAGTATTAGTTAATAGAAACCAAAATGCTGATAATATTATACAACAAATGCGACATAACGATATGGCTGCAGAAAATAATTTGGCAGCCATGGTCGAAAGGATTATGGTACGAAATGGAATGAATGTGGGCCTCAAGAGGCCCAGTTATACTTCTCGTTTATCTGAATATATTTTGCAGCAAGATTTACCCCCAAGGTGGAAGGTTCCCAAGTGTATGAAATTTTTACAAGATACTATTGAATCGACGGTCGAACACGTGGCACGATATTTGATAGAAGCGGGCGAAATAGCAAATAATGAAAATTTGAAGATAAAATATTTCTCAAGTTCGCTAACAAAAAAACGCTTTTACTTGGTTTACTACTCTGCCTGCAAATTCGATACATACCTGGACCCAATTGGAGAAATTGTTCCATGAACAATTCTACATGGGACAAATAAAGATAAGTTTGAAGGAATTGGCTAGCGTCAAGAGAAAGTTCTCAGAGCCAATTGATGACTACCTGAATAGGTTTAGGTTGCTCAAGGCAAGATTTTTTACACAGGTGCCTGAACACGAGTTAGTCAAAATGGCTGCAGGAGACCTCGACTACTCAATTAGAAAGAAATTAGATACCCAGTACTTAAGAGACATGGCCCAATTGGTTGATAGGGTTAGGCAGGTCGAAAGACTAAAAGCCGAAAAAGCTAGGGCTAACAAGAATTAAAAAGAAATAGTATCCTATGCCGGAGTTTGCGAAGACAACGACGAAGATGAATCATTGAATTTCGACGAACATGAGGTCGATCTGGCATAATTAAAATAGGGTCCACCGTATGCTTGCAAAGTCTTGGCTCTGTCGAATGGGAAAAACCTAATCAAATCGGAAAAGAATGACAAGTTCCCCAAAAGAACTTATATGTTCGACGTCACAAAGTGTGACGAAATATTTGATTTGTTAGTCAAGGATGGCCAAATAATAGTGCCACCTGGTACTAAAGTACCTCCTTTAGAAATGAAGAAAAAAGAGAGGTTTTTGCAAATACCATAATTTTTTGGGTCATAAAACGTCTCAATGTTTCCTCTTCAGGGATCTAGTGCAAAATGCAATCAGAGATGGAAGGCTCAAATTCGGAGATAAGTCGAAGCCCCAGATGAAGGTAGATTTAAACCCTTTGCAAGTGGTAGAAGCCCACTACGCTGAGCCATCCATGGTGAACATGGTCGAAGTTGCTGAAGGCTTCGACAATAACATGAATATGATCGAGGCTGCTGACGGTTTTGATAGTAACATGAACATGGTGGAGATTACTGAGGATCCTGCCGACAAAAGTGACATGATCGAAGTTACTAATGACTTCGTAAACCAGGTTGTGATGGTTAAAGTTACTAAAGACATTGACGGAAAGATTATGGAGAATTACATTGGTGAGGCCACTGACGGCGTCAACCGCGAAGCTACTGAGGGCTTCGCCAAAATCAACAACGAAGCTACTGAGGGCTTCGCCAGAATTAACAACGAAACTACTGATGGTTTTGTCCAAATCAATAATGAGACCACTAATAGTTTCGTCCAGGTTAACAAAGGGACTACTGAGGGTTCCTACAAACAGGCTGTTGTTGGCCTCCTCCGGAGAACCATGGAGGATCCAAAGGAGAAGGCTGTCGGATTCGTCAGCCAACAGGTTACCAACGGTCTGCCTCCGAAGGTACCAACAAAGGAAACTACTAAGGGTTTCAACCGTATCAAGAAGGATCACGAGGTCAACGAAGGCCTCAGTTTGAAGTTGAACAAATTAAGCATTGCCACAGAGACAACTGCCAATGTGAACATGGTGGAGGTGTCTCAGAATGTTTCGATGTAAGTCGATGAAGAGCGTCGACGTGAGGAGTAGCACAAATTAGCATACCCCAAAGAAGAGGAAAACTTGGCAGATTTCATCCACAGATGCCAGAGAAAGAGGTCTAAAGTAATGCTCTATCCTCATTGTAGTGTCGTCTTCGACAAAAAGGCAGCACAGAACCTAGAAGGAGTGGAAAGAGCAAAAAGAAGGGGAAATTTGAAGCCTTTTCAACCAGCAGGAGGAGAAAGATTCGACCCCAGGAGAGGAGACCAAAACAGGCAGAAGTTAGGAGGAAGGTACCCAAACACGTTCAAGCCTACGAATAAGGCTCCAAATGACAAATGGGTCAATCCAATCCGACAAACCCAAGGCCAAGGGAAGTGGAAAGATTTCGAAGTACAAAGGGGATCTTCCTTATCATATAGAAGAGAATTCCAAAAGTCTAAGAAGATGACTTACCCATATGAAAACTACAAGGGTAAGAACCCTATGACGAAATCACAATGGAGAAGGTATCAGCGTCGAAAGAAAGCAGAGAAGAAGGCTGCAGGAATGGCTAAACCAGAAACCAGTAGTAATGTTCAAACCTCGAACCAGAAATAGGAATTGAAGGATAGAAATCCGGTCGTTGCTCCAGAATAAGCGTCTTCGAAGGAGGAAGTAACTAGAGATGATGAAATGACTGGTGATTTCAACTCAGGGTCGGAAGCATCTTTCGACGTGATGTTCAACATTGTGTCAGTACTCCCCAGGGAGTACCACTAGATAATGGAAGTCGAAGATGAGGAAGAGGCTATGGAAGTCGAAACGGCCAGACACAGGCCTGTTTGTTATTATATCATGAACAATGGATGCGTTGAAGAACAAAACACATTTTTTGAAAGGCCAGATGATTCGATGAGAAGTCACTTAAAACCCATGTTCATTAAAGGAAAGGTGGGAAACATAGGGGTAAACAAGATTCTGGTTGATGGAGGCGCGACAGTCAATTTGATGCCGCATTACATGCTCAAAAAGATTGGAAATTATGATTCCGACACCAAACCTCATAACATGGTGTTGTCGAATTATGATGGTAAAGTGGGAACCACCATGGGTGTAATACAAGTGGATCTAACAGTCGGAACCATCACAAGGCCGACAATGTTTATGGTAATTGCCTCAAAAGCAAATTACAACCTGCTATTAGGCAGGGAATGGATACACGACATAGGTGTCGTCCCTTCGTCGATGCATCAAAGAATAACGATATGGCGTGACGACGGGATTGTCGAGAATATAGAGGCTGGCCAGAGTTACTTTCTGGCTGAAGTAAACCAGGTTGACAGGAAAAGCTTTGACAGAAATCTATCTCATATTGCGCCTTGTAGTCCTGCAACGTTCAACATGATGCCAACCGACAACGCCTTCTGCTCACTATACCTTCATCCCAACCACGGGTTTCAGTGGGATAGAGAGGTAGTTGGCAAAGAAAATTATATTTTTGGAACCTCACACATCCAGCCAACTGGCTGGGGCAGCGAATTTAGTAACAATGAGTGAGTCACTAGTTTTGAAGAAGATTGCGGGTTATATAGCCGAGAATAAACTCAAAGCGTCCTTAGAGGCCGAAGTAAAATATATGGTTGTCGAAGCCAATGAGATCGAAGCAGATCAACAAGGTCCTGGAAAGGACTTTGATCCAGATCCACCTGACAAAGATCTGGGAGATTTACAAAACCAGCGGCTCGACGCGATATATGACGATGAGCCTTTAGGCTTTGAGAAGGATCCATTAGCAGCAGACATCAAGATGATGGCACAGGATCCACTCGAAGAAGTCGACTTGGGGTCGGGGTCAGAAAAAAGACCAACTTACTTCAGTGCAAAAGTTAATCCCCAACTAAAGGTCAAAATAGTCCAGTTGCTGAAGGAATTCAAGGATTGTTTCGCATGGGAATATGACGAAATGCCCGGTCTGGATAGGAATTTGGTCGAACTAAAGCTACCAATAAAGCCTGAGAGAAAACCTGTTAAGCAAACTCCAAGGTGATTCGCACCATAGGTTCTCTCAAAGATTAAAGAAGAAGTCGAAAGGCTCCTCAAATTCAAATTCATCCGCCCGACCAGGTATGTCGAATGGATTGCCAATATAGTTCCAGTGATAAAGAAAAATGGCAAACTAAGGGCATGCATAGATTTTTGAGATTTGAATTCTGCTACCCCAAAGGACGAATATAATATGCCAGTGGCGGAAATGCTTGTCGATTCTGCCGCAGTCCACGAGTACCTTAGTATGCTTGATGGGTACTCTGGTTACAATCAAATTTTTATTGCTGAGGGAGATGTTCCTAAAACAGCATTTCGATGCCCTGGAGCCTTGGGCACCTACGAATGGGTGGTGATGCCTTTTGGCTTAAAGAATGTTGGGGCAACATACCCGCGAGCAATGAATTTGATTTTTCATGATTTCATTGAGACTTTCATGCAGATTTATATTGACGATATTGTTGTTAAGTCTGTTTCAGGAAAAAGTCACATAGACCATCTTCGACAGTCCTTTGAAAGGATAAGGAAGTTTGGCTTAAAGATGAACCCTCTTAAATGTGCGTTTTGTGTGCAGGCGGGAGACTTCCTAGGCTTTGTGGTCCATAAGAAAGGGATCGAAATCAATCAAAACAAGGCCAAGGCAATAATGGAAGCGAAAGCGCCATCTACGAAGAAGGAATTGCAGTCTCTACTTGGTAAGATCAACTTTCTCAGAAGGTTCATCTCCAACCTTAGTGGCAAGATGCAAGCCTTTTCCCCTCTACTTTGACTGCAAAAAGAAGACTTCGAATGGGGGCAAGCGCAGCAGGATGCCTTCGACTAGATTAAGAAGTACCTGACGCATCCTCCAATTTTGATGTCACCTTGTAGAAGTAGGAGTATGAGGCTATACATATCTGCGTCGGAAAAGACATTAGGGAGCATGTTGGCTCAAGAGGATGAGAATGGTGTCGAAAGAGCCATTTATTACCTCAATAGGGCCTTGAACAATGCGGAGACTAGATATAGTGTAGTCGAAAAATTGTGTTTATGTTTATACTTTTCATGTATGAAATTGAAGCACTATATAAAACCAGTGGATGTTTTCATTTCTTCTCATTTCAATGTTATAAAATACATGTTATCCAAACCAATTTTGCACAGTCGAATTGGAAAGTGGGTGTTAGCATTAACTGAATATTCTTTGACATATTTACCCCTAAAAGCTGTCAAAGGGCAAGTAGTGGCTGATTTCATAGTCGACCACGCTATAAATGAAAAGTCTTTGGACTACATTGAACTAGAACCATGGAAGTTATACTTCGACGGCTCTAGTCATAAAAATGGAACTGGTTAGGAGTTTTATTTATTTCTCCTAACAAAATTCCAACAAAATTCAAGTATAAAGTCGAAGGCTTATGTTCAAATAACGAGGACGAATATGAGACTTTAATAGTCGGACTTGAAATCTTATTGGAATTAGGGGCAACTCGAGTCGAAATAATGGGCGACTCAGAGTTAGTCATAAAGCAAATAACAAAGGAGTACAAATGTGTCAAAGAAAATGTGATCATGTACTTTGTAATAGCCAATCAACTCTTGAAAAGATTCGATATGGTAACGATTCAACATATCCCTCGAATAGAAACCAGGAGGCAAATGACTTGGCGCAAATTGCTTCTGGCTACAAAATATCAAAGGAAAGTCTGCAAAAAGCCATTGAAGTCAGAGGTAGAGTCATGTCGACAAGATTATCACCATCAAACTTGGAAGCTACAAAGTTAGGGTACGCTGATAAGGAAAATTTTGAAATTTTGGCTGTGGATAGTTTGACGGACGAAGATTGGAGAAAGCCAATAGTGGAGTCTTTGATGTTGAAGGTTGAAGATGCCATGGTTGAAGAACAAGAGATTTGGGTTTCGTTTTCTGAGAAGTTGAAAAAGAAAGCAAAAAGTTTGGAAGCGTAAAAAGAAAAATGGTTTAGGGAGAAAATATTTAAAAAGCTACGGAAGATCAACAGACCTCAAATCAGCATTAAATAACTAATGTTGTAGTGGGACACGTATCTTGCTAAGGGTGATAGATGGGACGGTGGCAGTTACTGCCTATACCCCATTATCTCGTAGGTTTTAAGAGGTATGATGATGGCTAGTGATTTGGTGCGCTTTGAGGAGATACTTTTCAGAATGTGTCATGATGTCCATGACGTCATAAAGTGGTTCACGAGAAACTAAACAGTTTGAACGTGGGAGTTCTAATTGTATCAATATCCTTGTAAGTGGAAATAAGGCGTCGAATGTTACTATAAAAAAATGACCTTTTTCTTCAGTAGTGTTGAAAAAGACATTATTGGGGGACAACTTGTTAGCTCCTAATTTCGACGCCTGACGCTGGGATGAGAATCTATCTCCCAAGGAAGAGAATATCTGAAGTTTATGAAGCTTCGAGAGAAACGTGGTTATAAGGAGATTTAGTCAAAAGCTATCTTCTTGCTAAGAAGAGAAGACTCAAAAGACTTAGAAATATTTCTAAAAGTTTGGAGGAATTTTCGACCGAAGACTAGGAAGTGACGTTCGACGCGAAGGTTTGAAATTCAAATAAAGGAGGGAAATTGTTATTTTGAAAGGAAGACGCGTGGAATGCATCTAATAGGCGAAGGCATGCTGAATTCCATTTGTCTTCTTTAGAAACGGTGACCGTTAGTGGCGGTTATTTCGACTGTATATAAATAGGGAGTCATAGTGTTAGATTTCCGTGTGTGTATTCAAAATTTGTACAAGTTACTCAAAAATACTCAAAGTACCGTGTGAGAGAAAAGAGTTAACATTGAGAAAATGTACGTTTGGAAAAACATCAGTTTCATTCTTTACATTTCAATGAAGTTCTAAGTTATTTATTTGCAATTCATTCTAAATTTCTGTAATTTCATTCCCGCACTTTTATTACGTTTTCGTTATTTCTTTTAAGAACCAAACTTTATCATTCTTGTCCAAACCACATCAATTTATGAAAAACAATGATGAACATAACGAATAAAAGGTTTAATTTATATACAAATTGTCGAAACTCTTAAAGCACATCGTCCTAGGATTTGTAAGGTCGATCCTGCAAGTAAACTAATTTTCACAAATTAGGAGACCAGCGGTTGTTTGCTAATTTTCAAGGCAAACACGTGGTAGCTTGATAAACAAGTAAGAAAAGAAGCTTTGATAGTATCAAAGTCGAAGAATCGAGGATTGATGCTCCAAAGTTTTTATTCTCACTTCTCCTTGAAATCATAAGGTTTTTGACCTAGAAACCCTTTTTTTCACTCTTAGAAATGCTGAAAAGTATAAAGTACAAGTTATGAGAAAATATCTCCAAGAGAAGATATTTATAGCAAGTGCAGTAAGTGGCACCACGCTAAGCGCCTTCAGGAGCGTGCTAAGCGCGATCAGTAAAAATGAAGACAATTGCCCAGAAAGCGCGCTAAGCGCGGTAGCATCCCGCTTAGCGCGGTTGGAGACTTTAGCTACTGGAATTTGCTGAAAAAGTGTGCTGAAAAGATTGCTTAGCGCAATCTTGGACCTTTTGCTACTGGAATTGCAGAATGTGCGCACTGAAAAGCTCGCTTAGCGCGCTTTGCCGACACAAACTCTTCGAAAATGCTCTTTCAGGCCTTCTTTCCTTCACCAATTGTTCCTAACATCCAATATAAGCAAGAATACCTGTCAAAGAGCATCAAAATGATCATAATATACAATATGTACAATAAAATAGGAAGTTAGCATAAATATACTAAAACTACGAGATGTTATACTAAATTATCAAGGAAACCAATTGAAAGGACCAAAAAATATAGTTAAAAGTATGCACAATTTGGCCCTTAACAGTGGACTGGGGGTTTCTTAGATACATGTTGGTGGCCATGGGCTTTGGAGATAGATGGCTGAAATGGATTGAAGGTAGTGTTTTAAGTAGCTATATGACTGTAATTGTTAATGAGAGTCCTACTATTGATTTTAAGGTGACGAAAGGGCTCCGTCAAGGAGATCCTTTATCTCCTTTTTTATTCACTATTGTAGTGGAGGGTTTGGCAATCTTGGTAAAGAGAGCAATTGAGGAAGGGATCTTTAGAGGATTCGAGGTAAACAATAGGGTATCATATAGTTTGTTACATTATGCAGATGATACTATACTCATATGTGATGGGGCTGGGAGAATTTGTCGGCGGTGAAATCCATACTTAAGGGTTTTGAGCTTCTGTCTGGGTCAAAAATAAATATGAGGAAGAGTAGTTTATTAGGTGTGGGTGTGGATGATTACTTCTTGAGAACTGTTTTTCATTTTTTAGCGTGCAAAATTGGATCCTTTATTTTCACTTTCTTTGGTCTTAACATTGATGGCAATCACAGGAGAAGGATGTTCTGGAAACCTGTCATTGATTCATTGAAAGCCAGATTGTCTCCTTGGAAAGCTAGATTTCTTTCCATAGGCGGTCGAGTTATTGTGATTAACTCTATCCTCACTAATATTCCTATACATTATCTTTTTTTCAGGGCTCCTCAAAATGTATTGAAAGAAATAGCTTCAATTCAGCGTAATTTTTTGTGGTTTGGAGTAAATTCCAGTAGAGATATTTCATGGGTGAGCTGGTATACGATCTTTAAGCTGAAGGAAGAATAAGGTTTAGGAATCAAGGATTTAAATCTCTTCAATATAGCTCTCTTGAGTAAATGGCTGTGGAGGCTCTTTGTGGAAAAGCATGCTCTTTGGGTCGGGATCTTGGAGGGTCGTTATGGAGATTATGCTAGAAGTATTGGCTATAGAGTTCCTGTTAGTAACTATAAACATACTTCTCTATGGTGGAAGAATATCATCTTGAATGGGGAGTTATCTCAAGGCATGGCGTTTGTGGAGCTTTTTTCCTATAAAATTGGTGATGGAGATTTGACTCCTTTCTAGCATGGGTGTTGGTGTGGGCAGTCCTCATTGAATTCTGTATCCAGGCCTCTATGATAATTCTCCCAGGAAACTTGCTGCTGTTTTTGAGATGGGCTATTGGGTGGATGGTTTTTGGAAATGGCTTGGGGGCTCTAGATTTGGAGAATAACTCAACTTTGGAGGAGGAGTTTCAAAATTTAATGATTATTTTGCAAGAAGTATCTCCCTTTGTATAAGGCCTTAACACCCTTTGCTGGCCGTTTGATGCTTCGAAGCGGTTCACGGTTAAGTCTTTCTATCATAAGTTGTTGGCTGTCAGGTCTCTTGAGAGCTTAGGTGAGGATTATGTTTCTACCATCAATCTGGTATGGAAGAACTGTGCGCCATCAAAGTTGAAGATCATGGGTTGGAGGCTGCTCATTAATAGGTTTCCTACTCGCAATAATCTTGCTAAACGTGGGATTATAACTATTTATCATGAGTTGGTGTGAGTATTCTGTTTTCGTCCGCACGAAGACTGTTCCCATCTTTTCTTAGCTTGTGTTAAAAGTAGGTTGTGTGGAGGAAGATTATGGTTTGGATTGAGTTGGAATAGATTAATGAAGTCAGTTGTGATTATCATCTGTTAGCTTGGTGTTCGCAATTGAAAGGAAAAACTTCGGAGAAAGGTGCGGCGGGAATGTGGCAGGTGGTGTGTCCGTGTATTTGGTGGGAAAGAAATCATGTTTTGTTTAATGATGTTATATGTGATCCCGACAACGTTTTGCATAGGATAGTTGATTTAGCTTGGGGGTCGTTGGTAATGAAACTGAAACGTATAATATATTGTAGTTACTACGACTGGTGTAAATACCCTTGGCTCTTTATTTAGAGTCATCTTTGTATTTTGAGAATTTTGGTTGGTTGTAATTGGGTTTTGTTACCCCCTTGCACATTGTTGAATGTTTATTTTGCTTATAAAAAAAAGTAGGCGTCACATGGATGTGTACAAATCAGAATTTTTTACCCAAATAATCCTAATTTTTTTAAAAAATCTCAAAAATGGGTTATTTTAAGAACTTTTTTGAAAATTTGGGTTATTTTGGTAAAAAAATTCTATAAATCAAAGGGTTTCTATATAATAATGGGACACTTGATTTTTAGTCTTGAATTTAATGTTCAGTCAAATTTTAGTCTTTTAATCGGAATTAAATCAATTCTTGTATCATCTTATTGGGGGAATTTTTTCACTATGGAGCATTGAACATTGTGAAACTTCTATTTTTTTTAGAGACATCTTAGTGTGAAACACACCACACTCTATCCACATTTGCTACATTCTCAACACTCCCCCTCAAGTGTGAGTCCACAATGCTCCCCTCAAGTGAAAGTTCTTCTTACTTTCACAAACTCTTGTACCGCATGGAACATTTCTTACTACCTTTGTGGCACCATTGACACTCTTCAATAGAATATTTCTTACTCATCACCCTTGTGGCGCCGTTGACTTTCGATACAAGTAAGTCAGTCCTTTTCTCCAACCAAACACTATTACGGAAAACATATACAGCAAAGGTTGGAAAATGGATAACATCATGTGTGACATGCCGTTGTTACATAGGGTGTGGTTGTATATGCGCTACTTACAATCATGGTCTTATGACCGTTGTAGAAAAGCTGAAAGCGCGCGATTTATTATCACAGTTAATAACCTAGCCGTTGTCATATATAAAAGGTCCCAGGTACAATTCCTAGCGCATTTTAAGTATATAACCACGATCTTTTATAATAATCGTGGTTATATTATATATTATAACTATACAACCACAGTCATAATGAAAAACCGTCGTTAAATTATATGCTTTTTAAAAAAATAAATTTATGCATTTTGAAAATTTTCTATTTTATAACCTATATTGTTTAAACTGTAACTGAACAGAAACAATAATTTAAGATGCATATTAAAACACTCAAACTCAAATACTTATTTATTTTATCAAATAAAAAATGTTATTTACAACACTCAAACTCAACTGTACATCAAACCGTAACAGAACAGAAACAACAATTGAAGATGTATATTAAAACACTCAAACTCAAATACTTATTTATTTCATCAAATAAAAAATATTATATACAACATTCAAACTCAAATGTACATTCACCCATTTATTTTAAATCTAATAGTTTAGATTAATTCTCATTTTCTCACATAAAAATGACACGAGAATGCTATATATATATATATATATATATATATATATATATATATATATATATATATATATATATATATATATATATATATATATATATATTACAGATGAATATCATGTTTGAGAACCCTTAAGCACATTGAACATATACGGCCAACGTTTACGAATCTCTACAAAGTCTTCGCATGGGAATGGTGTTTCTTCGTTAAAAGTCTGCATAAAAATATACCAGATTAAGCTCATTATTGAGGACCCATAAGCGCGTTGTAAACAATTCATTACATATATAATATATACCTGCTCCCATTTATCAACAATGTCGACGAAGACAATGTTTAACATGTGTTTCATTATATAATAACAACACTCGAATCCCTTTGGTTATTTTCTCGTCTACAAAACTAAACATTAATTTCATGAATGTTATAAACACACATGCATGTAACAATATATATAAATGAATGTCACAAGTAATATAGTCACTTACATTAGGCAAGATAAATGTTGGCTTTTTCCTAATATTGTTCAACATAATGTGTCACTGCACAACACTGTACATTCAAAGTATTTTACGGGTTAAACCAATTAAACCAATTACAAAGTCAAAGAAAATATGTATTACTAAAAAGTTTCATATAAACATAAACTTACCCATTAATAATTTGCTTCATTTTATGTTCAAGTGGTTTATGTAAGGAATACAATGTCGTTATCGTATTCGTCTTAAGCAATATGATGATTAATTTCCAATGATCACTTAATAAACACGAGCATATATATAATTAGTATTTTCTAAAACAAAACTAACTATAAAAGAAAAACCACAATTTCAAAATTACTTACGCAATGAGAAATGGTGCGAATTAACATTCTTTTCCACCTTGACCTAATCGTTCCGAAATGTAGGTCTCAATATCTTTTGGCTTATTATTTGTCCATCGAATACTAAACGGATTCAAGATTCCATAAATATTGGATTTATTTAACTCTATACATACACGATGAATGTACCTAAATGATTAAATAAAATTCAAAAAACAAGTAAGGAAATACAAACATGATAATGTACTATAATGACATGCATGTTCAAATATATACTTACATGCACCAAACATACAATATCCCTACGTCCAGCCAATTACCACCATAGAGAAAATCTCGTATGGCATTAGGATAAGAGTAAAAGATCTCTACCGATGGACAATGCTCTAGAGGAAGAGGATACAGTCCATCTCTTTCTGCAACCAAAACGTATAACGTGGCAATTTCATTTGCGGAAGGATCTAATAACTCATTGACCTCTTTAGTGGGGGCGGCTGAACAATTGCTTCTTTTGGTGCTAGCATGATGTACAACATGTGTTTGGGGAACTTGATCATCAAAATTATTATCATTTTCATTCGTACGTTGTGGTAAGGATCAACTTATTCTCTGCGGCAATATATCAATACATAATAAACACATTTCTATCTTATCTAACTTTTCAGATTAAACACAATATATCATACATTTCATTTAAAACACTAGCATTTCAAAAAGAAAACACTTACCGCATATAACTCTTCTAACTTTTCTATGTCTTTCTTCCGATTTTCCCGCTCGGCTTCTAACATCTTCCTCTGCTCTTCTAACTCCTTCTCAACAAGAGCAAGGTTTTCTCTTTGCTCTTGTAATTTGACATTGTCAGTGCTTTTTTTTTGTTGGACCAAAGAATAATCTAAGGTCGGTGCCATCTCCAACACCACGAACACGCCCACCATGTTCACCTGTTCCAATAGCCTCGACTAGTATATCATGTCGTGGTTCTGGAACAAATGCGCCTCCACGGACCTCCTCAACTAACATATCCTACACAACATGCATGATAATATTAATATCGTAATTACCACAACATTTAAATAACACATAACATACGCACAACAAATCATACTTACAATTTTCTCAGCAACTGCTCTTGACGCATCTGAGGTGTACTCTCCATTTGGTCTTAGTCGAGCCTTCTTTCACTTCTCATGCCTTGACGGTGGAGATGGGTTGCGATCATGACTAATGGAGTCCTCATCTCCCATTTGTTGTTTTTTTTCCTCCATCATTTTTTTCTCCAGTTTTTTGTAACCCCCACGAGACAATCTATGGGGGTAAATATTTTTCTCTTTATTTTGTATTCCTGCTTGACTTTTAGTCTGTTATAAACATAGTGAAAATATGATTATTATCTATAAATCATTAGCATCAAATTATCAAGATGAATAAGACTAGTACTAACCAGGAATTTCTCAGAACGACGACCCTTTACAAACTTTTTCCAAACCTTCTTTGAGAGAAAACTATACCTCACCCATGGATGCTCAAGACCAATCTTAGGATTTCTAATGTAGTCACGTGTGAGCCGTGACTTAAATCCCCTCCAACACATATCAGCATGAGTTAAGCACTTTTTTTAAGTGCTTATCACCATTTGTAAACTCAAAGGTCAACTACATTTAAATCAATAAGAATGTATTAGAAATTATAGAAAGTCGTTATCGAAATGATGAAAATTAAAACTAATACCTTAACGTCTGCCCATATGCTATCTTTAACCTCAGCTGCCGCTTGTTTCCAATCAACTACTAATATACTAACTTTGATATGTCCAAGGAACGTAACATAACTCTTAAAAAGAGAAGAGTATTCACCCTCAACTACTCTATTATACGAATCAAACACAATAGGCAATTTGATACCAGATTTGTGGACTTTTGTTACTTTGGTAAGCATAGTGGCACCTCTTTGTGATCTTTTCTTTTTTATTTGAGTATCACTTGTCATAGTTTCCTCGCAACTAAATGAAGAATACGACGAAGACGACATCTACTTTCAAAAACAACAACAACTTAACAACAACAACAACAACAACAACAACAAACTCTTTCAAAGATAATCACATACACATTCAACAACAACAACAACAACAACAAACTCTTTCATCTATTATCACATACACATTCAACAACAACAACAATAGATTAATCAAGTTTTATGACACACATTCAACAAGAATCAGAAAAACAACAACAACAACATCAACTATAATGGAAAATGAAGTTTACTGTAGTGCATGGGAAAAAGGTTTTACATACCGTAAACGTGATGGCTAAGTAAATGCGAATATTTGGGTTGATACAGATATTGTTGTTGTTGTACTCCTCCTTGAAGATGACGATGATGTTAGTGTTGTCGTTGGTGTGTTAGGGTTGAAAACGAACCGTTGACGATGACGATGACTAAGGGTTGAAAATGAACAACAAATGCAATATGATGAACTGATGATGATGAATGATAATGAACGATGAAACGATGATGATGAACGATGAATGTTAGGGTTGATATGGTGTTTCGTTACTCAGCACTGAATGTTAGGGTTGAAATGGTGTATCGTTTCTCAGCAAATAATGGATATTGAAGTGACAAGCTAGTTAGCTTGATAGAAATGAATGAATGATACCACCATGGTCAAAAATTAGAACCGTGGTGATATCTTACTTACAAAATTAAATTTCATAAAGAAGCGCCATTGTATTACAATTTAAAATATTTAAAACAAAATGAATAATATGTCACAACGGTTTTGCTCAGAAACCGTGATAGTATCTCATTTTTTTTAAAATTAAAATAAATAAAAATAAAAAGGCGCGACTAAATGTTAAAGAAATAAAACATTTGACACGTCAGTATATTATAATTTAAAATATTTAAAACAAGCCATAACGGTTGAGTTATTTAACCGTAGTGGTATCAAATGTTAAAGAAATGTTAAAAATATAAAGGCGCAACTAAATGTTAAAGAAATAAAATATTTGAGGGTGCTGAGATTTGAACCCATGAAATGGTGATTATATAACCACGGTCGTATGTTTCATCCGTAATTATATCATATCAAAGAAAATTATTGCGCATTACGTAAGACATATCATCACGGTGAAAGCCTAACCGTAGTAGAATTAGTATTACCGAATGTGTATTTTGTAGTAGTAATAGTCTCATGATACCATGTGTTTGGAGAATTTTTTCACTATGAAGCATTGAAAATTGTGTGACTTTTCTTTTTTGAGCAACACCTTTGTCAGAGATACACCATATATTTATCCAAAACCTTAAGGTGATAGGTGAGTGGGTTCTCTTATTTATAAATAATTAAGTCTCCACATTTTCAACAAATGTAAAAGTATTATCCTAACTAACTACTAACACTTCCTACTTTTTTTAATACATCTCATAATCAAACATATTTGTTTTTGTTTTTGTTTTTATTTTTGAAAGAAACAAAAGTGAATTTAGAAGAATGCAATTGATTTTGATATGTTTATTTTTAAAAGTAGAATTGATTATTTTTCTACTATTGATTTGACTAGATAAGATTTATAGTTTCTGAATTGAAAGGTGATTTTTAAAAAGACGTTGAATTTGTTTTTGCATGTTGTTGCGGTGAGAATCGGATATCAATATATTAATTAACTTGAATCACACATCTTTGAAACTCACCACCGAGCTTTGATTTATCCAAAGGAAAGGGTAAATATCGAAGAAAACCCTAATTGTGCTATGTAAAGACACAACTAAGAGATCGGGGGTCGGGGGTTGGTTATACTAAGGGAAGGTATTAGCACCCTAAGTATCTGTAGTACTCTATAGGAACCTCTTGTTTGTATTTGTATTATGTTATGTTTGCTTGCTAAAGGATCTGTGTTAATGGATAAGGTAAAGACCTATGGGTAAAGACCAAGGTGCTAAAGGAAAAGACCTAAGGGTATATACACTAAGTATGCTCGCCAAGACGTCGCATCTCGTGCCTACGTATCCTAATAAGGATGGAATCAGAGCATTCGTAGTTCACCTCAATAAGGGTGAGGAACCATTGACTATGGCCATAGTTCCAAGGGGGATGAGTATAACACTCATATAGAGTTTAAAGAACTCTTTAAGTCTAAGTTGTAGGGGTAAGTGAATACTCAAAATGAGGAGTATCACATAGAGTTTAAGAACTCTAACCTAACTCTAAGTTGTGATGGGAAATGGCTATGAGGTCAAGGGGAAAAGTAAGTATCTATGAGGATACTATTCACATAGGGTTCAAAGACCCTAACCTAAAACTATGTCAAAATAAAGGAAGGCTCTTATGAGGCCAAGGGTAAAGATGGATCTAAGGCCAAGATGGCTACCTATGACTATGAGGTCAAGGGTGGTAAGATGGCTACCTATGACTATGAGGTCAAGGGTGGTAAGATGGCTATGAGGCCAAGATGGATACCTATGACTATGAGGTCAAGGGAAGATGGTTATGAGGCCAAGATGGTAACCTATGACTATGAGGTCAAAGGTGGAAGATGGCTATGAGGCCAAGATGATAATGATCTATCTATGACTTTGAGGTCAATAGAGAGACTTTCCTTTGGAAGGAGGGGAAGACAACTTCTTGTAAAGACAAGTGTTGAAGGGGAACTAAAATGTGAGTGATAAGGGATAAGAGTTCAAGAACTCAAGGGGGTAAACATTTAAGGGAGACAATAGCATCAATCAAGTATGAACAATCATAAAAAAAGGTGAGATAAACATCCATATAGATCACCTTTAGACATGAACATGATAAAGTATGACAACACATAATGGAATGATGCACAACAATTCAACATGAATAAGTGATCTAATAGACAAGACAAAACACTTTTGGACCATGAAGTCATGAGTAAGTCAAGCTTCTCAAATCATAAATTAACACTAATTCAACTTGCAAGACACTTTAAGAAGTGCCATAAAGAAACTATGTCAAAAGAAGTTAGAAACAAGGATTGAAAGGATGGTTACATCAATGAAGTGCTCAAAATTAGGAAAATGGACACACAAGTCCAAAACCAAAGCTTAATTCCAGTTAAAACCTTTAAGAATGAGGGTATGAAGTGTCATACAAAGCTTGGCAAAATAGCCATCTCAAAACAAAACTTCAAGGTGAAGTGACAAAGGCATCGAGCCTAAAAATCGAGGGTCAAACAAAGCAATTAAACCCAATTAAAAGACCTCATCAAGGTCAACAACTAGCCTCACAGCAACCTCCTAATTTTTCCTAAGACACTCTAGAAAATCAACTCAAAAAGGTAGTGAGAAGAGGTCTTATTCAAAAGAAGTTCAAAAACTAGGTCTTAAAGTGACTCCTAATTTATAAAATCAAAGATAAATTTTCTAAACATGCTTGGAAAAATGCAATGAAATCATGCACACCATGCTGTCCCAAAGAACTTAGAAAATTTTCTAAGTTATGAAACTTTTCCAATTTGAAACATCAAACTTTGAAGCAACATATTTTGAGATTGGATCATCCAAATGGAGAGTTCTACACATGCTTGGAAAGCTTGAAGAACAAGGAACAACTTTCATGTCTAAGGATTTTGGATTTGAAACTTGGAACAATGTGAAAAATGGAGTTGAAGTTGTGTCCAAAATTAGGGCAAAATGATCAAAATTTAACTAAGTCATAAATGCATCTTATCTTCCAAGTCTCATAACTCAAAAATCAAGCCTCTTTTGAAGAAATGTCCTCTAATACACTTTGAAGTTCATGGTGAGAGCTTCAATTTGAGCTTTGAGTCACAAAATTTGGATGTGTGGTTTGGAAGTTATGACCTTCCTAAGTTTGCACAAGGAGTGAACTTTTTCATACTTAGAAAATTTTAAGGACCAAAACTTTGCCCTTTTTGCAAGAAACCTCTCAAATGTTAACTTCTCATGCTCTAACTTAAGAATCAAGCATGTATAGATGGAATATGGCTTGAATGCTCCATCTTGGACCAAAGTCTCAAAAGTCAAAGGCTTTACTTTTCAGTCAAAACCCTAATTTTCTTCAGGAATCAACTGGATGATCTCTGATGATCTTGCTTCCTCAATCTCTTCCAATGCCCATGGATGTCCTCTAATGATATTTATTAACATATGGAACCATGTCCCAAGGCTTGGGATCATGCCTTGATCAAGATCAAAGGCAATGGTTGACTTCTCCTGACAAAACCCTAATCTAGGGCATGATGAACTTGTGGCGCATTGCACTTGTGATGGGAGCCAAAACCACTTGATTTCTTGTTGAATAAGACCTCTTGTATGTATGTGAGTTCAATTGGTTGATGAACTAATCATGGCATTGAATGATCACAACAAGATGCTTCAGTGATTCTTCAGGTTAAAACCTTAATTCCACAATTCTTGATCAGATGGTCTCTTTTGATTTCTCTTGACCCAATCTCATGAGATCGTGGAATATGACTTGAGAACTCATGATTAGCCTCCAAGACCAAATGATTGAACTTTAGAGCCTCAGTTAGCTTTCTTGAACATTTGACTTCACATACCAATCCCAATCCACTAGTGAACACTTGTGATGGTTGTATGGAGCCAAAGAATGTCTTAGGAGACCTTGAAACATGTGAGAGCCTGGCTTATTGGCTTTGCCATCTTCTTTGTGCAAACCCTAGCTTTCACATAAAAGAAACAACTAGCAAGATATGGTGGTTATTTAACAATGCATAAATGGTTGAACCCTAAATGTAAGTGCAAAATGTTATGACATCTAAGGGGTAAAATTTGGGATATAACACATGTATTTATCAAACATAGATTGTTTTATTTTTAAATTACCTGAGGTATCATATAGCTCAGAGAAACTGTCAATAATTGAGAATAATATATTAAGTGTGAGTTGGAGTTCCACATTGATTATAAATGTGAATAGTTGAGTATTTATAAATAGAAAAATCTATATACATATCACTTTAAGGTTTTGAGTGAATATGTGGCACTACAAAAAAAAGCGGGATTTATGGCGGTTACGGTACGACGGTTTTGTAAACCGCCACAATTAACTGTATATTAGGGCGGTTATAGAAGACGCCACAATTGCCAACGTTTTAACCGTCATTATTAACTAGATTTTTTTCTCACCGCTAGTCACAAATTGCATTCAACAAAAGCCTCACTTACAATTTCACTTCCCTCTTTTTTTCTTTATTATATTTTAATAATCAAATTATTTTATATTTACATTTTTATTTGATTAAATCTATTTTTTACAGTATCCTAATTAACTAGATTTTAGTTAATAATCAAATTATTTTATATTTACATTTTTATTTTATTAAATCTATTTTTTTACAGTAACCTAACAAACCAGGTTTTAGAAAAAAAAATTCAATCCTTCATCTTCAGTTTCTGCCCTTTTCTCTCAAACCCTTGAACGGTGCTTCCTTAAAAATTGTCGGCGCCTCCTCTCAAATCTGGTGATGATTACTCTGTTCCATGTCAAACCTGGGGATGATTCTCCTGTTTTCATTCAAACTCGGTGATGACTCTTCTATTTCATTTCAAACCCGACGGTGCTTCTTATGAAATGCGGCGACCCTTCCTCTTAAATCCGGTGTCGATTCCTCTATTTTCCCTCAAATTGTTGACGATACCTAAAAACCATCCTTTCTCCCTCATATATAACCCTCTTTTGATTTGGGGTTCAAAAACCCTAAAAATACGTTCAATTGCACCAATGATTTAGATTATGCATGATCGCCGAAGATAGAGAACAAGATGAAAAAAATCTCTTATCTGAAACGATGGACATCCGGGAGGGGGTGAGCATCAAGGTCGAAGGTCTGACTAACATGTTCTTGATTTCACATTCCTTTAAACTTTCCTCCATTCTTACATATCTAGGATCCTCGTATCCACTAATTTGGACAAAATATTTTCTATTAATATTTTCTTCTTTTTCAAATTTCTTATGACGCAACACATTATAATGACTTGGCCTTAATTGTTTTGGTCTAGATTTGAGTTTTGGTTTGCATTACATTACTATTAAAAATATAACCAAAACATATCATCATATATACAATATGTTAGGCCTAGAATAGATGGATTGATATGCATGGAAATAGTCATTGGTATGTTAGTGTATGATTAGAAGTCCAAATCAAGGACTTAATTTTGGATTTCATTCAACCATATGATCAGTGAAGTTAGCTGTTAGTAATTTAATTCATCTAACTTATATGATATGTTTGATTGAACTTGGATTTGTTAAGAAAGTTGTAAGAGAAATAGTGGGAATTAATAAGTCCCTAAATATATCAGTGTTTTGATCTTGGGTCAAATTTTTGAAAGTAGAATGTGGAGACACTTTTTGGTGACATAAATTATTTGAATTATGTGTGTTCATATGCTTTTGCATAGTTATCTTATATTTTAATATAGTTTTGAGTTTTCTCTTGAAATTTGTTTTCTTTTACGGTTAATAAGGTTCAATGAAACAACATTGCTTGAAAGGCTAAGGAACAAGAGGCTTGTGTTTGTTGGGGATTCACTCAAAAAAGGCCAATGGGTTTCAATGGTTTGTCTTGTTGAATCTTCAATTCTACAAACACTCAAATCCATGCAAACTCTCATTGAATATTCATTTTCAGTAAGCATATTTTATTAATGTACAAGTGTTGTTAATTTCAATGGATGATTTATATTGTCAAAAAAATATGGAATTTTTGGTTATGCAGTACCTTACTTTGTTAGTAGTTTTAATGGGAGGTTCAAAATTGAGTATTTGTAGTAGATTATGCCATTTTTGGGACCAGGTTCAAAATAGAGTATTTGTAGTAGATTTTTCCATTTTCTCCATCATCACAAAACATCTGTTTTTCTTCTCCAAAAACCTTTCTTCTTAGTGAGTTCCATTCTCTGTGACGCCTCTTTCTTCTCACCAAAGTGAGTTCTTTCCTTCTCGCCACTAATTCCCCTGTTCTCTGCACTAGTCTTCTGCTCTATGTACCTGGTTCATCCTTATCTTTGAGCACCTCTTAGTTTAGTGTTTATTGGTTGCTTACAAAATATTTAATTGTTATTATGGTTTTATTTATTAATAAGTTAGAATGTTGAATATGCTCTCTGCACATAATAAACTATATATAGATACTAGCTAGTTGTTTTAACATTACTTTTGTATTATGCAACTATTACGAGTTTATGAGTGAAGTCCGGAGATTTCACAAGTTTATGTGAATTCTTTAGTTTGACAGCTATGTTTTAAGGTATATGTAGAAGTAATACCTACTTTTTCTCTATTAAGTATCCAAATTGTTGATTAAATTAAAATAGATTTCACTTATGCTTTTTGCCATCATTGCATTAGTAACTAACTTTTGTGTTTTACGCTTGTGGAAATGTCAGCAAAATATTATCAGCGATAGGAATGTTAACAACACTCTTGTTACACACTCTGCAACACACTCCACGTTGCTTTATTTTTAAAAAGCCAATGCATTTTTTAAAAGATTATCAATTTATGAGACAAGGGAGTTGACTTTGTAAAAAATAGACCAAATTACATGAAAATATGGAAGAGTATAATTTCTTCTGGCATTTGACTTTTTACTCTCCTATATTAAGGAGCATTATGTAAGCTGGAAGCAACTAAATGTATATCAGGTTAGTCACATGTTTGATATTTTAGTGCTTCAAATTTCTCAAAATGCTAATTGACATGTCGGTGTGATTGTCATCAAATCATAATGATGATTATAGATGTGGACATTCTTACTTAAGTTCTACATTTAGTTATCCTGAAGGTTTTATTTCCTTGTATCTTTTTGACAGAATCACCATATATTTCTTTGCAAAAGAAGATGAAGGCGACATCCTCACACCGACCAAGGAAAACCATCTTGCACCTGTGACTATACAATTCCAGCAAGGTCTTGGATAGAGGTTTAGATAGCATTCTGAAACTGGTATTAACTTTTCAACGTTTGAGGAAAGCAGAGGCATCCTCTAATAATCACAATGAATCAAATGAAATTGTGGCATCTGGTATCACTAACTCTTAGATAACTCAAGAGGTGTTCGAGAAGGAAAAAGGAGAATTCCGGGTAAAAGTTGTTAAGCAAATCTTGTCGATGAATGGGATGCAGTATGAGCTGCTGGAGATATATGGTATTGGAAATTTTGTGGAGAGTGGCGTGGATGACAACGACCAAGGAAAAAGAGTGTGTGATCTGCTTGTTAGAGCCTCATAACACAATTATCCATCCCTGCTGACATATGGTATATGAAGCATCCCTTTTTAATGCATTTTTTTTCTAATTAGTTTTTTTTATAAATTTGATTAGGTCATTGAATGATACTGATGGTAGTCATCAATATCAGTATTATTCTTGAAGCTTATTATTTTTTTTGATCAATTTGATTAGGTCATTTAATAATACTAATGGTAGTCAACAATATCAATATTATTCTTGAAAATCTGTTCAATCTTAGGTTCTTAGCAAACTCATGACCATTGTCAAATTTAACAATTGTATACTGCTTATTTAATCCTTGACATTCTTTGGATGGATCTCTACTCTTTTTTTGCAGTGCATGTGTAGCGGATGTGCAAAGGTTTTGAGGTTCAAGACAAATAGATGCCCGATTTGCAGACAATTAGTGGAGAGTCTTTTGGAGATAAAGGTAGGGACTGAAGAGTAAAGCAGATACATACATTGTTAACTCTATAAACTTCTAATATAGCCCAACTGTAATAATAATACTATATTACTTCTCCCTGG
This sequence comes from Lathyrus tuberosus, assembly GCA_022829125.1. Taxonomy (NCBI): domain Eukaryota; kingdom Viridiplantae; phylum Streptophyta; class Magnoliopsida; order Fabales; family Fabaceae; genus Lathyrus; species Lathyrus tuberosus. The sequence goes on along the minus strand of JALAZF010000770.1, from coordinate 1,586,270 downwards.
GTTCTTTTCATTTTTCAGATAATCTCAAATGATATTGTCATGCGGTTCACATTCTTTGATCTTTTATGAGTTTTTGTTTAAAAAATTGGAAGGAAAACTTATGTCTACTCTTTCCCTTTCAGATTTTATTCAGTCTTATTCTTCCACTAAAAAGATTGATGCTTCAGAATCGCTTGATGTGGATGTCAAGGCACCAAATTTGATTTTTTCGTACACCACTGATAATGATGCAACCAACATGCTCAAATGTTCTCTTCCTTCCATCGAAGTCCCCGTAAAAACTATCACACCTAGTTTACCAAAGGTAACTAAGATGTACTTCCTTTTTTATTGTAGCTAGTTATATGAGTACTTTATCCGATTACCAATTCAAGACTTTGTTTGAATGAAGGATCATCAACTCATGGGTTAAGAATGTCTTTCTAGTATTGGTAATCACAAGTGAATTTTTCAAGATTATATTGACAACATCTTAATGGATTTCCAATTATATTGAACTTTCAATTTCATTGAATTTTCATTTGAACTTTTAATTTGTTGGTCTTGCTTAGACAAGCTTTTTGATAACAACGATAGTCGTTTCAATAGTAAACAGCACAGTGACACCTCCACTGACCAAGGAACAACTATCACGTAATTTATACCGACCAATAGGATTGGGAATGGGATATTCATCCTCGGATTCCTTTGATCAACACTCAATGCAGTCGAAGCATTATCAGTATGATTTAAGTGGAGTTATCTGCACTCAAGTGTGATTTAGACATTATTAATTTTAGCTCTATGTCAAGGAAAACACAAATTTGTATTGTCTACACTCATTCAATAAATTTGAGTGCATGCATCACTACATATCATATTTTTATAAGTCGCTAAATGGGTGAATCAAATGATCTTTAGAATCATTGAAGATGCGAATGCGTTGAAGGTGTTTTTGAGTTTAGCTTAAATGAGTGACTTATATTTTCTTTATAGTGTTCTATTTTTATGCCACTCTTTTTCTCATGCTTGGATGAGTAGCATGAGTTTTCTGCTGTAAGGGCAACATGTTTGGCTAGGTTTATTGTTGAAGGATCGATGAAGTTGTGTCTATTTGGATCCTTCTCAATCCATGCCAAAGGAACAACAACTATTTTTTTATATCAGGCAAAACAAAATTTAAGGCCAAAACCAAAAACGACTTCAATATTCAAATTGCTACACTAATAGTCATCTGCTGCTACACGCAATTTCTGTTTCATAAGCATGTTATAAATCTACGAATAGATAGATATGTGTATTTCAGCTTACTCTTTTCAGTGTCAAACAATATAAAATTTATTTGTTGATTTTTATTCATGTGGTGCAGTTGAGAAAATTTTGGTGAGGTGCTTGCAAGACAATGGTTGAAAGAGAACCGCACCAGGGTACGTGAACAATACTTGTGATATTCATCAAAGGATTTCCTACTAATGGTTTACAAAAAGTGGAGGTGGTGTTACTTATTAATTTAGTTTAATTCTTTATTTGTTGTGATTAGATTACCGAACTCCAAATGGTACTACCTGCGCCTCTATCTTTTTGGGTTCATATCATCTTCAAGCTTTCTACTGTTCTCTTTTGTGGGAATTAAATTTATTATCTATTAGTTATTAGAGATACTGGTGAGCCAATCAATTATTGTCATGAAACTTATAATGGTTGTAAATTATATGTGTTGTTGAAATTAGGATACAAAGAATGAGTCATGTTACTCATTACTTTAAATATTCTTATGTTTGTTGTCAATAAAAAATAGCTTTGTTCCAACAAATTTGAATTTGTAGTCATATAAATCTGAATATGATACATGTTGAACTATAAAAGATGCATCAATTTTTTTTTGGAATATGTGAAAATTGTGGCAGTTTAAACTACAACAAGTTGTTTTTATTTAATAGAAAAATAATGAAAATTATGGCGGTTTAAATAGCCATTACTTACACATAAAAATCGCCATCTTACTCCTAAGTTAATTGCCGCAGCTTGCACGGCGTTTAATACAAAACCGCCATTTTTTACTTTGCGGCAGCCAAAATTACGGCATTTCAAGAAAACGCCATTTTTGTAAATTATGGCGGTTTAAACCGCCACAAAAACACTTTCATAGCCGCCACAATTTTCATGTTTTTTTGTAGTGTGGTGTCTCTCACTTGTGTTGCTCTTGGCCCTCCTCGTACCACCAACAAATAATAATAGAAAAATTTGCCACATCCATAATCAATATTCCAAAATTTATTTCAATTAAAATTAATTTTGTATCCACATAATCAAACAAAATCCTCTTTATTTTACATAGAAAATCAATTATTTAAATACTAATTTAGGGTTAATAAATTGATATTGGCTTTCCAATTCTCTCACTTAATCATTCTCTAAATTACTCTTAATGATTTTGTGACCAATTAAAAATTTAATTTGTTGAAAATTATGTTTAATTATAGTTTTATTCCTTTTATTTTAGTTATTCATAATATTGGTCCGTTACTTTAAATTAAAACGGTTTTAATTCCTCTTACATATTTCCAAATTAATGAAGTATTTGTCTTTTTTTTAGGGTTAAATAAGTAATAGGTCCCTGAAAATAACCCAACATTCAAGTTTGGTCCCTATTGTAATACCCCAAAATTTGCTCTTCCCTTTTGGCATCATAGCATGGCATTATCATTTATCATATCATATCCATCTCATTAGCATTGCATTGCATTTAACATAGAAAAATGAAGCATGGCATCCTTCTTACCATCAGGGCATGTGATCGGGTGGAAGGTGGACAATCAAGGGATCATTCAAAGCACAAAAAGGTCAATCAAGTTGGCTCTAGACAAGCCAAGAGGTCTCTCATGTCTCATACTATCTCAATTGATCTTCCAAAACCTCAAGGAAGTGAGATTCAATGGAAGATTGAAGCACTACATCTTTCACTATGCAAGAGATTCAAAAATTGAAGGAAAACCCTCAAAAGAGATAGCTCATTGATTCAAAATCATTCTCAAGTGGCATTTCTCATCATCCTTTAAGAGGATACACAACATACTCTGAGGAATTTGGATTTGGAAGATGTGCAATTTCCTCCTAACCAAAGGGGGTCAAAACTAGGGTTTCCCATTAAATCAGGGAATCTTTGATTTTTTGGACAAAGCTTGTTGTCATGGTATTCTACATGTTCTTAAGTGTATATGTGTGGAAGATTGCATCTCAATTGGTTTTAGAAGTGGTTCAATTGGAAGAAAGATCAAGAATCAGAGAAATTGGGGCAAAGTCAAATAATCAGAGGAAAAAGTCAACTCTTGACTTTTTGAGGCCAAATTCATGAAATTCATGTTACATATGTCCAATGTACAAAATTTGGTCAAGAAACTCCAAAGGAATCATGAAAAAATCAAGATGTGGAAAGTTGCCATTTTTGGATGAAGTAGGGTTACTAAAAATAGCAAGTTTTGGCCATTTTGCATCAGAATTTGAACCAAGGCCATTTAAATTTGGAGCACCCAAATGAAAAATCCACTCTGCCTCAATGAAAGATCTTGTTTTAAGCTTCAAATCCATGTGTAGAACATCTCCATTGGATAAAAATTGAGAGAGATATGATTGATCAAAGTTGGAGGAAAGTAGGTTCAAAACTAAGTCATGACCAAGATTTTCAGGTCACGCGCGCAATCATTTTAACAAACAGTTGGTGGGCCAAATGTCCACTCATTTTTCTCATGGTTAAAGACCTCAAATGAAAAACTTTTCAACATCAGAGTTGTTCCTTGTAGTGTCATATTCAATACTCATGTTGGACAAAATTCCATTTGATCAAGTTATAGAGGCGATATATGGGGCCAAAGTCATGGTGATTATGCTGAAAATCCCATGCCAACATGCCTTGCCAGCCAACCTCACTCACACGCCCATGATGCAGTCTCACATCCTTGTGTTCTAAGTCATTTTCCATCACTTTAAAGGCATTATTTCACTTGGATTCAAACATCAAACATGTTCTATGATGCATCCTCAATCCATTGACACCAAGATGATCCATTTTCATGCATTGGTCATAAAGAAATCCATGTTCAAACATCACCATTTGCATTGATGCATTGAATGTCTTGTATAGTAATTCACACATTGTTTTTGGTTCAGTCATTCAACAAACTTTCATGATCACTTCAGTCCATTTCCTCATTAAACCAAACAATTCATGCACGTGCCTCCACCATACTGCTTCTTACATGAGAAGGGAAATGTATGAAACTTCCACCACAAGCTACTGCTGCAAGCTGCTACACAAGCCGTGCCAATTCATCTTCTCATTACTCCCACCATAACTCCATGGACTGCACCACACCAAAACAAAACCTCTCCAACTCGTGTCACTAACCTCCTCACTCATTCTGTTAACTCAGAACTCAGTTAACTAGCTCAGTTAACTTGAGTTCTAACTGTCAACCTTGTGAGTTAATTCTTAACCAGCCACATAAATAGAAATCTCACACGCATTTGAGAGGGGATTCATTTTTCACTCTCACTTCAAGTTGCTCTCACTTTTTTCTCTCAGAATTCTCAGTGTCTCTCTCTTTTCCCACGAGTCCTCCAACTTTCTGCTCCAATCTTCATCACTCATCAATCTTGCAGCAATGGTGCATTGAAGCGTGGCACTAAACTTCATCATCTCCAAACTCATCTCACTGATCTCACACGGATTCAAGCTTCTAATAAGCATTTATTTTGCTCAACTCAAGCTCTAGAATTCAAGAAGGAACCTCTGGTCTTCTTTCAACATTTGTCTCATCAAGTTCAGGTTTCATCATCTTAACTTTTCTTCTCTAATTCGAACTAATGTGAGCATATTCTTACTTGTTTGAAGTTCATTAGGAACAGTTTATATCTCTGGCTAGTGATAGGCTTATTAGAAGCATAGATTCAGTTTTAGGGCGAAACTTCTTGCATCTGATTCTCTTTGTATGATTATAATTGTTGAATTTTAAGACCAGATCCTTGTTCTACATGAGTTTAGCTTTTGATTGATACGTGTATTGTGAATTTCTGGAAGAATGTGAACTTTCAGGTGGTGGCTGCTGGCCGGAGAAGATGACCGGAGGTCATCTCCGGCCGGTGATTTTGAATACTAGGGTTTGTGTGCGTTTTAATCTCGTTCGTCCATTTTTTTTGATCGTGTGACTGAGAACGTGCCAACGCATTAAAAGACATGTGCATGTCATGTGCCAAAATTCTGAAGTCACTTAAGCGTGGTGTGGTGTAGTGCATGGTAACTTGTGTGTGTCCTCACGCATGTGCATTGATTCTGTGTACTTTGACTTTAGCATGACTTTGACTTGATCCAATGGTTAATAGTGAGTCAAGTTTGTTGACTGAAGGTGCATGTTTGTTATGGTGTTTTGCGCGTAAATGGACCCAAATCAGAATACTATCCACACCCCCAATTTTGAGGCCCATGTGATTTGAACATGCTGATTTGCTATATTCATACCCCCCTCTCATATTGCATTTTATTTTTATTTTCATTTTACATACGCGTTTGATTTTCAATTTTTAAAAATACTAAAATGCATAATAAAATTCCACAAAAATTCATGTGTATTCTTAAAACATTTAGGAAATTTTTCATGATTTTATTTTCTGATTTTATGACCATTTTGCCCCTGTTCCATTATTTCTTTTGAATTTCCATTTGCATGCATACTTAATGTGACATATGATTTTGTGCATTTTTGTTCTTGATCATAAAAAATGATTTTGATGCCTTTCTTTTTGCATTGTGGTCACAATATGTTGAGGTATGTTTGAGATTTATGAGATGATTTTTAAGTCTTTTTTGGATGACTTTTGATGTGTTGCTTTGAGCATGAATGCATGAAACTTCCATGGGACTTTGACCTAATTGTTGAGTGACTTTGGTTCTGATTCATTGCTTGTGGACTTGATATGTTAATGGCATGTGTTTAAGGTGTTTGATTGGTGAAAGTCATAATTTTTGAAGCATGTTTGCTATTTGTTTGAAGCATGAAGTTTAACTTGTTCATTTTGTGAATGCATGCCTCATGTTTGGTTTGCTTGATCATGAAGGCACTTGTGCCATGAGTTGTGGTTTTGTTTGAGGATGTATAGCATGTTAATTGACTTCTGATTGTGACATTTGGGTTTCACCTTTGCATGTTTGATGTTTATCTTGCACCTTAAGTCACTTGTTTCACAAGTATGAACCACATTCACATCACTTCACCTTTTCTTCTTTGCTTCTTGTTGGATTGAGATTTTGTTTGCATGATTTAGTATGCCCATTTAGGATAACATTAGGTTGTGTAAATATGAGTTACATTCTGACTTGGAAGCATGTATAGCATTCAATCTCATTTCACCTTGTTTGTCAACTTGTTTGAATTTGATTTGTTCATTATATTTTCTTGCTTTACTTGTAAGTGATTGTGCTAACCATGTAGGGGTTTTGGTAAGTTTCAATTGAGTGTGGATAAGGAATCCACATTCAACTTCTATCCTTTCTCTTTTACAATTCCATGTTTTGTTAAGCACTTATGTGCTTTCTTTTAATAACTCATCACTTGCCCTTTGTGAATTACAATTCATCTTCTACTTTAGAAGTGAATTGTTTAATTCATTCTTTCTTTAGACGTTAGGTTGAAACCTCACAAACCTTAGGATCACTCCCTTAACTAATCAATTAGGATTGAGTCTTAGTCCATATAGATTTTTACCTTTATCCTCCCTTGAGTCTCTTTTCTCATCTCAAAGAAAATTCAAAACATATAATAAAGGTAGGCATTTATTGCATTTAGGCCTTTCATATAAAGAAAAGGTTATAAGGGGTCTTCTCTTATAATCTTAGAATGTATAGCATATAGCCCATCTTGGGTCAATGTGTTAAACATTTGATCTTGTATGAGGGACTTAAATGCAATACTTGTTGAAGGTGCAAATAATAAAAAACACTTCTTCATTTCTTAATCAACAAAACACTTAATAAACACAAGTATGCTAGTGTGTTTGAACCTTGACAATTGGAACTAAGTGTGGGGGTCTTCTTCACTCTTAGTGTGCTTTCTTACCCATTCCATCTTGGAATGTGAGGATGTACACATTCCAATGACTAAGATTCAGATACACTATCATATGCAAACAAATGAAAAAACTCTTAAAAGACAAAAACAAACAATAACGTCTTTCCTTCGGGAATTCTTTTCTCACCTCATTCACTCTTAACGCACGAACGCGCTTCTACTCGTTCTCTTGCAAGATGGTAACGCACTCGGACCAGCGAGCCTGCAACACCTGAGCTAGAACGTCAGCCGTTCTTTAAAAAACACAAACAATTCATCCCTAGTGAGGGGAACTACGTCGCTCTGATTCTCATGTTCCCGATGAGATACGTAGGCAGTGGGGTAGGGCCCATTCGAGCACTTCTTTTATTTTCCCTACCTTTGTTTCTTTTTCTCTCTTTTTCCTTTTCCTTTTTCAGTTCTTTTTCCAACATCTTTCCTTACACCCTTTGATTGAAACAAGCAAGCGTGGATCCCATCGGGTACGATGGACGTGAGGGGGTGCTAATACCTTCCTCTCGCGTAACCGACTCCCTTACCCACTTCTCTTGGTCGTAAGACCATGCTTTTCCTTTCCCTCAGGTTTACGCGGTGTTTCCTTTCCCTCTCTTGGGATAAATACACATTGCTGGCGACTCTGTTCGGTGCCACTTTCGCGTTTGTACTTGGATGAAAATCCCGGGAGCGACAGCTGGCGACTCTGCTGGGGACTATTGCGGTTGACCTATTGCTGGTCCATCCCTAAGCGAGTCAATCCTAGCGCTTGTCTGTTTTTCTTTCATTGGGTGTTTACTGTTGTGTTGTATTTACTGTTTTATTGTATGGTTATTTACTGCTTTACTGTACATTACTGTATTTACCGTATTTTAGCAGTTTCATTTCATATGATATATTATGCTATACTGGACTGTGCTATTTTCTGTTTGGCGGGATGGGATTTCTGAGAGATAAGCCCATTACACAGGCTTGAGTATACACTTAGAATTAGAGTGGAGAGTAGTGGGACCTACGTGCCGTTTGGAGTGCGTTGGGTGTTCACGAAATTCACAGCTAGACGAGGCTATCTTGGGACACGTCGTGGCATGCGCATCTTGCGTATTCCAGGATGTAGATCTAGAGAGCTGTCGACTCTAGTGACCGATCATGAGGACCTTAGTGGAGATATCCCTTTTTAGTGGTGACAATGGCAGACCACATTCTGTGGCAAACCCATTCGCACCCGAGGGCCCACTTTGGAACTTGCATAGGATGACTTTTATTTTCTAAGGGGAGTCAGTGGACGACCTCTTTGATTGGCATAGCATTGTATCCTACGGGCTGAATGTGCTATTGCTTCTCAAACCTCCGAAGCTGACAAGCCTTATTTTCTAAGAACCACATGCGAGTATGGGCGGGATGTTTACAGGTTTGCAGGAAACCCAGCCTCCTACCTACCTTACTTGTGATTCTATGATGATTTCAGACATTGTATCCTATGACAGTGATTTAAGTGTTCATCTCAGATATTGCCAGACTCAGTACAGAGACACAGTGCACACAGTTCAATACAGACACCGACACTTGATTACCTGATCACATGCCCTTTTGCATTGCATTATCATATCATAACAGTTATGTTTGTCATTTTCAGGTGCATAATACATTTCTGATTCCAATCCATGGGTTCAACAGAGATCGTCGCCGAGAGAAAGAACAATGTGTCTTACAAGTTTCCAGATCCTGTCTTGGATTCATTGCTCAAAGTTATAGATATGGCTGGTCCGGGTATTCTTGATAGGTTTCAGAAGAGCTACGGGAATTTGGTTGGGATGGTCCGTACAATCACCAAGTATGAGCATGATGCTTTACACACTCTGCTGCAGTTCTACGAGCCTTCGTTGAGGTGCTTTCTTTTTTCAAATTACATTTTGATGCCAACACTGGAAGAATTCTCATTTATTTTGGGAATTCCGATCACGTCGGCAATACCATTCTTCTCTGGTAGTTCTCCCAGCGTAAAAGAAATTGCTGCTGCTTTACAAATGGATCAGACATTGATAAAGAGCGGTGTGAGCAGTAAAAATGGAGTTAGCGGATTTCATTTAGAATTTCTGGCTGGACAGGCCCAAGAGGCTGCAAGTGCTAAAAATTGGACGGTTTACAATTCCATTCTGGCTCTCTGCATATATGGCCTAGTTTTCTTTCCCAATCAGCAAGACTTTGTGGATATGCAAGCAACGAGAGTTTTTGTCCTTAAAAATCCAGTCCCTACTTTGTTAGGAGATTTTTATCATTCCGTGCATTACAAGAATGAGAAAAGGAGGGGAGGATCTGTTAGTTGTTGCACTCCACTGCTGAGTCATTGGTTTTTCAAACATTTGCCTCAGACAGGTGTCTTTGTGGAAACCAAAGATGTGGCGAAATGGTCTAAACGATTGATGAGTTTAACTGCTGATAACATTGTATGGTTTGATCACCGGTTGTTGAGAATAGAGCTTGTCACAAGATGCGGAAATTTTCCAAATGTGCCTCTGATTGGCAGAAAAGGAGGGATTAATTATAATCCAGTTTTGGCCATCCGACAGTTTGGGTATGCTTCCAGATATCCTCCTACAGAGCAAGATGTGGAAGAATCTTTATTCTTTACAGGAACTAAAGATGCAAAGGTGGTAGAAGTAGTGAATGCTTGGAAAGATAAGCACAAAATTGGAAAAGCAGTTTTTGGAAAAGGAGATTGTAGATCTTATCCTGAATATGACAGGTGGATTGAGACGAAAGTAAAGGAATTGCTTTTACCCTTTTCAAGGGGACCTCTTTTATGTTCAGCACAGCCAGAACAACCCACTATGGTGGCTATTGAAGAATGTGAGAAGTGGAAGAAAATGGTCAGAGAGTTGCAGATAGAGAATTCTGGAATGAGCAGATGCCTTCAGAAAGCTCTAGCTGACAACAAAGAGTTGGAAAAGAGAGCCTTGAAAGCGGAAAAAACCTTGGCTGACAAAGAGGAAGATTTTGATGACCGAGCTCGGTACTTTCGGAAACTTACTCTGGGAGCAGATGACACTAGTCAGGCTCACAAGATTACAAAACAGGCTTTAGCCCGAAGCAAGGATTCATTAGCTCAACTTCGTCAAGCTTGGGATGAAGTCAGAATTGAAAATGCCGAGTTAAAGGATCAGTCGAAGACTAAAGACGAGGAGCTTAAAAAGGCACATGAGCAGAGGAGAAAGTATCGGGAAAGTCTCGATAAAAGTCAAGAACAGTTAGAAGAAGCTAGAAGCCAGTTGAAGAATACCAAGAAAGAGCTTGAAGAAGTCATGATAGAAAGGGAGATACTCAAGACGCAAGCTGGCATAAAGAGACACAAAGGAGTGTGTGATGACGAGGCTCTGATGCTGCACATGGGTTCTTTAACTGAAGCTCTTGAGAAAAGGGATGTCTTGATCAAAGAAATGATTGAAAAGCCGAATCACCAGCGTACCCGTATACTTTTTGAGGAGATCAAATACTCAAGTGATAAGCTGAAGGGTGTGGAATTGTCAGACTGATGTTCTTTTCCTTATATTTTGTTGTTAATGGTTACCATCAGGCTTGTTGATGGATCCATTTTTCCTTGTATTGCATTTGCGGCTGAACCTTTCTTAAATATACTTGATTACTTCGTTGAATGAGTATGAGCAGTTTTATTCAGAATTATTCCTTATCAGATAGCTGCACACAAGCACATGACCACGACACGTCTCTTTATATCACAATTTCTGGTCTTCAGATTTCTGTGGTGGGATTGGAATCAGGGTATAAAGCACCTCGGAAATGACAAACATGGCATTGCATGGCATTGCATATCATTTTGCATTTTTGTTACTTGCTTTTCAGGTACTCGTTGCGGGGTCTCTAACCTTTATTTGGTTTCAGGCATTATAGCGGAGAGTCATATTCACCGATATTCGACGCGAAGGAATCAAGTAAGAATCATGGATCAAGTGCAAAGTGATTTGGCTGAAATGAGGGCGCGTATGGACCAGTTCATGACCCTCATGACTGGCATGGCGCAAAATCAGGAGAGACTGAGGCTTCTGGTAGAGCGTCCCGACAATGGGCCCGAAGGTGATCATCATGACAATTCACAGGGACATGGCATTCCTCCCCCCGGTGGTAACCCTCCTCCTGGTGGTAACAATCGGGGTAATGGAAATGGTAGGCATGCTGGTGTTACTCTTGAGGATACTCTGGAAGACCAATTTACTCTGCTGGATGCTGATGTGGGTAATCAAGGGGATCGAAGGTATGATGAGTTAGCAGAGAAGATCAGGGCCATAGAATGCAAGAACTCTATGGGTATTGATGTTACCAGCTTGGGGCTGGTCTCAGGAGTCAGAATTCCCCCTAAATTCAAGCCTCCTACTTTCGATAAGTATCACGGCAATGCGTGTCCCCAAACGCATCTTCAAGCTTACTTTGGGAAGATTTCAGCCCATACGGATGACGAGAAGCTATGGATGCACTATTTTCAGGACAGTCTGGCTGGGGCGTCCTTGACCTGGTATATGAAGTTGAATAGGGCTGCTGTGAAGAATTGGAAAGATCTGGCAGAAGCGTTCCTGAAGCAATACCAATATAATATTGACATGGCGCCCAACCGCACCCAATTGCAGGGATTGTCACAAAATGCCAAGGAGAGTTTCAAAGAATATGCACAGAGGTGGAGGGAAATGGCTGCCCAGGTTCAACCTCCCTTATCAGACAGAGAAATGGCAGATATGTTCATGGGCACCTTGCAAGGGGCCTATCTGGATAGATTAGCTGCTTGTCCGTCAACTGGATTTGCTGATATTGTGATTGCGGGAGAAAGAATAGAAAGTCTGTTAAAGCTTGGAAAGATCCAGGATGTGAGTGGGGCTGGCTCTTCGGGGACGAAGAAACCGTTTGCTAGTAACCAGAAAAGAAGAGAAGGTGATACGAATGCTGTGTTTAGAGGACGAGGCAGAGGGCGTTCTCGAGCTTATTATCAGGTAGATGCTGTGACAATCCCCACACCGTCTGTTCAGAAACAACAACCCCAACAACAAGTTCAACAGCAACAACCTTTTTTCCAGCAAAGGTCTAGACAGAGGGATCGTAAGATGGATCCTCTCCCTATGACTTATGCCGCGCTGTTGCCCCGGCTACTCGAGTTAAAGTTGGTAGAACTCCGTACTATGAAAGCTCCGGTTGCCGGAAACCTGCCACCTAACTTCGATGCTAATGCTCGTTGTGAGTTCCACTCAGGTGCTCAGGGGCACTCCATTGAAAAATGCTGGGCTTTCCATCATAAAGTACAAGATTTGATTGATGCTAAAGCCATCAATTTCTCTCCCGCTCCTAATATTACTCAGCATCCCATGCCTGATCATAGCGCAGCAAATGTGTACGCTATTGAAGATGGGAGGAGATTGAATCTGGTGACAGATATCCGTCAAGTGAAAACTTCTTTGTTGGTTGTAAAAGATCGTTTATTGAAGGGACAGGTGTTCCCGGGCTGTAATCAAGATTGCTTTGAGTGTATGAATCAGGAGAACGGCTGTGATAAGTTGAAGATGGGTTTACAGAATCTGATCGATGAAGGATGTCTACAGTTCGACAGAGTCGTGAAAGACACTGATGAGATATCAACCGTGACCATCTATTACACTCCCGCTGAGATTCAAATGCCGGTCAATGCAGTTCCCATGGCGAGTGTTGCGCCAGAAGGGCCCAGTCCTGTCACTATCACGGTGCCAGGACCAATTCCGTTCACATCCACGAAAGCTATCCCATGGCACTATGGGGCAGATGTATATTACGAAGGTAAAAAGCAGGAAGTTGAGTCATCAGTCAGCCCAAATGTTGATAACGTAGGGGGTGTAGGGGGCTTTACAAGGAGTGGAAGGTTGTTCGCTCCCCCAACCTTGAGAAGTGATAAGGAGGTAGAAGCTGCAGCAAAGGATAAGGGTAAACAGGTGGTTGAAAGTGCACCTACACCTGAAGCAGAGACAAAGATTACTTTTGATAAGGAAATGGAAGAATTTATGAAGATAATCAAGAAAAGCGATTATAAGATTGTGGACCAACTGAATCAGACCCCTTCAAAGATTTCAATCCTGTCACTATTGTTGTGCTCTGATGCGCACCGACAGGCGTTGTTGAGAGTGTTGAAGAGTGCGTACGTGCCACAAGAAATTACTGTTAATCAGCTCGAGGGCGTAATCTCCAATGTTAATGTCAGCCATGGCTTGGGCTTTACAAGTAGAGATTTGACTGTTGAAGGAAGAAACCATAATAAGGCTTTGCATATCACGATGGAGTGTAAGGGCGCAGTGTTATCTCATGTACTGGTAGACACTGGTTCGTCACTCAATGTCTTGCCCAAGAAGGCATTGATGAAGCTGGAAGTTGATGGTTTGATCTTAAGGCCTAGTGAATTGGTGGTCAGAGCATTCGATGGGACCCGACGATCTGTGTTTGGTGAGGTGGAATTGCCCGTACAAATTGGACCACAGGTATTCAAATCCACGTTCCATGTAATGGACATACAACCTGCATATAGCTGCCTATTGGGACGCCCTTGGATTCACGGAGCCGGGGCTGTTACTTCTACTCTACATCAAAAGCTGAAGTATGAGTTTGAAGGGCAGGTTGTGACAGTGTGTGGGGAAGAAGACATCTTTGTGAGTCACTTGTCCACGTTCAAGTACATTGAAATGGATGGGGAAATTCATGAGATGCTGTGCCAATCATTCGAAGCAGTCAATATTGACGATGCACCTGAGTCTTCTTCTGTACCAGTTGGGGCTGGTACCTCCATTTCATCTTACAAACAAGCTGTCGAGGTCGTCAGGGCAGGCAACGCCCAAGGTTGGGGCAGGTTGATAGAGACCCCAATGAAGGAAGACAAATTTGGTATTGGTTATCATCCCTTTACAACTTCAGATGCGGGGAGCAGGGGACCCATTACTTTCAATAGTGGGGGAATTATCTACATGGACCAGTCTTGTGCAGCCACGGAGGATAGTGTTGACAGTAATTGTGACCTGGACAAATGGGTACGCCCTCATGCTTCGGGACAACAAGTGCAGAACTGGTTCGTTGAAGAAGTCATCCGGGTTACTCTTCAGACAGAGTAATTTTTCTTTGTTTTTTCTAACCATAATGCATGACAAAATCTTGCGCTCTGCCCAAGGCGTATAGATTCATTTGTAGGGCCACCATGGTTGCATTTGCAATGTTTAATCATTAATAAAGGACGTTTTGCAATCAAATTTTGTTCTCTGTCTTTCAGTTTTTATTTTTGCACAAAAAATATAAAATGGCAATGTTTCATTTTCTTTTGTTTTGCTTAAAAATAAATTCTAAAATAAGGCATGAACCCGTTCATGCAGACTTGATCCTCCGGATACCACTGATAACGATTTTGATATGGCCATGTATGACTTTGACAATCCGATTTATCAAGCCGAAGAAGGGGATGGGAAAGATTGTGAACTTTCTGAAGAACTGGCCAGATTGTTGAAACAAGAGGAAAGGGTCATCCAGCCTCATCAGGAGACTGTAGAAATCATCAATATTGGTACCAAGGACGCCAAGAAAGAGATCAGGATTGGTGCCAGCTTGCAAGCAGATGTGAAGCAAACTTTGACGGAAATGTTGCGCGAGTATGTTGACATCTTCGCCTGGTCGTATCAAGACATGCCGGGGTTGGATACGGATATTGTCGTGCACAGGCTACCATTGAGAGAAGAATGTCCGCCAGTCAAGCAGAAACTTCGTCGGACTCACCCCGACATGGCCTTAAAGATTAAGGAGGAAGTCCAGAAGCAGTGGGACGCTGGTTTTCTTGCTGTGACAAAGTATCCTCCATGGGTAGCCAACATCGTGCCAGTACCGAAGAAAGATGGAAAAGTGAGAATGTGTGTGGATTATCGAGATCTCAATAAAGCTAGCCCGAAAGATGATTTTCCACTACCTCATATTGATGTGCTGGTCGATAATACAGCTCAATTTTCAGTGTTCTCATTTATGGACGGGTTCTCCGGGTACAACCAGATCAAGATGGCACCTGAAGACATGGAGAAGACCACGTTCATTACTCCGTGGGGTACATATTGTTATAAGGTAATGCCTTTTGGGTTGAAAAACGCAGGGGCAACGTACCAACGGGCGATGGTGACATTGTTTCACGACTTGATTCATAAGGAGATCGAATGTTATGTAGATGATATGATTGCCAAGTCGAAAACAGAAGAGGAACATCTGGTTAATCTGAAAAAGCTGTTTGAAAGGTTGAGAAAGTTCCGTCTGAGATTAAATCCAAACAAGTGCACGTTTGGGGTGCGTTCTGGAAAGTTGCTGGGTTTCATTGTGAGCGAAAGAGGAATTGAGGTTGATCCTGCTAAGGTGAAAGCAATACAAGAAATGCCTGAACCGAGAACAGAAAAAGAGGTTCGTGGTTTCTTGGGTAGATTGAACTACATTGCGAGGTTCATATCTCACCTAACAGCCACGTGTGAACCAATATTTAAATTGTTAAGGAAAGACCAAACGGTCAGGTGGAATGACGATTGCCAATTGGCATTCGATAAGATAAAAGAATACTTGCAGGAACCTCCGATTCTAATGCCTCCAGTTGAAGGGAGATCGCTGATAATGTATCTGACAGTGCTTGAAGGTTCCATGGGTTGTGTTCTCGGTCAACATGACGAGACAGGTAGGAAGGAGCATGCTATTTACTACCTGAGCAAAAAGTTCAATGATTGTGAGTCCCGATACTCAATGCTTGAAAAGACATGCTGTGCGCTTGCATGGGCCGCTAAGCGATTGAGGCAATATATGGTTAGGCACACGACCTTGTTGATTTCAAAAATGGATCCTATCAAGTATATTTTCGAGAAACCAGCATTGACAGGCAGAGTTGCACGGTGGCAAATGGTCTTGACAGAGTATGACATTCAGTACACTTCACAAAAGGCCATCAAAGGAAGTATCTTGTCTGATTATCTTGCGCAACAGCCGATTGATGATTACCAACCCATGAAATTTGACTTCCCTGATGAAGACATCATGTTTCTCAAAGTTAAAGACTGTGAGGAACCACTTCCGGAGGAGGGGCCAGACCCTGAATCCAAATGGAGTCTGATGTTTGATGGGGCTGTCAATATGAATGGGTGCGGAGTTGGAGCGGTTCTTATCACGCCGGAAGGTGTTCATATGCCTTTCACTGCACGAATAACTTTTGGATGCACCAACAATGAAGCAGAGTACAAAGCTTGTATAATGGGGATCGAGGAGGCGATTAATCTACGGATTAAAACCCTTGATATATTCGGTGATTCAGCTTTGGTAATCAATCAAGTGAAAGGGGTTTGGTACACGCACCAAGCAAACCTAGTGTCGTATAGAGATTATACGAGGAGATTGCTGACATTTTTCACAACAGTGAAACTGTGCCATATTCCTCGAGATGAGAATAGGTTCGCTGATGCCTTGGCCACTTTGTCTTCCATGATCAAAGTGCAAGGATGGAACCATGTACCTAAGATTGAGGTATCCCGCCTTGACAGACCAGCATTTGTGTTTGCGGTAGATGCAACGTCTGATGACAAGCCATGGTTTTATGACATTAAGTGTTTCTTAAAAAGTCAAGAGTACCCGCCCGGGGCATCGTCCAAAGACAGGAAGACGTTGAGAAGGTTAGCTGGTAGTTTCTTCTTGAACAAAGATGGCGTGCTGTATAAAAGAAATTTTGACACGGTCCTGCTTAGATGTGTGGATAGACATGAAGCAGACTTGTTGATGATCGAAGTGCACGAAGGCTCTTTCGGTACCCATGCCGGAGGACATGCAATGGCTAAAAAGTTGTTAAGATCGGGATATTATTGGTTGACTATGGAGTCAGATTGTTGCAAATATGCCCGCAAATGCCATAAATGCCAGATCTATGCAGACAAGGTGCATGTGCCTCCAAATCCGTTGAGCATCATGTCGTCGCCTTGGCCGTTTGCCATGTGGGGCATTGATATGATCGGAAAGATTGAGCCTACAGCTTCCAATGGTCATCGTTTCATCTTGGTGGCAATTGATTACTTCACCAAATGGGTTGAAGCCGCATCCTATGCCAATGTCACAAAGCAAGTGGTCGCTCGTTTCTTAAAACGGGATATCATTTGCCGATATGGAGTTCCCGAAAGAATCATTACTGATAATGGTTCTAATTTGAATAATAAGATGATGGCTGAGTTATGCCGGGACTTCAAAATCGAGCATCACAATTCTTCTCCGTACCGCCCAAAGATGAATGGCGCGGTCGAAGCGGCCAACAAAAATATCAAGAAGATTGTACAGAAGATGGTTGTCACGTACAAAGATTGGCATGAGATGTTGCCATTTGCTTTGCATGGGTATCGAACGTCGGTACGCACGTCCACTGGGGCAACCCCATTCTCACTTGTATATGGTATGGAGGCAGTGCTACCGGTTGAAGTAGAGATTCCGTCCCTCAGAGTTATGATGGATGTTAAGCTAGATGAAGCTGAATGGGTACGAGCCAGATTTGATCAGTTGAGCCTTATTGAGGAAAAGCGATTGGCGGCTGTATGTCATGGGCAACTATATCAGCGCAGAATGAAACAGGCATTTGACCAAAAGGTGCGTCCTCGGGTTTATAAAGTCGGAGATGTGGTACTCAAAAGGATCCTTCCTCCCAATACAGATCACAGGGGCAAATGGACTCCTAATTATGAAGGTCCATTCGTGATTAAAAAGGTCTTTTCGGGCGGAGCTCTATTGCTTACAACCATGGATGGCGAAGACTTTTCATCCCCTGTCAACTCGGACGTAGTCAAAAAATACTTCGCATGAATAGACCCGCTGGATAATAAAAATAAAAAAAATCCAGGCAAAAAAGGGCATCCCGGCGAACCAAAAACAGAATAAGGTTCGGGCAAAAATTAGGGATATAATTGAAAAATTTTGTACACCCGGTAAGTTGAAAACCCGAAAGGGCAACTTAGGCAAAAAAGGGTATCCTGGTGGATCGAAAACCTGAAAGGGCGGTCCACACAAAAGAGGGATTTAAGCGAATGACTACGGTTTGAGTTATCTGTACCCTATCACCGTTTGAACAACTGACGTTCTGAAGGATAGGAATCGGTCTGATCATTCCTCAGAAGGCAAGGTCGGGGAGTTTTGAAGACATACTGGTCATAACAGAATGGAAACTCAGTGGAATTCCGTTTTCACATTGCCATTAGGATAGTTTCTTTTCTCAATTTTCAGCGATCACCTCTTTCCAGGGATTGCTTCCAGGTGTAATTGCCTATTCTGGGCTCTCAGTCAATAAATTGAATTTCAGTAAAAAGCTTTCTATTTTTGTTTTATTGCTTTGTTTGCAAAAACGTCCTAATTGTTGATAAAACATTGCATTTGAAAACATGGCAGCCTTGCAATAACATGCACAGAAAAAATATTTGAAATTACTTCGAATGTTGAATACTCCCGGATGGTGGATTCTAGCCATGCAATATTCGGGGCATGTGGGCATATTCTTTTGTTGCAGGTAGCAGGTGCAGATGATTTTAAGCACAAGACCAGCAATAAATCACCCCACGCAAAAGACTGGGGCAATTATGGGTAAGGAGATCGGCGTTCATCGTTCGGTCGACGATTGTGTATAACGGGTCGATATCAGTGAATTAAGTTCAGCTGGGTACCGTTGCATCTTATTAAGTCGATTCTCTCATTCAGTAATTCCAACAGCTACAAGCTTTTCTGTGTCGATGATGGTTGCGAATTCCCCAATAAAGTTGCTTCGCAGACACCGAAGTTGATGGTCAATCCCCGTTGAAGTCACAAGAGTTTGAAGAGGCTAGATCTTCTGTAAAATCCTCTTATGACATCCTCTCCGGGGACAAATTGTTGGTTTTCTTAAGCATGGGGCATGTTGTTTCCCCAGCATGAAGTGTTAATCACCCCCCAGTAGAGTTTGATGGTCATTATCCCCAGCGAAGTCGCAGGAGTTTGAAGAGGCTAAATCTTCTGTAAAATCCTCTTTTGACATCTTCTTCGGGGACAAATTGTTGGTTTGTCCAAGCATGGGGCATGTTTGTTTCCCCAGCATGAAGTGTTGATCATCCCCAGTAGAGTTCGAGGACAGTTGGTCTTCTGTAAAATCCTCTCAAAAGGTATTCCTCAGCACGAGACGTTTTAAAGCAGTTTCCGCCAGCAGAGTTTGTTAGAAACTCGTCATCCCTAACGGAATTGTCTAAAGGGAAGCTCGCCTAACATGGGGCATTGTGGTACTTATCCTAAGCTTGACAGTCATATTCTTCAGCAGACTACTGTGGATTTGCTTTGGGTTTCCCCAACAGATCTCTAAGGACTCTTTCCTAGCAAGTTGCAGGGGAATGTTCTAACCAGGATTCGCATATCCCTGGCAAAGTAGCCCTGGTCCCCAGCAAGTTTGTGTCTCTGGTAATGATCCCCCACAGAGGTCAGCATCGAATCTTGTCAGCAATGCTCCCCAACTGAGTTATTATTCTCCCCGCAGAGGTTTATAAGATCGGCAGAATCTATTCCTCAACAAGGATGGTACAGCCTTTCCCTAGCCGGGTCAGAAGGTTGATAATCCCTATAAAGGATCTTGGGTTGAATAAATCCCCAAGCAGAGTTTTAATGGCTCATTTCCCCAGCAGGACGTCATTTAAAAATTCTCATCCCCAGCGGAGTTGCTGTGACCAGAATCCAGCCCCAAACAGATGGAATAATTCCTGCCAGAGTCGTCATTCCCTCATATCTTAAAGTCCAATTTATTTTTGGCAAGCTTGACAATTCGAAGCAGACGGATTGTTCATCCATTCGCCAGCAGAGATATTATCCTTTTAGGAGTCTCCGAGATTAAATCATTGATTGTGGTTCCTCAGCAGAGTCGGCAGAGATGTCTGGCGCGGAGGCAGAGAGTAATTCGATTTTAAAATTCCAAAAGTCCAACAGTGGATTGGCAAAAGTCCATCTTCGGGTGGCAAAGCAGCTAAAAGTCCAACAGTGGATTGGCAAAAGTCCGTCTTCGGGTGGCAAAAGTCCAACAGTGGATTGGCAAAAGTCCGTCTTCGGGTGGCAAAAGTCCAACAGTGGATTGGCAAAAGTCCGTCTTCGGGTGGCAAAAGTCCAACAGTGGATTGGCAAAAGTCCGTCTTCGGGTGGCAAAAGTCCAACAGTGGATTGGCAAAAGTCCGTCTTCGGGTGGCAAAAGTCCAACAGTGGATTGGCAAAAGTCCGTCTTCGGGTGGCAAAAGTCCAACAGTGGATTGGCAAAAGTCCGTCTTCGGGTGGCAAAGGTCCAACAGTGGATTGGAAAAAGTCCGTCTTCGGGTGGCAAAAGTCCAACAGTGGATTGGCGAAAGGTCCATCTAAGGGTGGCATATTCTAAAAGTCCAACAGTGGATTGGCAAAAGTCCATCTTCGGGTGGCAAAGCAGCTAAAAGTCCAACAGTGGATTGGCAAAAGTCCGTCTTCGGGTGGCAAAAGTCCAACAGTGGATTGGCAAAAGTCCATCTTCGGGTGGCAAAGCAGCTAAAAGTCCAACAGTGGATTGGCAAAAGTCCGTCTTCGGGTGGCAAAAGTCCAACAGTGGATTGGCAAAAGTCCGTCTTCGGGTGGCAAAAGTCCAACAGTGGATTGGCAAAAGTCCGTCTTCGGGTGGCAAAAGTCCAACAGTGGATTGGCAAAAGTCCGTCTTCGGGTGGCAAAAGTCCAACAGTGGATTGGCAAAAGTCCATCTTCGGGTGGCAAAGCAGCTAAAAGTCCAACAGTGGATTGGCAAAAGTCCGTCTTCGGGTGGCAAAAGTCCAACAGTGGATTGGCAAAAGTCCATCTTCGGGTGGCAAAGCAGCTAAAAGTCCAACAGTGGATTGGCAAAAGTCCGTCTTCGGGTGGCAAAAGTCCAACAGTGGATTGGCAAAAGTCCGTCTTCGGGTGGCAAAAGTCCAACAGTGGATTGGCAAAAGTCCGTCTTCGGGTGGCAAAAGTCCAACAGTGGATTGGCAAAAGTCCGTCTTCGGGTGGCAAAAGTCCAACAGTGGATTGGCAAAAGTCTGTCTTCGGGTGGCAAAAGTCCAACAGTGGATTGGCAAAAGTCCGTCTTCGGGTGGCAAAGGTCCAACAGTGGATTGGAAAAAGTCCGTCTTCGGGTGGCAAAGGTCCAACAGTGGATTGGAAAAAGTCCGTCTTCGGGTGGCAAAAGTCCAACAGTGGATTGGCAAAAGTCCGTCTTCGGGTGGCAAAAGTCCAACAGTGGATTGGCAAAAGTCCGTCTTCGGGTGGCAAAAGTCCAACAGTGGATTGGCAAAAGTCCGTCTTCGGGTGGTAAAAGTCCAACAGTGGATTGGCAAAAGTCCATCTTCGGGTGGCACGAAGCTGCAAAGTCCACCAGTAGTGTGGCAGGCCAGTAGTCGTCTGGAGTTGCATAAAAGACATTATTAAAGTCCACCAGTAGCGTGGCAGGCCAGTAGTCGTCTGGAGTTGCATAAAAGACATTATTAAAGTCCACCAGTAGTGTGGCAAGCCAGTAGTCGTCTGGCGTCGTTCAAAAAGACAGTATTAAAGTCCACCAGTAGCGTGGCAAGCCAGTAGTCGTCTGGCATCGTTCAAAAGACAGATCTCTCCGACGTTTCATCGAGGACTCAATCCAGCAGTCTCGTTGGGTTTATATCCCTGTTATTCTTCATCATCCAGAGCAAATTTTTGGTTATATTTGGTATTCAATCACTATATACCTTGAAAGTCCGAAAGCAATTGCTTTCAGGCATTCAGGTCTACAGCGCTTGAATAGGGGCAGCTGTAATACCCCAAAATTTGCTCTTCCCTTTTGGCATCATAGCATGGCATTATCATTTATCATATCATATCCATCTCATTAGCATTGCATTGCATTTAACATAGAAAAATGAAGCATGGCATCCTTCTTACCATCAGGGCATGTGATCGGGTGGAAGGTGGACAATCAAGGGATCATTCAAAGCACAAAAAGGTCAATCAAGTTGGCTCTAGACAAGCCAAGAGGTCTCTCATGTCTCATACTATCTCAATTGATCTTCCAAAACCTCAAGGAAGTGAGATTCAATGGAAGATTGAAGCACTACATCTTTCACTATGCAAGAGATTCAAAAATTGAAGGAAAACCCTCAAAAGAGATAGCTCATTGATTCAAAATCATTCTCAAGTGGCATTTCTCATCATCCTTTAAGAGGATACACAACATACTCTGAGGAATTTGGATTTGGAAGATGTGCAATTTCCTCCTAACCAAAGGGGGTCAAAACTAGGGTTTCCCATTAAATCAGGGAATCTTTGATTTTTTGGACAAAGCTTGTTGTCATGGTATTCTACATGTTCTTAAGTGTATATGTGTGGAAGATTGCATCTCAATTGGTTTTAGAAGTGGTTCAATTGGAAGAAAGATCAAGAATCAGAGAAATTGGGGCAAAGTCAAATAATCAGAGGAAAAAGTCAACTCTTGACTTTTTGAGGCCAAATTCATGAAATTCATGTTACATATGTCCAATGTACAAAATTTGGTCAAGAAACTCCAAAGGAATCATGAAAAAATCAAGATGTGGAAAGTTGCCATTTTTGGATGAAGTAGGGTTACTAAAAATAGCAAGTTTTGGCCATTTTGCATCAGAATTTGAACCAAGGCCATTTAAATTTGGAGCACCCAAATGAAAAATCCACTCTGCCTCAATGAAAGATCTTGTTTTAAGCTTCAAATCCATGTGTAGAACATCTCCATTGGATAAAAATTGAGAGAGATATGATTGATCAAAGTTGGAGGAAAGTAGGTTCAAAACTAAGTCATGACCAAGATTTTCAGGTCACGCGCGCAATCATTTTAACAAACAGTTGGTGGGCCAAATGTCCACTCATTTTTCTCATGGTTAAAGACCTCAAATGAAAAACTTTTCAACATCAGAGTTGTTCCTTGTAGTGTCATATTCAATACTCATGTTGGACAAAATTCCATTTGATCAAGTTATAGAGGCGATATATGGGGCCAAAGTCATGGTGATTATGCTGAAAATCCCATGCCAACATGCCTTGCCAGCCAACCTCACTCACACGCCCATGATGCAGTCTCACATCCTTGTGTTCTAAGTCATTTTCCATCACTTTAAAGGCATTATTTCACTTGGATTCAAACATCAAACATGTTCTATGATGCATCCTCAATCCATTGACACCAAGATGATCCATTTTCATGCATTGGTCATAAAGAAATCCATGTTCAAACATCACCATTTGCATTGATGCATTGAATGTCTTGTATAGTAATTCACACATTGTTTTTGGTTCAGTCATTCAACAAACTTTCATGATCACTTCAGTCCATTTCCTCATTAAACCAAACAATTCATGCACGTGCCTCCACCATACTGCTTCTTACATGAGAAGGGAAATGTATGAAACTTCCACCACAAGCTACTGCTGCAAGCTGCTACACAAGCCGTGCCAATTCATCTTCTCATTACTCCCACCATAACTCCATGGGCTGCACCACACCAAAACAAAACCTCTCCAACTCGTGTCACTAACCTCCTCACTCATTCTGTTAACTCAGAACTCAGTTAACTAGCTCAGTTAACTTGAGTTCTAACTGTCAACCTTGTGAGTTAATTCTTAACCAGCCACATAAATAGAAATCTCACACGCATTTGAGAGGGGATTCATTTTTCACTCTCACTTCAAGTTGCTCTCACTTTTTTCTCTCAGAATTCTCAGTGTCTCTCTCTTTTCCCACGAGTCCTCCAACTTTCTGCTCCAATCTTCATCACTCATCAATCTTGCAGCAATGGTGCATTGAAGCGTGGCACTAAACTTCATCATCTCCAAACTCATCTCACTGATCTCACATGGATTCAAGCTTCTAATAAGCATTTATTTTGCTCAACTCAAGCTCTAGAATTCAAGAAGGAACCTCTGGTCTTCTTTCAACATTTGTCTCATCAAGTTCAGGTTTCATCATCTTAACTTTTCTTCTCTAATTCGAACTAATGTGAGCATATTCTTACTTGTTTGAAGTTCATTAGGAACAGTTTATATCTCTGGCTAGTGATAGGCTTATTAGAAGCATAGATTCAGTTTTAGGGCGAAACTTCTTGCATCTGATTCTCTTTGTATGATTATAATTGTTGAATTTTAAGACCAGATCCTTGTTCTACATGAGTTTAGCTTTTGATTGATACGTGTATTGTGAATTTCTGGAAGAATGTGAACTTTCAGGTGGTGGCTGCTGGCCGGAGAAGATGACCGGAGGTCATCTCCGGCCGGTGATTTTGAATACTAGGGTTTGTGTGCGTTTTAATCTCGTTCGTCCATTTTTTTTGATCGTGTGACTGAGAACGTGCCAACGCATTAAAAGACATGTGCATGTCATGTGCCAAAATTCTGAAGTCACTTAAGCGTGGTGTGGTGTAGTGCATGGTAACTTGTGTGTGTCCTCACGCATGTGCATTGATTCTGTGTACTTTGACTTTAGCATGACTTTGACTTGATCCAATGGTTAATAGTGAGTCAAGTTTGTTGACTGAAGGTGCATGTTTGTTATGGTGTTTTGCGCGTAAATGGACCCAAATCAGAATACTATCCACACCCCCAATTTTGAGGCCCATGTGATTTGAACATGCTGATTTGCTATATTCATACCCCCCTCTCATATTGCATTTTATTTTTATTTTCATTTTACATACGCGTTTGATTTTCAATTTTTAAAAATACTAAAATGCATAATAAAATTCCACAAAAATTCATGTGTATTCTTAAAACATTTAGGAAATTTTTCATGATTTTATTTTCTGATTTTATGACCATTTTGCCCCTGTTCCATTATTTCTTTTGAATTTCCATTTGCATGCATACTTAATGTGACATATGATTTTGTGCATTTTTGTTCTTGATCATAAAAAATGATTTTGATGCCTTTCTTTTTGCATTGTGGTCACAATATGTTGAGGTATGTTTGAGATTTATGAGATGATTTTTAAGTCTTTTTTGGATGACTTTTGATGTGTTGCTTTGAGCATGAATGCATGAAACTTCCATGGGACTTTGACCTAATTGTTGAGTGACTTTGGTTCTGATTCATTGCTTGTGGACTTGATATGTTAATGGCATGTGTTTAAGGTGTTTGATTGGTGAAAGTCATAATTTTTGAAGCATGTTTGCTATTTGTTTGAAGCATGAAGTTTAACTTGTTCATTTTGTGAATGCATGCCTCATGTTTGGTTTGCTTGATCATGAAGGCACTTGTGCCATGAGTTGTGGTTTTGTTTGAGGATGTATAGCATGTTAATTGACTTCTGATTGTGACATTTGGGTTTCACCTTTGCATGTTTGATGTTTATCTTGCACCTTAAGTCACTTGTTTCACAAGTATGAACCACATTCACATCACTTCACCTTTTCTTCTTTGCTTCTTGTTGGATTGAGATTTTGTTTGCATGATTTAGTATGCCCATTTAGGATAACATTAGGTTGTGTAAATATGAGTTACATTCTGACTTGGAAGCATGTATAGCATTCAATCTCATTTCACCTTGTTTGTCAACTTGTTTGAATTTGATTTGTTCATTATATTTTCTT
Source organism: Lathyrus tuberosus (assembly GCA_022829125.1). NCBI lineage: Eukaryota > Viridiplantae > Streptophyta > Magnoliopsida > Fabales > Fabaceae > Lathyrus > Lathyrus tuberosus. The sequence continues at coordinate 1,560,567 of JALAZF010000770.1, read as the reverse complement.
GCTTTACTTGTAAGTGATTGTGCTAACCATGTAGGGGTTTTGGTAAGTTTCAATTGAGTGTGGATAAGGAATCCACATTCAACTTCTATCCTTTCTCTTTTACAATTCCATGTTTTGTTAAGCACTTATGTGCTTTCTTTTAATAACTCATCACTTGCCCTTTGTGAATTACAATTCATCTTCTACTTTAGAAGTGAATTGTTTAATTCATTCTTTCTTTAGACGTTAGGTTGAAACCTCACAAACCTTAGGATCACTCCCTTAACTAATCAATTAGGATTGAGTCTTAGTCCATATAGATTTTTACCTTTATCCTCCCTTGAGTCTCTTTTCTCATCTCAAAGAAAATTCAAAACATATAATAAAGGTAGGCATTTATTGCATTTAGGCCTTTCATATAAAGAAAAGGTTATAAGGGGTCTTCTCTTATAATCTTAGAATGTATAGCATATAGCCCATCTTGGGTCAATGTGTTAAACATTTGATCTTGTATGAGGGACTTAAATGCAATACTTGTTGAAGGTGCAAATAATAAAAAACACTTCTTCATTTCTTAATCAACAAAACACTTAATAAACACAAGTATGCTAGTGTGTTTGAACCTTGACAATTGGAACTAAGTGTGGGGGTCTTCTTCACTCTTAGTGTGCTTTCTTACCCATTCCATCTTGGAATGTGAGGATGTACACATTCCAATGACTAAGATTCAGATACACTATCATATGCAAACAAATGAAAAAACTCTTAAAAGACAAAAACAAACAATAACGTCTTTCCTTCGGGAATTCTTTTCTCACCTCATTCACTCTTAACGCACGAACGCGCTTCTACTCGTTCTCTTGCAAGATGGTAACGCACTCGGACCAGCGAGCCTGCAACACCTGAGCTAGAACGTCAGCCGTTCTTTAAAAAACACAAACAATTCATCCCTAGTGAGGGGAACTACGTCGCTCTGATTCTCATGTTCCCGATGAGATACGTAGGCAGTGGGGTAGGGCCCATTCGAGCACTTCTTTTATTTTCCCTACCTTTGTTTCTTTTTCTCTCTTTTTCCTTTTCCTTTTTCAGTTCTTTTTCCAACATCTTTCCTTACACCCTTTGATTGAAACAAGCAAGCGTGGATCCCATCGGGTACGATGGACGTGAGGGGGTGCTAATACCTTCCTCTCGCGTAACCGACTCCCTTACCCACTTCTCTTGGTCGTAAGACCATGCTTTTCCTTTCCCTCAGGTTTACGCGGTGTTTCCTTTCCCTCTCTTGGGATAAATACACATTGCTGGCGACTCTGTTCGGTGCCACTTTCGCGTTTGTACTTGGATGAAAATCCCGGGAGCGACACCTATAAATATTTTCTTTAAGGTTTGGTCCTCTGAAAGTTTTCCGTCCCTAACTTTAGTCCCTCCCGTTAGTTTCCACTAACGGTGGCTTATGTGGCATGCCATGTGGAAATTTTTTGATGACGTGACTTACATGTGGCAATGCCAGCGTGGCAAAAATTGCTGACATGTATGCCATGTGGCAATTGTTTCAATTTTATTTTTTTTTATATTTATATCATATTTGAATTCAGAAATGGTAGCTAATCTACAGCTACTTTCTAGCTAATTCCTAGCTAATCTCTAACTAATTTAAACACGTCTTTTTTGTAGCTAATCTCTAGCTAATTTAAACACACCATTTTTGTAGCTAATTCATAGCTAATCTCTAGCTAATTTAAATACACAATTATATTAGTAATACACAACTCATTGATTCTCATTATAACCCCAGTGTTGCAAAAACATAATACCACTTATAATTATCTAACATAGTTTTACTGTCATCTTATAACATTGATCAATAATAATTAATCGTAAAGTGATATCATAAAATGAGTGTGAGCCACTCTTCTTGAAGAACTTGAAAACTTTTTGCCAAATTCTTCATGACCAATCCATTCCATGCCTTGTTCCATGTCTTCCCACTTGAAAACTTTTTGCCAAATTCTTCATGATCCTTGCTTTATCTCAAGTCTAGCAATCCACCCTGCAGTAAGGGAAAGTGAATTAACATTATGCACACATTTCAAGCATAACATAGCATTTTCAGGTCTAACAATCCACCCTGCTACATTTCCATGTCACTAACAAAGCATTTTCAGTTTAGCTCTCATAACATCCATTTGTGTCCAATTCTAACAAGCATGCATTCAATCCAAGTTCATGTTACCATTCAAGTAGCACAAATTTTTACATCAGTTTCAAATTACTAATAACAGTTCATCCATGACAGTTTCAGCATATACTAACATTTCCTTCATTACAATCCAAGTTAAATCAACCAACAATATCTAGCTCACAATTAATTTCTGACAGCCACTATAACTGACTCATTCATCTAACTGTATTAACTTCATAAATCCTAAAATTGTTGATAAAGAAATCACTGATAATTCACGAATACAATAAGCTTCTAACACCCGTCATAACTAACCCACTAGTTCATTACAAGCTGAATTTTCGCACGTCTCCTAACTCTAACAGAAATAACAGCCTCCTAACCTCTAACAATCTCCAATTATTGAACTATTTAACCATTGGTAAGTTTCTAAAAATCAAGCCATTTCACTAATTTTGAAAATCACATAACCACTGTCAGTTTAACATAACATGTAACTAATTCCATTACCATTCATAACAACCAACCTATTACTCATAAAAACCAAGAAAAAAGCAAGGTTGAAAATCACAACAACGAAATTCACAAAAAAACCAAGAACCAGATGAATCCATCACAACAACGAAAATCACAAAAAAAAAAAACCTAAAATTTAAAAAATAACAAACACATTGTGGACTCGGCGAGTTGAGAAAAGGAAATGAAATCAACAAACAACTTACCACAAGAACGGAGCTCAAGTTGGTCAGATTTGGTTGGAATGTCGTTGAAATTTGATTGAAGAGATACAGAGGATGCAAACTGGTTATTCACAGCGAAGAGGACGCAAACTGAAGCTTTTGGTGAGATCCTGAACTGAAGGTTGAAGAGGCCGCGAACACGACGAATCTAATAGAATCGAAGAAGTGG